>CM076570.1:1259224287-1259619579 GCA_034641835.2 Pinus albicaulis
TAATGGGCAACTGCCGATGTGTTGTTCCTTTTTTCGTGGATGTGCTGGAGGTAAGTGCTGAAATAGGGCTCTGTGTTGTCCCTTGCAGTATTTCTTTGGCTTGTTGGACACTCTTTATTCTCACGGATACTCTTTAACCTTTTCACCTGATACTCTTTCATCTGTTTTCCTGTTTTTACCATTTACTTGATAGTAAAGATAAATTCTCATCCTGAAAACAACTTTTTATAGAATTTCCAACATTTCCTTCCACCATTGATCATCTGGTATCACAGTTCTTCTGAGCTTTCTTAAAGTTTCATCTGCTTCAGTAAGTTTATAAAAGGTAGGCTCATTCGGAAATAGATACTTTATTTCATGTTCCAGATGAAATAAATTCCTCACTTTATCATAGATACTTTTCCCAGTTGGTAATGTCGATTCTGACGAGCTAGTAGAACAAGCAGTTGTATTTTTAGCATGAGCCTTTATTCTCTTCTCATAGGTTTCCAAGTCTATTATTTGATCTTCTGTGAGCATGGGACTTGGTAACCCACTATCCAACAAAGCTTGAAATTTCTCCCTGAAAATGTTGATGTCAACCAAAATGTCTGTGCACTTCCTTTCTAAATTTTGCATGAAAGTCCTCTTGGTGAAAACTCTCTTTGCCTCCAAAACTGTGCCTGTCCTATCATCAATTCCTAACAATGCAAGCTGTTGCTTTGTTCTGGAATTCAAAAATTGAATGAGCTGATTGGCCTGCTCAGGCCTGCCTCTCAATTCATTTCTGGTTCTGTTTATTTCTTCTTGGGCGATTTTAACCAACTCATTTGCTCAAAAATAGCTTGAATAGAAAGCCAAATACCCTTTATTAATTCAATGATGTTACCCCAAAGAATGTCATTTATTTTGTTTAAAGGCTTCTCCAATGAAAGATCTTTTTCCAGAGCCTGAACCAATTTTTCCAACCTTTTTATCTCCCTGGTGTTTTCAGAAGCTGTCTTTTTAGATGTGTCATATTTTTCCTCCAATTTTACTAATTGCAATTTAGTTTCTTGGAGTTCTGTGACCCTCAATTGCAAACTCTCCATTTGTTTTATTAAGTCCTCAGAACTCAAGCCAGAAGTATTCACTTGAGATGGCTGTATCTGCTGCCCTGTTGTTGTAGTACCTGTTGTTGAAGTCTGCCTGATAGTTTCCTGTTCCTGCAATGCTTTTTCCAATTCCCTCTCTGTTTCATTTAGTCGCTCAGTCATATTTAGAAGTAACTCCATTATTTCTTCCTGTGAATTACCTTTTATAACTTCTTGGGTCTGAGGGTGCCTTGAGGTTGGCAATTTTAGCTGCTTTCTGAGTGCAGCTATGTCATCATCTTTCTTTTTTATTAATGCCTCAATACTTTTAATGTCTTTGGGATTATGACCCAAACCAATGATTATCTCTTCTAAAGATTTTATTCTATTATCTTTGGCATGTGAGGAGGCCTTCTCAATTTTCAATTGTGCAGTAGTGTTATTCAAAGAATCCTGCAGCGTTATAGCTGCCATGGCCTTGTTGGTGAGAGTAGAATAGACCATTTCCCCAGTTTGTCTGTGTAGCTCTATTTGGTCCAGGGGATGGATGTCCTTTGCCAAAACTTCAAAATTTGTTCTGATGTAATCTGCTGCTGAAGTGGGCTTTGGCACCTTTGTTTTGAAGTGGCTCATCAGCATTTTGCCTTGTGAAAGGTCAAACGCTGACATTAGCCTTTCTTGATTATGGGGAGCCATCTTCATATACTGATCATATACCTTCATTTTCAATGGATCATTTTTTGTTTTAATATTAATGAAGGTTCTTTTAATATCTCCAGTGTCTGTTTTTGGTGGTCTGAAAGAGGAGACCTCAGTGCTTAATTGCTTTTGTAAAGCCTTTCCTTTCTGTCCTGTATTTGTCTCGCTAACTGTGCCAGTTAGTTGACTATCCTCCCTCCCATCATCAAATACTTCATCTATAATTTCTACATCTGGAAGAGGATCTGACTTGTGTTTTTTAGTTGGATGTGCCTGTGAGGCCTCTTTTGGAGGTGTGGTATCTGGAGCCTGCCTCTTTTTCCCTATTTCCACATTTAATGGAGTTTGCAACTCTAGAACTTGTGGATGTTGTGCCTGAGTGGGAGAAACCTGTGATTGTTCAGGTGTTTTGGAAGTTTGTGGTTTCTCATCCATGATCAAAGTTTCAATGACCTGAACTACATGTTCTTTTCCTTTACCCTTGGGTTCTGCTGCTACTGATGGACTGCTTTCCTGTAATGCTTGCTGTAGAGTGGCTGTTGAAGATGTGCCAATGTAGGGTACCTGCATTTGACCACACGTTTCTAGGTTAAAGTTCTTCTCAACATCTTTCATAATTTTATTCATTTTGTCAGCTTCACTTTCTTCCTCAACAAGTGTTCCTTCAACCCATTCATCTTGATTTGCATACTGTTCTAGATCAGGAATCTTGTGGTGTATATAAGGAGATGATTTATTCTTTAATCTCTTTTCACAAATAAAACCAAAGGGGTCATAAGGAGCCCAACGGAAAGATGTTTGGAACTTTCTCTGTAATAGATTTTCTGCCTCTCTCTCAGCCTCCCTAGAATTGCAGATGAAAGGACCTAATTGGCTTTTGATCCTTAACTGAGCTTTCTTCTTTACATTACAAAAATGGATCACATCTGAATTGTTCATTTGCCTGAAGTATTCCAAGGAAAAAATCCTCATTGGTACATATCTGGGTAACCTGAATGGACGTAATTCACATCCATAAATCCTGATGACTGTATGGTTTTGATACAAATACCAATCCCCAACCTTATAACTCTTTGACAGTTGCAAGGTCTTTCTAATTTCATTAGTGAGTCTTGGGGGAGGAATTCCTGTTAACAAAGTTGTTGCAGGATAAACAAACTGATCAATGAATTCAGAGTAGGAGTAGGGAGAATCGGAGGAAGAATGAATGATGGGGGACCAAAATATGACCGACCTGGGATTTCCCTTGGCATCAAGTTTTTTAATAGGGAAAGGGAATCTTTCTGACTGATAGTAGATCATGAGATGATAGATAACTGAGGAGTACTTAAAAACCTTTTCAGTGTCCAGCCTTATGAATTGATCATGGATCTTGTTGGCTATGAAGGAAGTAAAATCATATTTGATCTCAGGAGGTTGCCCAGGAGTAAAAATGGATAGCAAAGCCAAGGTTATCTCATCCACATATTCACTGGTGTTGAATCCTAAGACAAAAGATATAATATTTACAATGAGCCTTCCCAATGTATTGAAAAAGTAAAAACCATAGGGAGGAGACCCTTTTGGCTGGTGGTCAGGTAACATGAAATGCTGACACATGGATTTTAGCTTTTCTGGGGTCAATTGCCTGGTTTTCTCAATCAATCCTTCTATGGATAATGGAGCTAATTCTTGGTCTGGTTCAAAGTGTAACATGGCATTGATAGCCTGGAGAGTGATGGGAAACATAATACTTTGATCAGGAGCTATTACAGACCTCCGTGCGGGATCATAGTTTTCCTGGCAATAATGGATGATTTCTGGGAATGGAACAACTGAAGGGATGAGATACCTTGGGAGATTGGATTCCCATAACCCTATAAGATCTTGCCCCTTTGAGTATTCCTCTCTGCAGCGACAATAACTCAATAGGGGACTTTCATCAAAAACCAAGTCTTTAATTTGGAAATCTTCATCTATCAAAGGTAAATAGTCTAATTCCCGGTGAGGAGCATTCAATGGAGTGATATTCAGAGCTGCCGGGGCCTCCATTTTGGTTCTTGTGGATTCAAAATGGAGGTTTTGGTTTTCCTTACAGGCCGGGCGGAATTTCTAAAAATGAAGGAAATTGGCACAACTCGCCGGTTCAGGGAACAATTATACAGTTTTAAAACCTCTAGGGAAGACTCAGTGATGATTTTTAATCACTATTTCAGCGGAAAAACCAAGTGAACTGATTTTTACTTGCAGTCGGGGCGGAAAAAGATAAATACCTGTTTTTTGAAGGAGACTGGTTCTTTAACAGGTAACAGGTAATGGCGGGACTGTTCTTCAAGACGGGCGCAGCGGAATTTTGGAGTGAATTGGTCAATTGCAGTGAAAATTTGAAAATCGCAGCGGGAGCTCTGTCGTTTTCAGAATAACGAAAATAACCGAAAACACGAAAAAAATGGCTTTATTTACAAGTTAAAAGGGTTTTTTATTTTTTCGAGGTGTGACGTCATCGACGTACGGGCTGACGTATGCAAGGTTGGGCGGTAAGCGGTAAGCGGTAAGCGCCCGCACCGCTTTTGGTCGAGGGTGGTTTATATCAGAAGGGCAGCGATTCCACAGGATGATCGCCACGTGGACAGTAGACTTTTCAAAAACCACCCATCCCCCGCTGGTTAAAATGCTGACAAGGGATGGGCAGCGGGGTGAACACTGGCCGTTGATCTACGGAAGGGTGATCCGACGGTTGAAGAGATGGGGGAACAAGCGGAGGGTTCAGGTGTGGGCCCGTCCGGTTTTAAAACAGTTTAACGTGTAATTTAATCACCCCGAGAGATTTTTATTAGGCGGAAAAGGTTATTAATTAGTCCTGATGACTAATTAATCCCGTGTGCGTAATAAAAGGGGTTGCGGCGGGGTTTGGTGAAATGGAATGCCATGTGGACAAGCCATGGTGGCACGAAATTTTCCGAAGCTTGATTCATATTTTTGTATTTAAACACACATATCGCATGTTTAAAGTTTTGTATATATATTTTATTTATATGGTAACAAACAAACGTTATTTAATTACCATAAGGGCGGGATTATAATATATTGATAATTTTAACCAAAGGGCATATAATGGGTTTTTGTTTTAAATGCGCGGGGATATAAAATACTTTGGTTAAATTTTATAATAGGGGGTTTTTTGGGTTATTTATAAAAAGGGATTTATATACTTAGGATAGGGTATTTGACTAGGGATTTAGTAAATAAAGTTAAACATTAATATGATAAAGGACAAGGAAACTCAAAATATTTTTGCACATCTAAGAAAGTGAAAACTTATGAAGTAAATTGCAATATCTTATCTTCAACACTTAAACTTAGAATAGCAAGTTATGATGAGGGATTTTTTATGGAATTTTGCATGATGTTCCTAAGTAAAATAGGATTTTACTTAGGACAAGGTTAAAGATGGATGATTATAATGATGAATTATCTCAAGTACTTAGGTCTTTTTTGATCATTAGGCCGAGGGTCCGGTCCCTCCAGAAGTCAAGGAAATGCCTTGAGCCCCTTTGATCTCCAAATACCTTAGTACTTTTGGGGGAAATTAGTAAAACTTTTGAGGGGAAAGTGATGAGGGAAGTTAATGAGTTTGACTTTGCTTGCTGTGCTTTTCCAGTGTATTTCCTGCTTTAGTACTTGTGATGAAAGTAAAGGATCAAAAACATGTAGCAACATCATTCATCAGATAACACTTTGCAGCACCATCTACCTACCCTATCTACTTAACACTACCATTTTCTCTTCTTTATTAGGGTGCATTTAGACTTGCAAACCCTTTTCAATCTTTTCCTTTTACATGATGAATCTATCTATTTCTACCCTTATTACATCCAAGGGCTCAGATTAAACTGTTGAGCACCTTTTATTCACTCTACCTAGCTACTTATCTGCCAAGATTAAACTGTTTGGCTAGATATTTATTCTCTAATCTATAACATGAAATTGAAATATGATTAAGCCAAGTTTAAACTTGTGATGAAAGTAAAGGATCAAAAACATGTAGGAGCATCATTCATCAGATAACACTTTGCAGCACCATCTACCTACCCTATCTACTTAACACTACCATTTTCTCTTCTTTATTAGGGTGCATTTAGACTTGCAAACCCTTTTCAACCTTTTATTTTTACATGATAAATCTATCTATTTCTACCCGTATTACATCTAAGGGCTCAGATTAAACTGTTGAGCACCTTTATTCACTCTACCTATCTACTCATCTGCCAAGATTAAACTGATTGGTCAGATATTTATTCTCTAATCTATAACATGAAATTGAAATATGAGTAAGTCAAGTTTAAACAGTTTGACTTATTCATGAATTGTGGCAAAGGTTTGACAAGCTGCACACAATTGCTTTATTACAAAAATGAAATAGTAGTGGCATTTGGATTTGCACACTTTCCTTGGTCTATTTTTTTGCTTGGGGTTCATTTCTTTCACTTTTTTGACCACTTTATTTTTCTTTTTACCCTTTGATCTTTCTTTTAGGGTATACCCTCTTTACATTTTTTAAATTATTTGATTTTTTGGTTTTTCAAGAATATGGAACACCTTTGCTCAAGTAAGAAGGTTTGAACATATTCCACACTTCCATCAAGACAATCATGAAAGATGAAACCTATCGATATAGGAGGCTAACACCTATCGCGCTTACCCATGCATCGAGCTTCATTTGTGTCTTACATTACCTATTGGATATCACACGGCTCTCCCTAAGCTCCATTAACTTTCCTCTTTCCCAACCAATTCCCAATACTCTCAAAAAAAATGCAAGAACAAGAGAAAGCATGAAGAATACCATGAAAAGCCAAAAGCAATACAACACCGCAACAAATTGGTATTACCATACACTAGAAATAAACAAAGCTAAAAATCAAGCACAATAAACCACAAAATACCAAAAACACAAGACTAGCAACAAACATCATGACTCAATCCCCATGGTTTCCAATAATTCCAAAGGAAATCTCAACCCGAGCCTTCTTGAAGATTTCATGGTAGTCTCATAAAAAACATATAAGTTGTCTAACATAAAATAAAAATAGCAATGCATACCACCACAGGTTTCCATAATTCATGACTATCTGACACATGTACATATAACCGCACTAGTCAACTAGCATCTATAATGTATGTAACCATAACATCAATAGAATTAAAGGAATACTCGTAACCATAATGGATATAACAATCCTTAACCTACATGCTCGACATCCATACATGTATGATGAAATTCTCTTGCCTCAAGGTCCAATGATTCAACTTCACTTTCATGGTGTGCTTCTCCTGCTCTATCTTATCCAGCACATTAACATCATAACATACCAATATCATCATGATGACCCAATTGCATGCAACAACCTTTGACCACAGCAATGCAAACTTGAACATATGCACCCACTTGACATGTATAACCAATCATGATTGACAAATGCATGTCCCACATATTGTGAAAATTCTACTGCAGTGTATTGGTTTATTTCTCCTACTTGATTAAATTAATACAAGTTATTTTCAGAAATTAGATTCAGAAAATGCCGAAAATAAACACAACTACCTACACATGCAGATCATTTACTGAATAATATGCTCATGCAACAAAGTGACACATGGATTTTTAGACACAATTCCCTAGAAAAAACCCAAAGAGGGAAAATCGGTGCAACAGATATGAGGGTTTATTATTAAGTAGTTATGAGTACAGTAAATATGGGTTCCAGATCTGGAAAACCCAACAGAGAATAAAATAAATCAATTTTGTAGCTAACCTGAAGTTCTAGTGCCAAATATCTGACTGATCCACACCCTCAAACGGGATTTACAGAACTCGGCCCAAATCTGGCCCTAGAAACCCTCAACACTACACCTGAAGCCCCAGCATCAGCCCTACTAGCCTCAGAATTCCATTGCTACGTAACCCCTCAAAGGGTGACACAGGCCTTACGCTAGCCTAGAAGCCCTCTGCATAATTTATAAAGCCCCCTGAAGCCTCTGCATTGTCCTGCATAGCAGCTAAGCAGCACCTGCTTAGCTTCTCTCTGATTCTCTGTGATGTCCTTGTTGTTGCTCCTCTGCCTCTTACTGACTCTTTGCCCTGGAATTATATCATTCTCTTGGCCAATACTACCTGTCGCTGCAAGAAATTCCTCTTGAAATTCTTAGCAAACCCACCCTAGAATTCCAGATCTATTCCTCAGCTCTGCAACTGTGTGTCTCTTCCAAATGACCCTCAAGCCTTTCTCTTATACTTTTCGTTGAATGTAATATTCCTACTTAGCCCAAGCTAAGAGGAATATTCATTTTTGTTTTACTTTTTGTTGCATGAATAAATGAATAAAGGAGGACATGTAAAACTCCTAAAAATACTGAATAAATCAATGCCCATGTGAACAAAGATAAATCAGGGCCATGTAAATAAATCACTTGCAGGTGTGAAAGGGGTTTGAGCTATGAGACTGGGTCAACTTTGACCAAATCTACAATGTTTTCTAGGTTCAATGTATCTCATGAAGGGACAGCACAGTTCTATAAGGAGA
This sequence comes from Pinus albicaulis, assembly GCA_034641835.2. Classification (NCBI taxonomy): domain Eukaryota; kingdom Viridiplantae; phylum Streptophyta; class Pinopsida; order Pinales; family Pinaceae; genus Pinus; species Pinus albicaulis. The sequence goes on from CM076570.1 coordinate 1,259,232,602, forward strand.
CCCCTCATGTGAAAAGAGCTAACTCATCAAGGTGGTTTAGGGTTTGCAAATGCTTTCATCTTATAAAAGGAAGGGGAGGGAAGCAAGATAAGGTTTTTGAATGATTATATTTCTAAGTATTTTGTTTGCTTAGACAAATACTATTCTCTGCTGCTTAGTAAAGAATCATGTTGCTTAGCACTTGGAGTTCCTATGCAAGGATTTCACCTCTTCCTTTGAGGATTCTTGGAGGAGTATTTGCTGATTTGATCCACTATCAGGCTTGAGGCCAAGCTCTACTTCCAATTTCAGTGGAGATCCAATGAGGGTTTGTCTGCTTTTGCAAGCTACAACAAGTGGGATTCTAGATATGTAGATATCTAGCTTGTTTTGGGAGCCTCTTCTCATGGAGTGTGTCTTTTAACCTCTTGGAAGAGTGCCTCTCCTGTTTGCACTTCAGATATGTAACTTGGAAGTGGGTCATCTATGTCATTTGAGCTACAGCATTGTTTCCATTAATGAACTATGTTATTTTGATATGATATTCTTTATGGTGTTTTGATCACAGTTTTGATGAGATATCTCTGGTGATGGGCTTTGCCTTCCACTTTGGTGATCCATGGATTAGCTTGTTGATCCATGTTCTTTTTAGATCTGATCTATTGTAATGTAATGTTATATTCAGAAATTACTGCAGCATTTTACAGATCGCCAACTTGAAACTCAGATCTACTCTTGTTTATGCATGATTTGGTCAAACCCCCAAGGGGATCTTGTAAACAAACTATCTAGTTTCCAGATCTGAAATTGATCTGATGTTTTGTCCACAGATATGTCCTAGATCTGAGTTGTAATATGCAGCTACTACAACTCCTCTAAATAAAATTGTTGAGCCATTTCTGCAGATATATATATATATATATATATATATATATATATATTGTAGCTCTCTTTTCTGAGGATTTTTTGCTCTATTTCCTCATGTATTCTATTGTATACCGAAAGAGTATCATTATAATTCTGATTTGTTGCTGTAAATTCTTAAGTTAATCATATTTGATGCCCCCCTGCTCATACTTTCCAAGACTGCGTTATTTCTGAAGTAGTTGTTGTGCATAGCTGCAACCCCTCTTGTAGGGTGTTTTTCAACTAGACTAGGTGGTGGGAGATCTGTTTACCATACCAAGTTTGATTTGTTTTTGCTCCCCTTTTGGATCTAGAATCAAAATATACTGATCTAAGGGATCCCAGGGCTTAAAACTCATTTCTATACATCAATCTCCCAGGAGTGCGTTATTTTTACAGGCTTGTTGTGCAATCCCAATTTTGGGATATTACAGTGGTATCAAAGCTCCTTTCTTGGCACAACCTGTGCTTCCCTTGGAGCATCACAGCCATGTTTCATTTAGAAGAAGATGAACCTATTACTGAGAGGGAGAGGATGTATCAGAATAGAAGCCACAATAAATATGATTATGCTACTGAAGATCAACACAAGGGTAAAGCCCCCAAGACTGCAAGTGACAAAGAAGGAGAAGATTTTGCAGAACTCTTTTGGTGGCCATGCAAGATCTTTCCAAGGAGATCAAAGAGATGAGGATGGATAGAATGAGGGAGTCCCCTGGAAGATTTCATATAGGGGAAAGCTCTGACATGTCTCATCACTAGACTGGTCAACCAGTGAGCTTGCCACAAGCCCCACAAGCTTCACTACACTCCACTATGCCTACTTTCTTGGCTGTGGAGAATGAAGGACCACAAGAGAAAGCTTCCCTTGAAGATTAATTTGTGGAGTATGATTCTCAGAGTTATAAATTCAAGGATAACTTGAGTTTCCAATATTTTTGTCACCTCAAAGACAGAAGAAGACCAAGGCAGCAGTATAGATATGGTGGGTTCTTTCATCATCGGGATAGACACCACTCTATGTGCAGATTCTTTCTGCCCAAATTTGATGGATCATCCTCTTGTTCGCTAACAAATTCACCGAGACTAGATTTCTGGCCGTCACAGACCGTACCCTTGAAGGTGAGGCACACACCAGAACGGCGGTTGTCTACATTGGGACATATCAATGTGACTACCTATTCTGAGTTCACTAGGAGGCTGGTTCAGAGGTTTGATAGGAAGAACCTTGAAGCACCCTTCATAAGCCTTGCAAAGCTGAAGCAATCAGGGGATGCAGAGACTTATATCTCTGAGTTTTTGAGATTATTAGTCATGGTCCCTGATCTATCTGTAGCAAGGAGAGTCTACATGTTCATCGATGGCCTGGAGGAACCTTTGCATGGGTTGGTTAAATCTACCAAGCCCATCACTTTACATGATGCCACTGAGAGGGCTAGATACCTCCAAGATGCCTTGCCAAAGGCAAAGGAAACTTTCCAGAGCAAGGCCCCTCACTTTTCTAAGGGGAAGGAAGGGAAAGCTACTCCTCCCAAGGAGAGCTCTTTGAATAAGCCTCTTGATATTGATCTTAGGAGGGAATTGAGGAAGAAGAGACTGTGTTTCACTTGCCAAGAGTCATGGGCACCGAGACATAGATGTGTTGTTGGAAGGGCACACTACATAGAAGTCCTCTTAGATTTTGAGGAGGAAGATGAAGATGATGAACCTAGGAGTGGTCACAGCACTGATGATGATGAGGAATATTAAACACCATCCAGAGATGGGAAGGGAACCTTTGCTCCAACAAGTGGGACTCTTGCATCTTTGAGAGGAGTTCCTAAGTACTTGACTCTAAGAGTACAAGGTTCAGTCATGAATCAGAGAGTATCTATCCTGATTGACAATGGGGCAACCCACAACTTTATTGATGCTCATCTTGTGCAGAGGAGGGGAATCCCCACTGATACTTTTGAGGTATTTTCTGTTTTGGTCCCAGGAGATAGGACCATGCAATGTATGCAATATTTTCCCTCACTCTCTGTCACTATGGGGTCATGCACTCTGGTGGATCACTTCTTTGTAGTTGACATACCAGACACTAACATCATTTTGGGTGTCCAATGGTTGATTACCTTGGGGAAGGTTACCACTGATTGGAAAGCTTTGCAGATGGAGTGGGTGGACTTGAAGAGTGGGAAACCATAAATGATTCAAGGCATGCACACTTATCCTTCACCTAATACTTCCACACAAACAACAGAGATGGATTTTCATTGTGGAAGCAGGGATCTCACATTCATGTTCATGAGAATGCTGCAAGGGACCTACTTATCTAGTGGCAAGCCACCTGGAATGCCATCAGCTTCAAATATTGTGGGGAAAGCCTCACAAAGTGTTGCTCCAAATCTAGATCCAAGTAGGATTGGAGCAATAAAATGCCAAGTTACAGTGCTAGAGGGCTTGGGATAGCCCAAGGATGAGGGAGATATTCTTCCTGTATCACTATCACCCTTTCCCTTTCCTGAATCTGCGCTGTGGGAGGAGAAGAATGAGAGGATCAGCCTTCCAACAAATAAATTTGGCATGAGAAATGTCACAAAGGAGATCAGCAACATGACAAGCACTTCCATGGATGTATCAGCAGCACTTTCATTGTTGAGCAGTGTGGATCTGTATTGGAAATCTCAACTTCTTGTAGAGTATTCCAAATATCTCCACACAGGAATGATACTAGATGGCATGCAGCAAGAAGATGGCTACTTAGTCCAAGGGGGAGTCATCTATTATCATGGTAAGGTCTTCTTGGCTAGAGCTTCCAAGCTCAAGTAGAAGATCCTACAAGGAGCCCATGAAGCATTCTTCCTCAGCCATATGCACTCAATGAAGATCTATACCCTGATCATGAGGAGCTTTGATTTGGAAGGCATGAGGGAGGAATTACATCAGCACTTTCAAGAGTGCATTAGCCATGGAGGATTGGGGCAGCCAATGGATTCTTTGCAAGATTCATTTCAGCTAGCTCTTCCCTTGCTTGAGGGCAGGGGAATGTTCATGCACAACTCTATGTGTATGAAAGACTATGACAGTAAAGGATTTGATCATGCCAAGCAAGTTGTATTTTCTGATTTATCACATTCTTTTGCCATGTTTTTACAAGATATAACTCCTAAAGGGAGTAAGAGATCAAGTGGATCTCATGGTTCTTGGGGGGCCAATAGAGATGTTGAACTTGGCCACTCCCTTATTGTGCAAAGGGATATTACTTCTCATGATGGGTGCTTTCAAAAAGCACCAAACTTACCTATCACCTTTAGCCATGTTAAGGTGACTCATGCAGTAATTGTGTGGTGGGAATGCCACTTACCACACCTTGATCTCATGCAAGAAAATGATGCACTGCATTGGCATCACATGTGGGATTTTGATCCACCTCCTCAAGTTCAGATTTCAGTTTGCACATATGTAGTCTTGCTTCCATACTTGGATGATATAGTTGTATTTTTTATGGGGTTATATGGACAGAGGATGGGCTGTGTGGATGTACCACATGGTTTGGATCTTCTACATGTACTTCATGATACATGTTTTAGAAGTAGCATTGCCTCAGCCATGTTTATTTCTGTTGAGTTTTTCACTCCTGCTGGTATGGAATATGCATATCTTATGTTGACCTTGGAGGAACAATTTTTGATGTATTGGCTTGATGAGCACTTCATTTATGATGAGGACTTGGTCCTTGATGATGCCAACGATGGAGGAGGGGAAGGACTACAGCTCTTACCCTATTATTTGCTTGAGGACAAGCAACATTTTGGAGGGGAGGACTGTAATATTCCTACTTAGCCCAAGCTAAGAGGAATATTCATTTTTGTTTTACTTTCTGTTGCATGAATAAATGAATAAAGGAGGACATGTAAAACTCCTGAAAAGACTAAATAAATCAATGCCCATGTGAACAAAGATAAATCAGAGCCATGTAAATAAATAACTTGCAGGTGTGAAATGGGTTTGAGCTGTGAGACTGGGTCAACTTTTACCAAATCTACAGTGTTGTCTAGGTTCAATGTATCTCATGAAGGGACAGCGCAGTTCTAGAAGGAGGCCCCTCATGTGAAAAGAGCTAACTCATCAAAGTGGTTTAGGGTTTGCAAATGCTTTCATCTTATAAAAGGAAGGGGAGGGCAGTAAGAGAAGGTTGTTGATTGATTATATTTCTGAGTATCTTGTCTGCTTAGACAAATACTATTCTCTGCTTCTTAGTAGAGAATTGTGCTTCTTATCACTTGGAGTTCCTATGCAGGGATTTCACCTCTTCCTTTGAGGATTCTTGGAGGAGTATTTTCCGATTTGATCCACTATCAGGCTTGAGGCCAAGCTCTATTTCCAATTTTAGCGCAGATCCAGTGAGGGTTTGTCTACTTTTGCAAGCGACATCAAGTGGGATTCTAGATCTGTAGAGATCTAGCTTGTTTTGGGAGCCTCTTCTCATGGAGTGTGTCTTTTAACCTCCTGGAAGAGTGCCTCTCCTGTTTGCACTTCAGATCTGTAACTTGGAAGTGGGCCATCTATGTCATTTGAGCGATAATGTTGTTTCCATTGATGGATTGTGTTATTTTGATATGAGATTCTTTATGGTGTTCTGATCACAGTTTTGATGAGAGATCTCTGGTGCTAGGCTTTTCCTTCCACTTTGGTGATCCATGGATTAGCTTGTTGATCCATGTTCTGTTTTGATCTGATCTATTGTAATGTAATGTTATATTCATAAATTACTGCAACATTTTACAGATCTGCAACTTGAAACTCAAATCTACTTTTTTTTATGCATGATTTGGTCAAACCCCCAAGGGGATCTTGTAAACAAACTATCTAGTTTCCAGATCTGAAATAGATCTGATGTTTTGCCCATAGATTTTTCCTAGATCTGAGTTGTAATATGCAGTTGCTACAACTCCTCTAAATAACGTTGTTGAGCCATTTCTGCAGATATATATATGTTGTAGCTCTCTTTTTTGAGGATTTCTTCCTCTATTGCCTCATGTATTCTATTGTATATTGAAAGAGTCTCATTATAATTCTTATTTGCTTCTGTACATTCTTAAGTTAATCATATTTTATGTCCCACTACTCATACTTTCCAAGACTGTGTTATTTCTGAAGTAGTTGTTATTCATAGCTGCAGCCCCTCTTGTAGGGTGTTTTTCAGCTAGATTAGGTGGTGGGATATCTATTTACCACACCTAGTTTGATTTGTTTTTTCTCCCCTTTTGGATCTAGACTCCAGATCTACTGATCTAAGGGATCCCAGGGCTGCAAACTCATTTTTGTACATCAATCTCCCAAGAGTGCGTTATTTTTACAAGCTTGTTGTGCAATCCCAATTTTGGGATATTACATTAAACCCTTCAATGGCCGAGCTTAAATCATCCATCAATGGATGACATTAAAAGACTCCTTGATCCATGTGACTTAAGAAAATTTCAACACATGTGTTAATTAATTCACTTTAAGTATTTTATTTTCCTAAGTTTAGACTGAGGAAATCCATTAAAATAGTTAATTATTTGAATAACTTGAACACCAACTGAAAGTTCTCAAATCCATTTCTAGGTTTTGTAGATCAAGTGTTTCCTATCCCTTCCACAAAAATTCAAGGCTAGAGCACACCTGATGCTACACCAACTTATAAAAAATCTCAACACTCCCTCTTAGCATGGAGTGTGCTCTAGGAAGGTGTACTCTAGCAATGCATCCACACCATGCACTACAAGATCTTGAAGCTAGATTCTATGTTGTTGATGCTTAGCCTATTGCCTCCATCCACTACACTACTGCTCTTTGTATTGTTTCCCATGCCACTGCCACTGCCACTGACACTACCACATATGTACTGCATCTCCCTCTCAAATTGTTGCATCATGTTTCCCATAACACTGCCAGTGCTAACTGCTACATTGCAACTCAGTTGCTGAGAAGTAAGAAACTAAAAGACTCTGCCCAACTATTTGACAAATAAGTCAATTTTCCCTCCATCACTGAAGCTCCCTAGAAGTTGATTTACGTTGTCCTCCTGGATACATTTTCATGCTACAACATTGCACTATGTTAGCACAACTTCTCTGCGTTGTTGAAGTCCCATCAGCCCCTCTGCATTGTTTCCTTCATGCTTTTGTTGCCTCTGCATTACATTTCTCCCTCTTTTTCTTCAATGTGGCCTTCTGCAACCATCTCCTGGCTCATCCCACTATCGTCTTAAGGCTCCCATAGCTCATATGTGATCCAAGAGTAGGGTTGACTCAAGGATCTTGCCACTGTATGTATATGATCTACAGATCCATGTCACCCCACCTCTTCTCTCGAGGCACATGAGCACTTATGGCTACATCATCCTCAGAGCCATCATCCTTTGTCATTGCAGCCTTGGAATTAGAAGAGCCTTTTTCCTTCTTCTTAGGACAACTGTTGGTGAAATTTCCAAGATCACCATAGTTAAAGCATATGACCTTGGAAATGTCCTTCTTATTCTTCCCTTGTTGTTACCTTTCCCTTTATGCAAGGGTTGCATCCTCCTACTCTTCCTTGAATTTGGCCTTTCTTCTTCCTCCACTGATATTTTGACGCTTGGTGACCTTCCTGATCTCCACTTGGAAAAGGATAGCCCACATGTCACCCAAGATGGTAACACTTCCCTTCCCATAATGCTCTCGAAAAAATTTTCCCAATCTTCTGAGACTGCATTCAAAGTGGTCCTCACTAAGAGACCCTCATCCGGAGTAGCACCAATCCCAAACAACTGATCTCGGATGGCTTGAAGCCTGAAGAGGAATGGATCTATCTCTTCACCCTTCATCATTTGGAACAACTGCATATGGTTCTCAAGAATCATTCTTCTCTAGACGGAGCCTCCTTGGTACATCATGTCCAAGGCTACCCACGTCATTTTTTGTAGTCTTCCTAGTAATATGAGGAATCACATGGTCCTTGACTCCATCTATGATCAAACTCTTCGTCTGCGCTTGACTTTATTCATAATTCTTAAGAGGATCTGCATTGGTTGGTATAGAAAGGACCTTCTCTGCATGCTCTTTGAGACCATACTCATCTAGAACTGAGAGGATTGAGGCCCTCCAAATAACATAGTTAGACATGTCATCCAACCTATCTTGATCCCTCAATACATTTCGAGCCATATTTGCTCAGATCAAATAGAAACAACACTTCTCCCTCTGGATCTCGATTTCTTGGTGACTAGAAACCCTCTAGTATCTTCTTCTGCTGAAGACTAATTTCCCTCCCAGAAATTTTCCACCAATACTCAAACAAACAGTACTCTATGATCCTCCTGATCAAATCTCATATTTGTTTGGCTCATATCTGCTGAGTGACTATCTTCCCCCCGCCTTTGTTTCCTTAGCTAGTCACAATTCTACACCTGCAGAATCTTTACCCCGCCATCACTGCTGAATATTTGAAGCACTACTTCTGGATCTTGGAAAAATTATTCTGCAACAGGAGAAGTGACTGGAATGTGTCTTCCTAGTTGGCTCAGTGCAGTCCCAACGCTGCTCAGAAGTGGACTGCATAACTCCAGACTTGGTGACACAGTCCTTACGCTACCCTAGGAAGGGTCTGCATAAGCCTAAAGTTCTTCTACAACTTCAACGTTGTCCTCTTCTGGATCTACGTTCTCTTTTTGTCAAGTTTCCCTTTCCAGATCTGCTGCTTCTTTTGCCACCCTGCCGAAAAATATTTCTTCAGTTGATTGCTGGAGATTCAGCTTAATCTACTATTTCTCTGATACCATGTGAAAATTCTACTACAGTGTATTGGTTTATTACTCCTACTTGATTTAATTAATACAAGTTATTTTTAGAAATTAAATTCAGAAAATTTTGAAAATAAACACAACTACAACCTGCACATGCAAATCATTTTTTGAATAATACACTCATGCAACAAAGTGACACATGGATTTTTGGACATAAGTCCCCGAAAAAACTCAAAGCGGGAAAACCAGTGCAGCAAATATGTGGGTTTGTTATTAAGTAGTTCTAAGTACAGTAAGTATGGGTTCCATATGTATAAAACCCAATAGAGAATAACAAAAATCAATTCTGCAACTAACCTGAAGTTCTAAAGCCAAATATCTTATTGATCCACACCCTCAAATGGGATTTACAGAACTCAGCCCAAATCTGGCCCTAGAAACCCTCAGTTCTACCCCTGAAGCCCCAGCGTCGGCCTTGCTAGCCTCAGAATTCCACTGTGCTGCCCAAAGGGGGATTGTGTAACCCCTGGAAGGGTGACGCAGGCCTTACGCTGGCCTAGAAGCCCTCTACGTAATTTCTGAAGCCCCCTAAAGCCTCTGCGTTGTCCTTGTTTTTTCTCATCTTCCTCTTACTCACTCTTGGCCCTAGAATCAGATCATTCCCTTGGCCAATACTACCCCTCGCTGCAGGAAATTCCTCCAAATATTCTTAGCAAACCCGCCATAGAATTCCAGATCTATTCCTCAGCTCTGCAACTATGTGTCTCTTCCAACTGACCCTCAATACGTTCTCTTATACTCTTTGTTGAACCCTTCAATGGACGAGATTAAATTATCCATCAACAGCTGAGATTAAAATATTGCTTGATCCATGTGACTTAAGACAATTTCAACACATGTGCTAATTAATTCACTTTAATTATTTTATTTTCCTAATTTTAGACCTAGGAAATCCATTAAAATATTTAATTATTTGAATAACTTGAACACCAACTGAAATTTCTCAAATCCCTTTCTGGGTTTTGGAGATCAATTATGTCCTAGCCCTTCCACAAAATTTCAAGGCTAGATCACACCCAATGCTACACCAACTTATACAAAATATCAATGCATATAACATCACAGAGCAAGCATATTGATCCAGTGGATCAATAAAATGCTCAAAAATAATAATTATCAAAATGAATCAAAACCAGCACCAAAGCGAAGATCTCATCACCTTGAATCCAACGCAACTTGTTTCACTCAAAATTGATATCGTATGCTCCCAATATCATGTTCTAATCGATTTGGGAAACAGTTAAAATTTTAAAAATGTGGTTGCATGGATGCCCAGTAAGCAGTCTGTACGTTGAATGGGAAATTACTAAATAGGGTATGTGTATTTTTATCAGCCAATGCTATGGTGACAAGTGTCACATTCTGGTTTGTTGATGGTTGTTAAAATTCTATTGGTTCACATTTTGTTTGTGTGGATCAATTAGGAAGAGCCACATGGGCCAATCCTGGTAGCCACATGTCTTCCTAATGGCCTTGTAAAATTTTGGTGGGAGGTCGAATCACCTACACAGGATTTAAACGCACGACCAACAAACTACCAGCAAAGCCCTCTACCATCCTGCCTAAGGTGTTACTATTGGGGCCTTTGTTTTGGATAGAACACTTAGCAACAACAAATCAACTTCTCGGGGACCTAAGGCAACCTGTGAAGCAAAAGGCCGAGGAAATTCAGCAACTGGCGACTGAGGCTGAACCGTAAATCCAAGAAGTGTTCGATAAACTGACGCAGGTAACGAATGCGACTCAGGTCGACAAAATCATCACTGAAACGAGGCCTATTCTTAAAGTGTGGAAACAATCAATAGTTTATTTTATAGAGCTCAGATCATTAGCAATGAGAAAGGTTCCTGATTTGGGGCCTTTATTGGAATAGGGCAAACCAGAACAAGAAAAGACAGAGATGGAAGTAACAGGAGAAACTAGGCCAGCACTGGAAGCCGATAGACCACCAGAAGTCGCAATAGCTGGAAAATATTGACTCAGGACGAGTCAATAACGTGTAGTCAGGAAATTTTGGGGCCTTTTTTTTGGATAAAACATTTTTGGAGTTGCGGAGAGCCGTAAGACAGGTGGTGGAATGTAATCAAGGTTGACAGGGAGTTGTCACTATTGCGTAAATCCAGAAGATAGGTGGCGGGGCATAGACAGATAACAGCACAAATGGTAGATATGGGAGACAAGAAAAAAATAGTAGAACTCCCAGTGATGAAGAAGAAATAGAAGGCAATAGAGTGCAAGGGAATAGACAAGCGCAAAAGGGGCAAGGATTGACAGTGTCAGTCGGCAGGAACAAATAAGCGGGAAAGAAGTGACTCCGTAGTTAGTTGGTTAGTTAGTCAGTCAGATAAAGAGGCTAATAGGAAGTAGAGCCTAGGGAGAGCTTTGGCGAGCCTTTTTAATTGAACTGAACTGTAATAGACTATGCAGAGTATGTTTATGTTGTTTTGATCCAAGTTAATGGAATCAGATTGTTGTTGTGTTTTATATTATGAATTGGTTGATGTTTGATTAATTATGGTGAATGTATGCCTATTTTAAATTTTAATTCGGCACTCTGAACATGTAATGATGAATGATAGTGTACTTCTGGGAGTTGAGATATATATAAGTCTTCTGTATGCTCATAATTATGATTTGTGTTCGTAATATTTCCTCAAAATCAGTGATCCATCCTCTAATATCTGTAATGTCGTGGCACGTCTCAGGTGAGACTCCCTTCTCCCTCGAGCAAGGTGAAAATGTCGACATTTTCCTAGACTACTACGGAAACCTTGTTGGCCTCAAGCCTGAATATGGGTCTTGCCCACATACCTCCTTTTTCGCCAACAGTTACTCATTAAATTATGTTCATTATATTTTATTTAATGATTAATGGGTTTCCATTCAGGGGTCACGACCTAGGTTAATCTTGGACCCCGGTCCATCCAACCACACTATGTGGCAGGAAGAGAGGGCTCAGGGTTAACCCCATCCCCAACATATATATATTTCCATGAACCATATACTAAAATCAAAAACCCAAATTTTCGGTGGGATAAGGTTTTAACTCTGGCAGTCAATTCTTTCCACGGCATGTGAATGGAAATGGTGGAGGTGGTGAAGTTTAATGTTATGGTGGATACCCATACCACTATAGGAACCCAACCATAGTTTTTGGATCCAACTCTAGTCACAAATATAGCTAAACCTTTGTGGTAAGCATCGACGGTCTCTAAGGTCAGCACATGTGAAAGGTTTAGAAGTTGCGGTTAATTTTATTGCACGGTCGTTAAACCCCAAGGGGAACCATACCACAAACCTCAGTTCAAGTGGGGTTTGGTTTGAATTTTTGCCATGAAATTTCAATTCTAACTATGGTGGGTATTAACCCAACCATACCATCAAACCCCAGTATGAGTAGAGTTGAAATCAACAAGTAGTTCAAAAAACCTAGATCTAACGGTTATGGCTACTCCAAGTGGCGCGTTTTTACCGGTTCGTGGGCCGACATAGGAGATTTAATGAAAAGAAAAATTACACCTAAACTAGCGTGAATCTTTCTGGTGTGAGGTGAATTTTTCGATCCACGTGGCTGAAAAAACCAGAAATTGTAGAACAATTAGTAGGTGGGTGCGAATTGGAGGACAATTAGCAGAAAAACTTCTCTGGAGCATAACTTAGTCAATTTTCAACCTTTTAGGGTGAAGAAAGAGGCCAGCTAGGGTTTTTGACTATTCTGGGGCCATTAGAGACATTTGTTTTGCATTCTAAGGATTTTAACTTGATGTAAACAAATTTTTTTTTAGCATAATGAAAGAGGCCCAACATTGGAAGCTAGACTAAGAGATGTAGCCTAGGAGAGGTGAACTCCTTTATCATTTATTGTCTTATGTATGTTATTATGGTACTGATGTCTTATTTATTTTATGAAAAACTAAGTTTAAAAATCATGTTTATGTGTTAAATTAATTGACATAATTACCTAAAAACCCTAAACATTTCACTTTCAATTTTCACCATAAAATCTCAAGTTTACATATACAGATCATTTTGGTATCAGATCTTTGGTTCTTTGGTTGTTTTGAGGGTTTAATTTTGTTTCAATTGCTTCTAATGCTTACAAGCTTGAAGCTCAAAAGAGGAGATGGAAATATTTTGATAGCAAGTCCTCAAGTTAGGTCAAGGACAAAATCTTTGCCACAATCTCCACCACAAATTTCACATCAAGTTTCACCAAAATCCTCGCCAATCATGGCACATTAAGGAGAGCCTGATAATTTGTCTGAGGATGAGAAGGATTTGGGAAATTAATTCTCTGACATGACACAAATGTTGAAATTTCTCTATGAAGTGATTAATACAAGGTTGCAAGGTGAGAGCTCCAATCCTCTAAAGGGAGATAGAGATAAACCTCAAAAGGTATATGCAGTAGATGGGGACAAGCCTCCAATAGGGAATGGATGGAATGGTGAAAACCCACCTTTAACTCCACCTTTCTATTCACCTCCAACCTCACCTCCATCTTCACCATCATCACCTTCTACATCAACCCCTTCAAAAACATCTCCACATTCTCCAAAAGGACATGGTAAAAATCCACTGTTGAAACTTGACATAAAGTTTGAATTTCCTATGTATAATGGAGAGCTAAATGCTGAGAAATTAGATAAATAGGTTCATCAGCTTTAAGCGTATTGCAGGATACAAAGGATCAAGGATGATGATATCAAGATTTAGCTTGCTTCATTAAGGTTGGAAAGTGCAGCACTCATTTGGTAGGAAGCCAAAACTCAAGAGGACATGAATAAACATGGTAAGGTTTTATCTTCTTGGAATGATTTTTTTGCTGCATTGAGAAGAAAGTTGTATCCATTAGCATACATGCATTAAGCTATCATGGATTCGAAAAAAATTAGGAAATTAAAGGGTCAAAGTTTGCAAAGTTATACCCAATAGTTTAGAAGGAAAGCATTGATTTTGGGTGTATAAATATCATCTCAAGACACTTTACTAAAATATATTAGAGGATTACATAGCTACTTGAGACACACTATTCTCATGTTTAACACTACAAGTTTATATGAAGTTTGTGTACAGGCCACACATCTAGAATCAAGAGGGAAACATGTTTCTGATGAAACAAGTGAGAACACCTTTGAGTCTAGAGACAAAGGAAAGGGTAAGGTCAATGGAAAATGGAAGAAGAATTTTTCCATCAATATGGAGAAAGAAAAAATTAAATGCAAACATTGTTCCAAAGAGCGCCATGATGAAGATCACCGTGGAAACTTCATCCTGAGACGAGACCCAAACATTTTAAAAACAGGGAGAAAGAAAAGACAACTGCAACTACACAACATGATTTAGGATCATATTCCGTAGATGAAACAAATATCACAGCCATGGGATTTAAAGGTATGTACATTGCAAGTACTAGTTCTTCAAATAGTCTCAATGATACTCAAAATGAAAAAACAAGAATTGATCTTTTCCACATTAGAGTTGTTTCAAAGCATACCAAGATAGATACATTATTTGATAGTGGTTCACAAGAAAATATTATCTTTGAAGACATTGTTAAGAAGTTGAATTTAGCAACCATTCCTCATCCTAAACCTTATCCTTTAGGTTGAGTATGTGAGAATTCAAAATTTCAGGTGACAAGGAAATGCATACTTAGATTTTCAATCACTGCAAACTTGCTTGATGAGGTTGAACTTGATGTAGTTCTGCTTGATATATGTGGTATTGTTTTGGGAAGCCCATATATTTATGATAGAAGAGCCATTTTTCATTGCCATGAGAATAAATATCACTTGTTTAAGAATGGTATTGATTACATTGTTAGAGCACATAGCAATAAATTGAGTTTCTCTTGTGAATGTTTGACAAATGAAGAGAATTGTTAATGCTAGTCAAAAAATTTCTTTGTTAATGTTCAAGCATAAATATGTTGAGGAACCTAAATACTTTCAAGGATATGAATCAATTTTGAAATCTAATTTCATTGATGTTTTTAATCCATGTGATGAGATGTTTTAGGAATCTAACATGTTGCCTCCTAAAAGAGGTGAACAATATGAAGTGAAATTGCAGCAGGATGCATCATTATTGAACATTGGTGTGAACAAGATGTCAGTGTTAAAGAATGCAAGGGTCAAAATTAAATTTGAAAAAGAGGAAATTGGTTATAAAACTTCTTCTTGTGGGTTTCTTAATGTTTTGGATTTTAATAAGGATGTTGAATGGCGATGGCGATCACATTTGGTAAAGAGTCGAGCCAAATGCAAGGCTAGACATGTTTAGCATCATTATGGCGATAATGTTCAAGGTGAAATGAATTTGAAATTGAATAAGTTTCCTTTGATTGAAGACCGAGGAGGGAATGTTCAAATTCCTTCAAGGGTAGCTTTTTGTTATGCATATCTTGGGAAATTGCATCAAGAGATCATCTTTGACAAGAAGACAAGGACTCTAAAATCAGGGAAAGTGATGTAATTTCATGAAAATATAAAAGCGAAAATCCAATAAAAGCTAATTGGATTAAGACTGGAAGGGTGTCGGAATTTTTCCCTCATATATTTGTTGATTGAAAATGAGATTTTGGAGGTCCAAAAGCTTCCAATGTGGAGGAAGGATCTAGTGGATCAATAAAATGCTCAAAATTCAAAGTGGTCAAAATGGCTCGAAACTAGCACCAAAGAAAATATCTCATCGCCCTGAATCCAATGTAACTTGTTTCACTCAAAAGAGATATCATATGCTCATGATATCGCATTCTAATCGGTTTGGAAAAAAACTAAAATTTTAAAGATTTGGTTGCACGGATGCCCAGTTAGCAATTTTTATGCTCACTGGGAAATTACTGGACAGAGTATGTTTATTTTTATCATCCAACACTATGGTTACAAGTGCCACATTTTGGTTCCTTGATGGTTGGTGAAATTATATTGGTTCAAATTTTGTTTGTGTGGACCAATTACGAAAAGTCACGTGGGCCAGTCCCTGGAAGCCATGTGGCCTCCTAATGGCCTTGTAAAATTTTGGTGGGAGATCGAACTACCTCCATAGGATTAGCAAGCATGACCAACAAAATGACAATAAATCCTTCCAATGGTCGGCCTAAGGTGTTACTCATTAAACTATGGGTGTTGGATTTTATTTAAATATTAATGCGTTTGCATTCGGGGGTTGGGACCGAGGTTAACCTTTGACCCCAATCCACCCAAACACGTTATGTGGTCAACATAGAGGGCCCGGGGTTAACCCCAGCCCCAACTTATATATTTCCATGAACCGTATATTAAAACCAAGATCCAAATTTTTGACGGGATAAGGATTTAACTCTGGTATTAAATTATTTTCATGGCATGTGAATGACAGTGGTGGAGGCGGTGAAGTTTAATGTTATGGTGGATAGCCATACCACTGAAGGAACCCAACCACGGTTCATGGATCCAACTCCAGTCACAAATATAGTCAAACCTTGGCAGTAAACACCTGCAGTCTCGGAGGTCAGCACATGTGAAATGTTTATAGGTTTCGGTTAATGTTATGGCACGGTCATTAAACCCCGATGGGAACCATACCACAAACCTCAGTTCAAGAATGGTTTGGTTTGAATTTTTGGTGCGAGATTTTAGATGTTACTACAATGGGTATTATCCCAACTATACCACTGAAAACACCCCAAATCCGACGTTATGGTTGCCCCAAGTGGCGCGTTTTTACTGGTTTGTGGGTCAACTTAGGAAATTTAATGGAGCGACAAATTACACTCGAACTGGCATGAATCTCACCAATGCAGGGTGAATTTGTCGCTTCACATGGCCACAAAAGTCAGAATTTGTATAACAATTAGCAGGTGGGTGTGAATTGGAGGGCAATTAGCAGAAAAACTTCTCTGGAGCATCACTAAGTTAATGTGCAACCTTTTTGTAATACAGAAGTGTCGTAAAACACGTAATTTTATTGATAATGGAAAATAAATTACATAAAAATTGATAGAGTTTACAAATGTAAACTTCCACTTATTTGCAATTAGGAGACTAACCTATTTATAAGCTATATGTCCTAACTTAATTTAGTTATGGACCACTTGAAAAAATAACAAGTGTCCATTTACAATAAATGATTTTCTATCCAATATACTAACTTTATTCCTATTTTAGAGCCTAAGATACAACTTAATTCTAGAGTCCTATCTTTGCTAACAATATTCTATTTCTAAGTGTCTCTAATATTTATTAAATATTATAATTTAATAAATATTTTTATCCTAACTTTACATTATTATATTTGGATCATCTAACATTCCCCCCTACGATCCAAAGATACATTACAACATATACCAAGTTCATCCATGAACTTAGTAAAATTTATTCTGCCAAGAGGTTTGGTGAAGATATCGGAGGTCTGACCTTCTGAAGGACAATAAATCAGCTTGATGACATCCTTTGCAATAAGTGATCTAATATGATGATACTTGGTGTCCACGTGCTTTGTCTTTGAATGAAAAACTGGATTCTTGGCAAGTTTTATTGTTGGCTGGTTGTCGATGAATAACGAAGTAGCTTCTGCTGGAGGAATACCCAAGTCCTGTAAAACTCTACGCAACCAAACAATCTCACATGTTGCTTCCCATGCTAATATGTATTCTTCTTTTGCTAAAGAAGTGGCCACTGTAGCTTGCTTCTTGCAACTCCAGGAAATTGCAGCTGACCCCATGTTCATTAAATAACCTGAGGTTGATGCCCTATCATCAATACTTCTAGCAAATTCGGCATCTGAAAATCCACCAAGTACAAAATTTTTAGTATTTTTGTAAAGAAGACCAAAATATTTTGTTCCTTGGATATAACGAGGAACTCTTTTAGCTGCATTGTAGTGGCTATCTCGTGGTTCCTGCATAAAGTGCGAAAGAATACTGACGGCATAAGAAAGATCTGGTCGAGTAGTTATCAGATAAATCAAGCTACCAATCAACTATCGATAAGTAGTGCTATCCACCATTTCCCCACCTTCAAATTTTGAAAGTTTCAAGTTTTGTTCCATAGGGGTAAGAACAGGCTTGCAATCCTGCATTCCAAATCACTGAATAATTTATGTTGCATACTTACTCTGAGAAATGAAGATATGATGTGGACGTTGGAATACTTCAACTCCAAGATAGTAGTGAAGTAGTCCCAAATCTGTCATCTTAAAACCTGCATGTAACTCCTTTTTCACCTGTGCAATTTGATTATCATTGTTTCCAGTGATAATCAAATCATATACATACATAACCAAAATCCCCAGATTTTTACCTTATTGGCATACATACAAGGTATCATCAGATTCACTTCACTGAAAACCAAATTTTCAAAGGTATTCATCCATTTTGGCATACCAAAATCAGGGAGATTGTTTTAACCCATATAAAGCCTTTATCAGTTTTCAAACTTTATGTTCTTGTCCTTCAATTTCAAAACCTGGTGGTTGTTTCATGTATAATTCTTCCTGTAAATCTCCATTGAGGAAAGCACTTTTTACATCCATTTGATGAACTTTCCATCCTTGTTGAGCTTCTAAGGCAAGTGTGAGTCAGATGGTGTTCTATTTAGCTGTAGGAGCAAAAATTTCCTCATAATCAATCCCTTCCTGTTGCGCAAAACCCTTAGCAACAAGTCTTGCTTTATACTTATCGATATCGCCATTTTTCTTGTACTTAATTCGGTAAAAGCATTTGCATCTTATGGGTTTAAGATTCTGAGGACAATCAACAAGTTTCCAAATGTTGTTGTCGAGAACTACCTGATATTCATTAACCATAGCCTGTTTCCATTATTTATGTTTTACTTCCTCTTGATAAGTAGAAGGTTCAGTAAAATAATTTTCTATCAAAGAAAAATTTCCTTCGTTTCTTTGTGATCCCCTTGTTCCTGTTTTATTTTTTTCATTAGGCCTTACATCTTTCAAAAGTTGAACTACCCATTTTGGCAATTGATGTTCACTAGTTTGAGATTGTGAAAAATCACCATCATTGAAAAGAGGGTTGATGTAAACTTATGTTTTTTGATCAATTGCAGGTTCCGGGGGCGAAGAGTCATTGTCAGAAGAACTGCTGCTACTAGGAGAGTTGGATGAATTGCTAGAAGACCCAGATGGCGCTGGTGAAGAAGACGGACTGGATGAATCATTTTTAGATGAAGGAAACTCAAGTTCATACCAATTTTGTGAATTTGGTTTACTTTGTAGATTTCTATTTCTTTTATCACTTTTTGTTTCTAACTTTTGAAGAAGATTTTCAACTTCTTCAGCACTCTTACTCTCATTTTCATCAAAAATCACATCTCTGCTTATAATAAATTTCCCATTCTACAAAATTTGATACCCTTTCTTCTCATTATAATACCCAATCATTGTGCACTTCAAGCTTTGTGAATCAAGCTTAGTTTGTTTTTCCTTCAGAACTAAGGCATAACATACTGATCCAAAAAATCTGAGATGTTTAACCCGAGGTTTGAAGCCAAACCATGCTTCATAAGGTGTGATTTTGTCTAAAGAAGTAGTGGGAGATCTATTTCTTAAGTAGACAGTGGTATGAATTGCTTCAGCCCAATATAAAGGACTTAAATTTTTGAAAGTTAACATAGATCGCGCCATTCCTAACAAGGTACGATTCATTCTTTCTACTACTCCATTTTGCTGCAGAGTGTAGACATTGGTAAGATTTCGTTTTAGGCCATTATCCATGCAATACATTTTGAATTCATTTGAAGTGAATTCTCCACCATTTTCAGTTCTAAGAGTGCCAATCTTCTCATTTACTTCATTTTCAATAAGTTGACGAAAAGTTTTGAACTTTTCAAATGCTTCTGACTTTGGCTTCAAAAAATATACCCAAGTCATCCTGCTAAAATCATCAACAAAGAGTAAGAAATATCTGCATCCTCCAAGCGAAGTTGGTAAGGGTCCACAAATATCATTGTGAACCAACTGCAAATGCCTGTTTGTGCACCATGAACTTGTAGAAAAAGTATCTCGATGTTGTTTTCCAAAAATGCAAGATTCAAACTTTGCATTTCCCCTTTTGAATGTTGGAAGTCCCTTAACCATTCCCTATTTTTGTAACTGAGAAATACTTTCGAAGTTGAGATGGCCATATCTTACATGCCACAATCTGATCGGTGAAATTTATGTACTTTTTGCTCCTGCAAAGTCAGAATTTATTGGAATAATTGTCCCTTTCATCCTTAACAGTTTTCCATCTTCATAACCTGTCATTATTGTTTTCATGTTTTGTTTGACTAAGTTAATTTTAACTAAGCCATCTTCCATAATCACCATATGTCCTACTTGTCGAATCGTGACTAAAGATAACAAATTTTGCTTAAATGTTGGGGCATACCATACATTTGAAATCATTCTTTCTCCAATGTCTGGTAAAAAAAATTTAAATACACCTTTTCCACAAGGAGTATGTTTTGTTTTATCAGCAAGATAGATTGAATTTATATGGCATTCTTTGAAACTCCAAAAGAAATCTCGTCGAAAATTCATGTGTTGAGTTGTGCCTATATCCATAATCCATGCATCTTCATAATCACTTATAATAAAGCTTGAAACCTGTAAAGTTGTTGATTTTGTATTGGTGAAGACATATTCAGAACCATCAGGATCATCTTCATCATTTGCAAACTGTGTATAGTTTGGATGAAACTTGGGAATTTTCTCAATACAAGTTTACAATCTTCAACATAATGGCCAACTTTGTTACATCTCCTACAAACAATTTGACTGAAATCTCTGCCTTTGCCTTGACACTGTCCTCTGCCTTGATACTGTCCTCTACCTTGATACTGTCCTCTACCTCTGCTTTGGCCTCTGTTCTGAGTTTTTCCTTTGCCTGGACTTTGTCCTCTACCTTGATTATATCCTCTACTTTGATTGTTGCCTCTTCCTTGAAAATTGCTCCTGCCTGAATTGTAGCCTCTGTTGAAATTGTTTCCTCTGTTTTAACTATGACCATGACCTTGGGCTGCTTGATTTTGATTGAAATTTCCTATTCCTCGGTTTCTTGAACTATCAGCTAAGGAGTTATTTGATTTGGTTTCGATGAAGAAGACATCTTCTCCAATCTGTTTCTTCTTCCCAAAAATTTTATCATATTGGGCTAACATGTCAATCAATTCATCAAACTTTATCTTCTCTAACTTTCCAGTGACTTGCAAAGTTTCCAAAAAATGTGTATATTGTGATGGAAATCCAGCAATTAAAATCGTAGTTAAGAAACTTTCATCGACAGCTTGAAAAATAACATTTATTATTTCTTGCATGATGTTTTTAAGCCGTGAAATATACTCAAGGACATCACCACCTTCAGTTAATTTCTGTTGAAGCGATTTTAATTGAAGATCAACCTTCCTTGATTCAGGTTGTGTATCAAAGATATTTTAGAATGTACGTAAAGCAGCCCATGCATCTGAGGAATTTTCAATATGTATGTACATTTCATTATTAACTAAATCTTTTATAAGAGCTAATGCCTTGGCATTTTTTACTTCCCATTTTGCAAGTGAAGCTACATCTGTTGGTTTATTAGGCTTGATGTTTCCATCGCATATTTCATGCCATAATTCATTATATATGAGAGTACTTTCAATTAGATGTTTCCATGTCTTATAAGATTTCACCCCTTCTAGCTTATCAGATTCAGAGAATAGATTAATTAACTTCGACATTGTAGTGTCGAAGCAGTGCACCAAAAGAATCAAGCACAAAAAAATGAGCAACTCGTCACACGTAACACACCACACAAAAAATGACACATGCCACGCAAAAAACGATCTATCAGGGCTTGGCCTTGACCCTCGTATAGTCGTTGAAAAAAAAGGATAAAAATGATTGAGCTTTGCACTTAGCTCTAGTCAAATTCTCGTTGAGTGTTTACAATGAAATATTTGCAAAATTTGACCACTTGACAATGCCCTTACAAAAAAATATACCCCCACTCAAAGTAAAAGGTACTTTGAGTTACACATAATAACCCTTATTTCTCCAAAATAAAAATTACAACTGATGACCCTTATTCCTCCAAAAACAATGACAACATTTTCTAATTCACCTTATTTCTCCAAACAAAAAAAATAAATTTCAATTTTCTCCCTTATAACTCCAATAACAAAACTTACAACTCCCAAAAAAAATGATCCTACTTACATTACAAATATATGTTATTTTAAAATGGCCGAAGTTGTTGTCATAATCATGTAAAAAAGGATCATGTACAAAATGATCCGATGATCCTTGTTGCATGCTTCCTTTTGATCTGCGTTCTTCTATATTTGTCTCTACATTAGGAGTTACATAATCAGTTCCAGCACTCTTCGTATTTGTTGATTCCAGATTTGGGGATTTTTTTGTGGATGCAGGCACCAACAACTATAATATAGTCAATTTGATTTTTCACCTCTAAACTTCGATTTCTCTACACAATCTCAACTCAACAGCAACACACGGATAGTGCATTCTCAAAAAAGTGCAATGTCAATACCCGGAGAAGCATTAAGATGCCCTGGCAGCATTAAGATATGAAGCACTAAGATGGGTTGTGTTGGGCAGTAATATCGAAGCCCTCGTCCCAACTATCACCGGTGCCCAGTTAGAGGGAGCGAGGCGAGCAGCAAGGCGTGGTGCCAGATGTCCATGACCCTTAGATCACCCTGGAAGGGGACAAGGTAGTCGGAGCTCAAGTAGATTTCGTTGCTTTCCATGTAGGTAATCTGGTCTAATTTTTGCACCTGCAGATCTACCTTTGTCACGTTAACCATTCTTCAAATCCATTTTGCAAAAGGCCCTCTTTGATATCACTGCCTTTGTGAGAAAATTGCTACTTAACCCTCCTTATTATGTTCTAAAATATCTTCCCAAACACAGTAAGACCCCACTTCTCAACGATTTTGTTTGTCTCAAATTTTACACTCAGCTTTGGCTAGCTGAGATGTTTTGTGCACAAGTGTTTGATTTATTTTATGGATTTCTTGAATTAGATGACATGATAGAGCCTTGCTAATAATTAAATATTCATGATCATTGTCTAATTCATTTGAATAAAGTGTCTAAAACTCGATCTTTGAAATTAACAGCCACTTCAGCAAAATCCCATATCAAGATATATAAAATAAATCAGGACATGACTCGAAGTGCATCCAGGAAACTATCAAAATTTGAGAAATAAGGGAAAAGATGATAAAAGCGTTGATTCAATAGACCGCTTAATGGAAACCCCGCTAAGGGAAAGTAATACCAGGTAGGTGCTACTGTTCCAGAGAAAATAAGACATGGGATCATAGTTTGTAACTGTGAGCGAGAGAGGCTTTGTTCAAATTTATCTGTCAGGAACCAAAAATAATGTCAGGCTGAGGCTAAGGAGCCATGGGCAGCAGCAGCCGAAAATTAGTGTTCGTGGGATTCAACCAGGACTACAGGTGCATGGCGTGTGGGAGAGAAGGGTGAACTTCGATCAGATATGGAGATAGATTCGAACTCGAAGCAAGCAGAAAATTGAATTTTTTTTAAAAACAAATTGAATCTTAAACAAAAAAATTGATTTTCAGATTTAAAATCTAAAATCAATTTAATAATTAAATTTATTTTCCCTTAAAAAAAACTTAATAGATTGCATACCAATTCATCCTTTAGCAGAATTTTTCAAAAGTCTGCAAAGTTGAAATATCCACCTTCACGTCATCTGCATTACTGGTGGCTCTAATACCACATTAATACAGAAGTGTCCTTAGACACGTAATTTTATTGATAATGGAAAAGAAATTACATAAAAATTGATAGAGTTTACAAACGTAAGCTTCCACTAATTTTCAATTAGGAGACTAACCTATTTATAAGCTATATGTCCTAACTTAATTTAGTTATGGACCACTTGAAAAAATAACAAGTGTCCATTTACAATAAATTATCTTCTATCCAATCTACTAACTTTATTCCTATTTTAGAGCCTAAGATACGACTCAATTCTAGAGTCCTATCTTTGCTAACAATATTCTATTTCTAAATGTCTCTAATATTTATTAAATATTCTAATTTAATAAATATTTTATCCTAACTTTACATTATTATATTTGGATGATCTAACATTTTGAGTGCAGAAAGAGCCCATCTAGGGATTTTTTATTGTTCTGGAGCCATCGGAGACATTTTTTGTCGATTATAAGCATTGTAACTTGACGTAAACATATATTTTTTAGCATAATGAAGGAGGCCCAACATTGGAAGTCAGACCAAGAGATGTAGCCCAAGAGGGGTGAACTCCTTCATCATTTCTTGTCTTTTGTATGTTTTTATGGTAATTATGTCTTCTTTATTTTCTACAAATCCGAGATTAAAAATCATGTTTATGTGTTAATGTAATTAACATATTTCCTAAAAACCCTAAACATTTCACTTTCAATTTTCACTATAAACTCTCAAGTTTACATATACATATCACATTCACGAGTAACACACAAGCATGACCAATATGTGACCTAGCATAAACCAAAAATTCATACACAACATGTAGCAACATATAAGAAAGCGTGCACAAACAATCCATAAGCGTGAACAACACATAAGCAGTTATACACTCATGACAACATGTTGAAAACCACATCATCAACACTTCCATGGAGACACAACTGCCATCATGGCCAACACAACATGGATGCAACAAGCAAATACACCCTAGGTATGAGAAACATATATGCAACCAACATGAAAAGCATGACCAACACACTGCCCACCTAGTCCAAAGGTTGAACCATGCTTTGATACCACTATGTAACACCCTTTTCCCACATCTACCCAAGTAACCTGCCAACCGGGGTAAACATGTGACGAGAGGCTACTATATGGGATTCAATCTCCTAGGTGACCTTAATGAAGTGGAACCGATGGAAACAAAATGTACAGACCTTGTACATCATCAATGACACCCCCAGGAGCCAACCCAACCTTTCATGCCTCTTACCCCTGGGTCACACTGAAATTTTGGCATCTTTGAGCCATATCTGCAGGCACAATACTAAATTTATACATCCTTGAGGCTATCTTCCCAAGCATAACACTGCATGCCTGTGGCTAGGGCTCCAAAACCTCAATTCTGTGTCTACGGCTCTGGGATTTGAGCCACCTTTTGAGGCCCAGAGCCCAATTCACTGCCCAGAAATTCATGAAAACTTAAGGGATGATTAATAATAATAGGAAATTGATATGAAAGCAATCACATCAACAAGAACTCAGCTGAACCCCTCCTAGCCATGATAGGCATTTTGTCAAACATGTCACAAACATTGAATCTACAGGTGTAAATAGAAATTTTAATCATAGGGGTCTTATACTTATCTGAGAATCACTAAGAAGCATTGCCCCCTTACATCATTAGATGCAATACAATCTATTTGAACATAGATACATTGTGCATTCATTTAAAATTAAAAACATGGATAGAACCATACATCATCACTGATCAAATACATGCTTATAACCAACATAATAACCGCAGAAATGAAATGGATGCAACAACAATAAAATCCACATACAAACTAGTACATTTTCCTACCAAATACTAAATGAATGAGCTCTTCATTACTGAATTTAAAAACCAACCAAAGATGGGACTTCCACGTTCCACCTTGTTAGCCACCTATAAAATTTTGACATAGCAAGCAGGTGGCTAAAAATGTTTCTGAGCCTTCAAGAAGACATTTTATTTGAAAATATATCATCCTTGAAGCCTACATGTGTCTTTTTTCCTCTGAAGAAATCCTCACTACTGTGTCCATTGAAAAGCCCTGCTATTTATGAAAGAAACTGTTTTCCAAGGCCTCTGAAACTGCTCATTTTGACTCATTTCCCTTCATTTTCATAAAGCCTCCTTTTCCTCTTTAAAACCTCCATTTCCCTCTGAAAAGCCTCCAAAACCCTTTTAAGCCTCTAAAAATCCCTTTTACAGGTTTAAAACACCCTTTTCCCCTTTACCGAAAACCAAGAAAATCCTTGAAAATCCCTGTTTTTTGGCCTAAAAACCCTTTTTTTCCACTAAGGCTTTAAGCCCCCTTCGGCCTTAGCCCTAGCCCCTTTTCCGCATAGGACCAGAGCCATAACCGAGCGCCAATCACAAATCGCAACTGGAGATTTCAGTTAATATGTTCCCTTTTCCATTTTTCCCCGATGCCGATCCTGCGATTAGATCCTCACCGTTGAATCCACAAGAACTAATGGCCAGATCTAAATCGCGCTCCCTCATAGCCCTCATCACTAAATCACAATCGGAGCTTTCCTTTTCCTACTTTCCTTTGTTTCTTCCATTTTTCCGATGCGATGAACCTTTGCTCTATCGACCTCCACTTCAATCTCCACCGTCGATCTTTCAGATCCAACTGCCTATGCTCCATCGCACAATCGACAATCGCAACTTATATTTTCCATGTCCCTTGCCTCCTCCGATGCAGATCCTACAATTATATCTTGACCGTTGATTCCACAAGAACAAATGGCCAGGATTGCGTCGCAGTCCACCCATAATCCTTCGTCTTCACCCCCACTGATTTAATTTCTATTGTCGATATTGTTCTAGATCTGATGGCCAGCACTCAATCGCATCGCGCAAATCCAGTGCCCCATTCACTTCCCCTCCTCCGATTTCAATCATGCGATTTGATCCCATTCGTTGAATCCACAAGAACCAATGATCAGGATTTAATCGCACTTTAATTCACAGCCCCCGTCATCGCATTCGCCGATTAGATCTAGACCGTTGAATCCACAAGAACCAATGGCCAGGATCTCATCGCGCTCCGCTCATAACTTTTCACCATCCCGACCTCTGATTGAATCTCAGTCGTTGATCGAGCTTGATCAGACGGTCCACATTTCTTCTGATCATCAAACCCCGCCCTGCTTATTTCTTTCCCATCGACAAATCTTGACCGTCCGTTTCCAAGATCCAACGGCCAGGATTTAACCCGCCATTGACCCTACACATATGTTTCGCCTGTGCATCTTCCCTCCTATCGTGTTTCTTCCGCACCGTCGGATCTGAGGTCCTAGATCCAACGGCCACCATCGCATATCACGTAATTTTTGTGCTTGAAGGTTAATGTTTCAAATTTACGCGATATGGGCGGTTTTGAAAGGATAGGTGTCGTTCAGTGTATGGTATCGCATTTTTTGGCCAAAATCTTAAAACCACTTGAATGTTGCATGAAAACCATTCCGGTTTCCACCTACCACCCTCCACTGTGTATCTCCTAATTTAATCCGGACTGTCGATCTCTGAGATCGGATGGTCATGACTTAATTTCAACCTCGTCCATTTGTTATTCACCTAATCTTTCATATGATCCCACCGAAATATCTCCAACGTTGATTATTCTAATCCAACGGCCCACATTATATCGCAGTTCATTCCTTCCTCCATTCATCCAACCCCTCCAAAGACCTCATCGGACAGTCTCCACCGTAGATCATCCTGATCTAACAGTCCCAGTTCATCCTCGCACCCAAACTTCCAAACAACTGGTTAGCTACTCTGCTAGTGTTTTTTTCCCATTTTTCCACTGCTCTCACTATTTTCATCATTTCTCCTCCATCTCCACAAGCTCTGAAGCAGTCCTTCCCCACTCTTGCTAGTTTTTATAACATGTTTATCGTGTTTTACAGGTTTTAAAGGCGGTGAATTCACCCTGTTTTCACAGTTATAGTCACGTTGAAAAACCGTTGCAGAGCCGAAGATCCCCAAAGAATAAATCAAAGATATCAAAGGATTAAAAGCATAATATTGAAGATTAAGAAGCATAATCCACATTCTGCATAGATTAAATACAATCATTGATCACAGCAGTGCAGAGGAAATATCAACAGGACAGTCCTTTTACTGAATAAAGGACCAAGATCACTACTGCCCATTCTCTATTCTGCATCGAGCCCCAATACAGTTATTATTCTGGCAGAAAGTCCTAAAGAACTAACAATGCATTAGTTACAAAGCATGGAAGACCTGAAAGGCCAGCCTTCATCCTTTCTTGTCTCATAGTACAAATAGAGTAGCTCTAGCCGAAAAGTACTTCATGGAACATACTCCTAGAGTTATTCTCAAACTGACGAAGACCCCAATTCATCTGAAAGTACCTAAAGTCAATGTAAAACATTAAGATAGAATGGGCCTCGAAAGACCTTTCTCCCTCTGTTTTAAATGAATCATTTATGTTCTATCCGCCTCTACTATCACTCTTCCCCTATAATAACTCATGAAAAATACATTGTAAATGTTGGTTGGTTGGTTGGTTGGTCGATTATTGAAAAAACACTGATTGTAAGCAGTTTCACTGAGCTAGAGTTTTGTGAGTAGTAGTTTGGAATAGGCTAGGAGATGATTTTTAACTGATATCAAGCTATTGGACAAGGATGTATGTGACTGGTTTTTCTCTTCTAATATGACAAGCATCGTTCACCGGATCCTGATCTAAATCAGTGGTGATGTGTTCCTACTCTGTTATTGTTTTCTCCCTGTTTTCATTGTGTTTCATTTTCTCTGATAAGAAAACAGTAAATTTAGCTTAGGACATACTTCTGCAAGTACCCTAATGCCCGTTGTATTTCCTTATCTTTATTTTTTCTACTGATTGTGTATCCAAAGATAAATTCAATATAATTTAACTAGTCAAAGACGTTAGCCTGCCCATGCTTACTGATGTGTGAATTTAGAATTTGTTTCTTGGACGTTCTTGTTTGGTTCAGCTAAAATAATTGAGAAACTGGGAGATTAGAGTTATCCCTATCTCACTAGGTTCTTTTTCCAACAATTAAACCTTTCTAAGATCCCTTTGAGTTGAATGCCAAAATCAGAGAAGGTTAAAATTCTTTCTCTGATATTAGACTTCACTCTGTGTTAAACCTAAATGTTTTCTATTGTCTAAAAGTAGTCAGGAGGACTGATGGATTGTTGTCTTTCAGAGTTAGCCTCATTAGGAGTTTGATCATAGAGATTAAGGCATGCCCTATCCCTAGATTTACTCCGAAGTAGTCACCTTAGAAGGTTTTCCTTGTTATTCCCATTCATTTCCTTATTGTTTCATCCCACACTATCATCTTAAGAGATCCTCTGTTTTAGATGACTAGCCCTTTGAACGCCTTGGATATTTGAATTGCAAGTAAATCCTTTTATGACCCCATTGCCTAATGGACTTGTGTTCTCTTTGAATTATCTCCCCATTGCCCAAAAATCCTTCTCTCCTCATTCCTTTATCTTACATTGAACCCTTCTTTCATGTTTCCCAACCAAACAAACAAACAAAACAAAACCCTTGTGCCCTATAACTAGCCTAATACCTTAAATTGAACTTCAAAGATATATATTTCTTTACCTTTATAGAGAGATCCCTCTCTGGATCCAGGAGGGCTAGATCCTAAGATCCCAAAGTGGTTTGATGTTGTCTTATCATTTGGTATTGCCAAATTTGCCAAATCATAGGAACCACAACATAATGGCGACTCCACTAGGGAATTTGATTAAAACACTCCTTAAAACATCCCTAAGAACTCAAAGAAGACCAATAACCTTGATTTGGTAGTTAATCATTGTGGTGGATAGTAAACCTTCTTGAAACACCTTAAACCTTCCACCTAGAAACTCCACAGTTCCTAAATGACCAAAATACTCCACTGGTGATCAGTAGGCCTGCTAATTATCTCTGTTTTCATAAGACTCCACTGGGAGACCAGTTTCATCACAACATCATCCACATGAAAGCATAGTGGCTTCTCCACATCCCAGCACAGCAAAGACCAAGTCACTTCACTAATGGAAGACTCTGAACAATTTGCAGAAATGCATCCAAGTTTCATAGCAGAGTGTCGTTATATAATATCACCTGGAAAAACTGCAATGGGAGGACCTTCCAGAGGCTATCCTTCTCAGCTCAAAATTCAATGCTAGACTTGTGCTTAAGAAAATTTTCTTAGAATTGGTGGTTGAAAGATATGAAGCTGAGATTGAAATATTGAATTCACAAGAACAATCATATCAATTCAAAGACCCCAGAGCATTTTTGGAAAGTCTCCCTCCCCCTAAGAAAGAAGAAATTCCATTGCCTTTCGATGTGCAAGAAGAGGATGATTGGGATTTAAAGAGACACGCTGAAGATGCAGTAATCAAAGATGTCAAGGATATAGATAGCCTACCAGTCACGAAAGGCCTAAAAGTAGAAATTCTACATCATGTGTTCATTGATCCTGTGGCAAAGAATATGGAAGCCCTGATTGGCTCCAGTTCCCTAGCATTAATCCTTTTCAGGGGCCATATACATCAGGAGTGGTCACCATTGATGATGGCCTTGGTTTTGAAGACCCACATTCAAGTGCCCCATGGGTATCTCTGACAAGCGGTCAGATTCCTTTTTCATTTTTGTTATTACTGGATTGGCTGCACTGGCACTATTGTATCATATAACACAGCAAAGATTTTCAAGTTAGAGTAGGGTAGGTAGGAATCTCAATAAAGCTCAGCCTATGAGCATTTAGTTAGTTTCTGATTTTACTTTGAAGAAAAATTTCAAAAAAAATACAAAAATAGAAAGAGAAGGGTTCAGATAAGCTCAAAACTTGAACCAGCAAAGGAAAGAAGAAAGAGCAGCTCTAACAGGGTCAAAACCAGAGCTGCAAAGAAGAAGGAAAGTGACTCTAATAAGCTCAAACCTAAGTCACAAGAAGAAAGAAGGATGCTCTTGAATTTCAGAATTTCAAGCCTTCAAGTTTTTGTTTTTAATTTCTGCAAAGTTCTATTCAACTGCAGTTTGTCTTTATGCCTTGCACCCACAGCAAATCAGACAGTCTAACCCTGGTTTGGCTGTGTTTCAATTTCTGTTGTAGAATGTAGAGAATGAAGTCTGCCAGACATTTTAATCCTGGCAGATATTAGTTTAGGTAGAGAAACTATGAGTCCAACTATTTAATCTGGTCTCATGAAGGAATAAGGGTAGAATTAGATTAGTTTTTTCTAATTTCAATAAAAAATTATGAAGAAGGTCAGCAAGTCTAAATGCACCTTGAAGAAAAAATGTCAGGACTATAGGATGGGTAGGTAGATTGTTTGGGAGAATATTTTCTGCCGATTTACTATCCATCATGTTGGTAGCAGCTGATCAAAGAAGAGAAATATGGTTAAATATCAGGCATCTGATTTACTTCCAAAGATTATTTTTGAAGTTCTTAACACCTTCAAGAATATGCCATCCCCATGTGGAGCCACTGTTAGCCACCTATAAAATTTTGACATAGCAAGCAGGTGGCTAAAAATGTTTATGAGCCTTCAAGAGAGACATTTTCTTTGAAAATCTATCATCCTTGAAGCCTCCATGTGTCTTTTTTCCTCTGAAGAAATCTGCACTGTTGTGTCCATTGAAAAGCCCTGCTATTTATGAAAGAAATTGTTTTCTAAGGCCTCTGAAACTGCTCATTTTGACTCACTTCCCTTCATTTTCATAAAGCCTCCTTTTCCTCTTTAAAACCTCCATTTCCCTCTGAAAAGCCTCCAAAACCCTTTTAAGCCTCTAAAAATCCATTTTACAGGTTTAAAACACCCTTTTCCCCTTTACCGAAAGCCAAGAAAATCCTTGAAAATCCCTGTTTTTTGGCCTAAAAACCCTTTTTTTCCACTAAGGCTTTAAGCCCCTTTCGGCCTTAGCCCTAGCCCCTTTTCCACACAAGACCAGAGCCATAACCAAGCGCCAATCGCAAATCGCAATCGGAAATTTCAGTTAACATGTTCCCTTTTCCATTTTTCCCCGATGCCGATCCTGTGATTAGATCCTGACCGTTGAATCCACAAGAACCAACGACCAGATCTAAATCACGCTCCCTCATAATCCTCATCGCTAAATCGCAATCGGAGCTTTCCTTTTCCTACTTTCCTTTGTTTCTTCCATTTTTCTAATACGATGAACCTTTGCTCTATCGACCTCCGCTTCAATATCCACCGTCGATCTTTCAGATCCAACAGCCTGTGCTCCATCGCACAATCGGCAATCGCAACTTATATTTTCCATGTCCCTTACCTCCTCCGATGCCAATCCTACGATTAGATCCTGACCGTTGAATCCATGAGAACCAACAGCCAGGATTGTGTCGCACTCCACCCATAATCCTCCATCTTCACCCCGCTGATTTAATTTCTATCGTCGATCTTGTTCTAGATCTGACGGCCAGTGCTCAATCGCATCGCGCAAATATAGTGCCTCGTTCACTTCCCCTCCTCCGATGCCGATCATGCGATTTGATCCCAGCCGTTGAATCCACAAGAACCAACGGTCATGATTCAATCGCGCTTTGATTCACAGCCCCCGTCATCGCATCCGCCGATTAGATCTAGACCGTTGAATCCACAAGAAGCAACGGCCAAGATCTCATCACACTCCGCTCATAAATTTTCACCATCCCGACCTCTGATTTAATCTCAGCCGTTGATTGAGCTTGATCGAACAGTCCACATTTCTTCTGATCATCAAACCCTGCCCTGCTCATTTCATTCCCATCGACAGATCTTGACTGTCCGTTTCTAAGATCTAACGGCCAAGATTTTACCCGCCATTGACCCTACCCATATGTTCCACCCGTGCATCTTCCCTCCTATAGCGTTTCGTCCACATCATCGGATCTGAGGTCCTAGATCCAATGGCCACCATCGCATATCGTGTAATTTTTGTGCCTAAAGGTTAATGTTTCAAATTTACACGATATGGGCGGTTTTGAAAGGACAGGTGTCGTTCAGTGTATGGTATCACGTTTTTTGGCCAAAATCTTAAAATCACTTGAATGCTGCACAAAAACCATTCCGGTTTCCACCTACCAACCTCCGCTGTGTATCTCCTGTTTTAATCCTGACCATCGATCTCTGAGATCGGACGGTCATGACTTAATTTCAACCTCGTCCATTTTTTATTCACCCGATCTTTCATATGATCCCACCGAAAGATCTCCACCATTGATTATTCTAATCCAACAGCCCACATTATATCGCAATTAATTGCTTCCTCCATTCATCTAACCCCTCCAAAGACCTCATCGGACGATCTCCACCGTAGATCATCCTGATCTAATGTTCCTAGTTCATCCTCGCACCCAAACTTCCAAACAACTGGTTAGCTGCTCTGCCAGTGTTTTTTTCCCATTTTTCCACTGCTCTCACTATTTTCATCATTGCTCCTCCATATCCACAAGCCTATGAAGCAGTCCTTCCCCACTCTCACTAGTTGTTATAACATGTTTATCGTGTTTTGCAGGTTTTAAAGGCGGTGAATTCACCCTATTTTTACAGTTATAGTCACGGTGAAAAACTGTTGCAGAGCCGAAGATCGCTGAAGAATAAATCAAAGATATCAAAGGATTAAAAGCATAATATTGAAGATTAAGAAGCATAATCCACGGTCTGCACAGATTAAATACAATCATTTATCACATCAGTGCAGAGGAAATATTAGCAGGACATTCCTTTTACTAAAGAAAGGACCAAGATCACTACTGCCCATTCTCTATTATGCGTCGAGCCCCAATACAATTATTATTCTGGCAGAAAGTCCTAAAGAACTGACAATGCATTAGTTACAAAGCATGGAAGACCTGAAAGGTCAGCCGTCATCCTTTCTCGTCTCACAGTACAAACAGAGTACCTCCAGCCGAAAAGTACTTCATGGAACATACCCTTGGAGTTATTCTCAAACTGACGAAGACCCCAATTCATCTGAAAGTACCTAAAGTCAATGTAAAACATTAAGACAGAATGGGCCTCAAAAGACCTTTCTCCCTCTGTTTTAAATGAATCATTTATGTTCTATCTGCCTCTACTATCACTCTTCCCCTATAATAACTCATGAAAAAGACATTGTAAATGTTGGTTGGTTGTTTGGTTGGTTGGTCGATTATTGAAAAAACACTGATTGTAAGCAACTTCGCTGAGCTAGAGTTCTGTGAGTAGTAGTTGGGAATAAGTTGGGAGATGATTTTTGACTAATATCAAGCTATTGGACAAGGATGTATGTGACTGGTTTTTCTCTTCTAATATGACAAGCATTGTTCATCGGATCCTGATCTAAATCAGTGGTGGTGTGTTCCTACTCTGTTATTTTTTTCTCCCTGTTTTCATTGTGTTTCATTTTCTCTGATAAGAAAACAGTAAATTTAGCTTAGGACATACTGCTGCAAGTACCCTAATGCTCGTTGTATTTCCTTA
The DNA here is from genome assembly GCA_034641835.2 of Pinus albicaulis. Classification (NCBI taxonomy): domain Eukaryota; kingdom Viridiplantae; phylum Streptophyta; class Pinopsida; order Pinales; family Pinaceae; genus Pinus; species Pinus albicaulis. Next base: position 1,259,266,537 of record CM076570.1, read on the forward strand.
TCTTGATGTTTTATGTTGATTGTGTATCCAAAGACAAATTCAATATAATTTAACCAGTCAAAGACGTTGGCCTGCCCATGCTTAATGATGTGTGAATTTAGAATTTGTTTCTTGGATGTTCTTGTTTGGTTCAGCTGAAAGAATTGAGAAACTGGGAGATTAGAGTTAGCCCTATCTCACTAGGTTCTTTTTCCAACAGTTAAACCTTTCTAAGATCCCTTTGAGTTGAATGCCAAAATCAGAGAAGGTTAAAAGTCTTGCTCTGATCTTAGACTTCACTTTGTGTTAAACTTAAATGTTTTCTATTATCTGAAAGTAGTCAGGAGGACTACTGGATTGTTGTCTTTTAGAGTTAGCCTCATTAGGATTTTGATCATAGAGGTTAAGGCATGCCCTTTCCCTAGATTTAGTCCAAAGTGGTCACCTTAGAAGGTTTTCCTTGTTATTCCCATTCATTTCCTTATTGTTTCATCCCACACTATCATCTTAAGAGATCCTCTATTTTAGATGACTAGCCCTTTGAACACCTTGGATATTTGAATTGCAAGTAAATCCTTTTATGACCCCATTGCCCAATGGACTTGTGTTCTTTTTTAATTATCTCCCCATTGCCCAAAAATCCTTCTCTCCTCATTCCTTTATCTTACACTGAACCCTTCTTTCATGTTTCCCAACCAAACAAACAAACAAAACAAAACCCTTGTGCCCTATAACTAGCCTAATATCTTAAATTGAACTTCAAAGACTTGTGTTCTCTTTGAATTATCTACCCATTGCCCAAAAATCCTTCTCTCCTCATTCCTTTATCTTACACTGAACCCTTCTTTCATGTTTCCCAACCAAACAAACAAACAAAACAAAACCCTTGTGCCCTATAACTAGCCTAATACCTTAAATTGAACTTCAAAGATGTATATTTCTTTACCTTTATAGAGAGATCCCTCTCTGGATCCAGGAGGGCTAGATCATGAGATCCCAAAGTGGTTTGATGTTGTCTTATCATTTGGTATTGCCAAATCTACCAAATCATAGGAACCACAACACACCCGACCATATATTGGCTAAGCCAAATATCCCTTCAACCAATCACCCTCGTTCCATATTCCAAGCATGAATGTGGGACTCATAACCAACCAAAAATAACCAAACAAGCATGAATGCTTCTGGGGTTCTCCACCTACACCGTGAGGAATTTGAGTGCCTCCTAGTTTCTCAGGCTTTACCATAATCCAACCTTTATTGTACATCCCATCCTAGGACTACTAGGCCCAACGGAGAGAAATCCACCTCTTGGCTTTACCATATATCCTTCCATTCACCCGCAAGGATTTCTAGGCCCACCGAGGCACACAATTGGGTTTTACCACAACCCATACTCTGGCTCAGGGATTACTAGGCCAGTGGATTTACCATGATCCATAGTCTGGTTCAGAGACCACTAGGCCATGTGTTTTTCATTTCAGAGATCCAACCAACTCAGCTTCAAATCCATCGGGTAATCCAACTCAAATGGAGTATGAGAAAACCATCTCATCAAAGCTATACGCAAATGGAAAGGCTAGGATGAAAACAATTTCACACCTAGAAAAACCCATGCCAAGACAGAAAATAACCACATGTAATATCATGCATGCCATATCTAGTAAGAAAATCACAGATGTAAATCAATACCTGCAAATAATATTGTTGTAGTTGCTTGATCCTACTCTTCCTTGCTCCCTTTTCCTTTCCTTCTTCAATGCCAAAGTGCACCAAGAAAAATCTAAGTGTCTATGAGTGAGAGAGAGAGAGAGATGGAGAATAATGAGAGAGCTCCAAAAATGAACTAACAAAAGGTTGAGCCAAAATCTTTCCAACTAATCCTCATAAGCCTTTTTATCAATGAGGCCTCTATTTTCTTCATTTTCCATTATTTTCCTTCATTTTCCTCCTCACATGCAACTTGTGACCTTTCATCTCCCTTTTCTCCTAATTTCCATTATTTTCATGAATAAATGTGCCAAATATGCCATTATCCCTTTCCAAATCATTTTCCCTTTCCTTTGCCAATTTCCTTAGCCATAATAAATCAAATGAACACCCACTAGGATGTTTTTCCCAACATTCATCTTAGAATAAATGTCCCATAAAGCGTGGTTATTATTTTTAACTTTATTACATGGAATTTTCACCAAGGCTATTACAACAAGTGAATAGGAATGAAACTGGGTACTTTCCTAAATGTTGTGATTTATCATTTTAGTTAAAGAGTCATGTCCTTGAGAAAATAATCTTGCCTTTTTTCTCATAAGTAGGTGTCTAGCTATAACATGGAAAGTTTTGCAAGTAAAGGCTAAGGAAAGTGGATATGTTTCCATATGCCCCAAACAAGAATTTTGATTAAGGGCTCATAATCATGAGTAAAGGATTTGGGGTTAATTCACATAAGATTGTCTAGTTACAATAGGAAAAATTATAAGGTAAAGGCAAATTATAAGGTAAGGATTGCATAATAGTGGTTGGATATTTTTCGTAAATAAATGCTACATAAATTAGGGGTTATCTAATCATTGAACCTATGATATAACATGTGTCTTCATGGGATATTAAAGAATACATCTAGTTTCATCATGTATTGATAATTACATCCAAAAAAATAATTTATTAAACCTCAACCAAATATCACATGATACTCATTTTATATATGATCTAGATTTATGAAGGAACGAAATGAAATACGGATTTAAAAATAAAAACATAGAGATACAATGAAACTAAACTTCAATTAATAAATAGAAAATGTTGAAATTTGTTTACATGCATAATGAAAGAAAACTAGCTCGGGTAGTTGAAGATTACCTCTAAGAAGAGATGTGATGGCTACATGTCTTTTGAACTATGTTATAATGAGGTTGCAGATTTTTATTATGAAGAAACAATGAGAAAACATAAACATCCAAAAACCTAACCCTAAGAGATGAAGCACCAAAAGCTTATGGGCCCTGATGAGGTTAGTTAGAACGTCAACTTCTCGGGGTCGTAACTTTGGCATAGGATCTCCTGACAACCCATTAGAAAGGCCTATACAAGGAAAAATACTTTCAATTGCAAACATGGTCGTTGACTTCTGTTTGTTATGTCCCCCAAAAAACGTCGTTTAGAGCCTCAAAACGACTTTGAAAGTTCAGAACCCAAAAATTGCCAAAAATAAAAATAAAAAATTGTCGAAATAGGAAATTGTGCTAAAAAATAGGAAGCAGATAGGAAATTGTGTTGGGGTTCCAAGTCGAATAGGCGGGCGGCCACCAATATCCATCTAGATCAATATCTCCAACACTTATAAATCCCCTAGTACCCTACAACCCCCGAAGACCTCTGCCCCTCCAACCCCACCCGATAATACCTACAATATATCCCATATTTTCCCCAAATAAGGTTTTTGTACCTCCAATACTTATAACCCTCTTGTACCCTACAACACTTAACCCTCCCCACCACACCACACATTACGTATAATATATTGGCCCAATTTTCCATAATTTTAAAACATTCTTTATGAATGAATGTAATAAGATATTAGTCAATAAGGTGAAACCCTTGTGACATAAAGTGGGTACCTTGTCAATAATGATGGTTTATGATTTTAGTTAAGGACCTATACCCATGAGTAAAATGCCTTGTTTTTAATTCTCATAAGTGAATGTCGAATCACGATGGGAAAATTCCATGAGTAAAGAATAATGAAAGGGATACCTTGGTAGATGCATGAGTTTGGGGCTTTGCCTAAGGACCCAAATCTATGAGGAAAAAATATTGTATTCAGTTCTTATAATTGTAAACTAATAACAGTAGGAATAATTTTATAGGTAAAAACTAGTAAAAGTGGATACCTTTCAAAACACCCTATTTTTAAGTTTCAATTAAGATCGAGTATCCATGGTAAGAAGTATTAACTTAGACTCAATAAGACTTTGTGTACTCACAACAACAAATTCCACAAGTAAATATTAATGAAAATTTTAGTACCTTATGAAACACTTGAGTTTGTGTTTCACTTAAAGATTTAAATCCGTAGGTAAAAGTCTCGTGTTTAATTTCATAGATAAAAACTAATGAAAGTGGGTACATTATCAAACTTGTGGTTGGGGTTTTGGTTAAGAACCCTTATCCATGAGTAAGACTTCTTGCATTTGATTCATAAAGTGATTATACAATTGCAATAGGAAAAAATGCATAGCCAAAGGCTAATGAAAGTACAACATTGCTAAAGTCCATGGAATAGCATTTTGGTCAAATACCCATATTCACAAATAAAAATCCATATACATAAATAAAAGTCCTTATGTTTAATTCTTATAAGCAATTTTCTAATTAAAAAATAATACCTTACCAAATGCTATAAAAAAACCATATCCATAATTATAAATTCTTACTTAAATTCAATTTTCATAGATAATTCACAAAAATAATTTTATAAATAAATACTAATAAAAATGAATACTCTGGTCCATGTCCATAAAAAGTCAGGTCCATAAACAAAAAGAAATGCCTTATATTTGATTCTTATACCTGATTTGCTAATTACAACAATTAAAATATTACACATCATGACTAATCATAGCAAGTTCTTGGTCGAATACTCTGGTTTAGTGTAGTGTTGTCAAATACTATGCAATAGTGTTTTAGTTAAAAGTCCCTTTCCTTGATAAAAAAAAAAGTCCTCCATTCTTACAAGTAACCATTAAAAAAAAATCACAAACAAAGACTATTAAAAATGAATATTTTATTTTACCAAACACCTATGAATATTTCTGATGTATAAATAAATAAGTAAAAGTGTTATGTTTGCCATCTAATTCCACAAAAAAGCAATACAAATAAAGACAATATAGGTACATTGAATACAAGTCCAACATTTTGGTGAAATAACTTTAATGTCTTAGGTTTGGAGAAAATTGGGAAAAGAAAAAAGAAATTTAGAAATTTATAAGTAAAAGTGTAATGTTTTCCATCTAATTCCACAAAAAAGCAATACAAATACAATAAAAATAGGTGCATTGAATACTAGTCCAACATTTTGGTTAAATATGTTTAATGTGTTGGGTTTGGAGAAGAAATTTACTCCCTCCTCACTATGTCGGTATGGAAAAGTCATGCAACTTTTCTTCTTTCAAACTTCAAAGGCTTTGGATAAAGCATCGATCCCGGTAAGAGGAATATTGTCTAGCAACATGTTAGCTCTTATCCCTAATGTTGAATCATAGATGAGAATTGGTGTGGATGGCTGCCAATGTCTTTCCTTCACCTTAAAAAATAAGGTCCAATGGGTATCAAGATTTGAGAAGGGTGAAAATTTAAATGATTCATAAATTGTTTTTGGGAAAAGCAAAGAAGACGGGGGGAGCTTTTAGGGTCGGCGAAAACATTAAAATACGAACATATTCTCGACTTTTAACGACACCCACGAGGCCATTTGATATCTCGAAATATCCTTTCACTAGGTTAGCCATACAAGCCCAAAAGTCACTAGAGACGTCCCACCAAAGGGACACTCGGAGCAATTGGGAGAATGAATATCCTAAAGTTTAAGGGTGGGCCCAGAGCATAAGGGCGCTTCAAATCTTTTTGAGTGGATGGAAAAGAGTCACAATGTGCCTAGTGGCTTTGACTGATTGCTTGGAACCTCAAGATTTATTGTCAGAGACCCAATGTATTTTGTTAGGAAAGTAAAATCATGGAAATCTTGTGGGGGCCTCGGGAAGATATGTGATAGGTACCACTCGAAGCGAAAAGGGAACGTGAAATCCTCAGGACACTATAGTCGCAGATACATATACCAGTGCCCATCCTGCAAAAGATACAGAGGCATCATAAACAATAATGGCGTATTAGATAAGCAAGGCATTGTAATTTGTGCAAGCGAAGGAACATTTTTCATGGAGGTAACGTCATCGAAAGCTTTAAAATGTTGAAAGATATTGTATTGACTATTAGGTCAATGATATCCAAAATCTTGTTTCTTTTGCAAGATAAGCTTCTCTGTGCTATCTTGTGTCAGGGATCCCTCTCACATCTCACCTCCAAAGTTAAAAGAAGAGGATTCTAATCTTTATCGTATTTTAGAATATAGACTTTACCTAGGGAATATATGTTATTTTATCTCATGTCAGTTACAAACGCATAGTTCTATTTAGGGATGGAATTCGACTATTTAGGGATGAAATTTGATGGGCAAAAAGGTTGTCTATCACAAGTTTAGGGATGGAATTTTATGGGCAAAAAAGTTGTCGTCTATAAATATAATTAAAAAAAAAATTGTCGAAATTATAAAAACGAGTTGAGAAAACATGAAAGCCATCAAATTTGACAAATAAATCTATTTTGAAATTCCAACCCTGATACCAACCTAGCCCAAATTTGGCCTAACCTAACTATTTTGTTACACGCAATCCTTACATGGTCATGACTCGCTAGGATGGGAACGTGAGCAACATGAAACTTGAGGGCCGTGATGGGAACGTGAGCAACATGAACCTTGAGGGAACCTTGTTTCACGTGGCCAGGTCACTAACCCTTTATCATACGTGGCATCTGTCAAGAGATCCTTGAAAAGAGCAGAGATGCAGTGATGATCCAGTGGAATAAATGCTCAACAAGTACCATTGAAGCTAACAAGTTAGGTACTATCACCAATGAGCACCTTCGTCCAATGGGTTGTGGTAAAGTCTGATATATATTTCAAATTAAATATAGTTAAAGTCCATGGTCGCTAACTGGCTGCCATGTAAAGCGCGTGCACACCTAGAGTTTGACAGAGAAAGCAAAACAAAATTTGCTGACATGAAAGCAAAACAAAACTACATCATTAGTAGTGAGTATAATGATTGCTAAACACATTTTCAAATTAGTGTGTTTTTATTGGTATGTTAATGATTGTAATTGCTACACAATGGTGTGTTTTTATTATTTTGTTTAATGATTGTAATTGCCACATGGGCAGTTGTTTTACAAAAATCTTTGTTTTAATTGAAATTTGGTGATATACAAAGTCATTTTCTGGATGATGTAGAATTTGAATTTTTAAATTAGTGTATTTTTATTGTTTTGGTTAATGATTTTAATTTATTATAAATTAGTGTGTTTATTGTTTTGTTTAATAATTATAGTTGTTATATGGAAAGCTATCTTATTATTAAAAAAAAAAATTTGAAATTTAGTGATATATAGAATTAGTGTTTTCGTTGATTTAAAATTTGATATTTTTATTTTTATAGTTTGGATTGTTTTAGAAAATTGTATATATATATATATTAGTCATAATTGTTATTATGCATTAGAACTTTTAAAAATGTTGTGTTGTTATATAAAAAAAAATTAGTCATCATTGTTGGTGACAAAATTATTTTAGATTTATCATTCTTAAAAGATTAACTTAGTACTATTATTGTGATAGGTTTTGTGCTATCTTTATTGTAAATGTTACTATGAATTGTAATCATATGGAAATCGTAAAATATAGTTGAGTTGGAGGAGTGGGCACAAATTCGGACACTGAGGAGGAGGACTTGCTTGTGATGAGTGAAAATCCAAGCCACTTCATTTATTCCCCACCTAACTCCCTGGAAAATTAAATGCCTTGTTAGTGAAGATATTGAAGTATGTATGGGCAACCTGCAAAAAAGGGCATGCCCATGTTGTCCTTGTTCTCGTGGGATGTGTTGAGAGATTCAACATAGAAGAGAGGGACAAGCGAGAAGGGACATGAAGAAGCAAGGGCAGGAAAGTGGAAAAGGAGGGAGTTGTTGGCATAACAAAGAGAATAGGTTGAATGATTTTGGGCAAGTAGTGCTAACAATTATCTTAGGTTTCCCTATGACGTGAGTGGAGAGAAGTTGGGTCGTTGCATGAGAAAACCATACTGGTGAAAAAGAAGTGTATGTGCAAGAGCAGGGAACATAAGAGCTACAACATGCAAAAATCCCTTGTGGTGTGTATGGGAACTCATACCCTACATTATGGTGTGGTCCAATGAGTGCATTGGTATTGGATTTAGCCGCGAAGGCTTAGGGGAAATACTAATTCACTTAGTGCTTCCCTTGGGGCTGAGAAAAAACATTTTAGAGTGAGATCAGGTTCCTAGATAGAGAGCCTTTCCTAAATCTTGGTTGAGTTCTTATGACTTTTTTCTGAGAGATTGAGTGACAAATTTTGGTGCTTATTACCTGGAAGCGGTTGCTAAACCACCTAAAAAGTGGGCTCCTCCCCTTGAATACTCTTCTGATTGATTATTGGTGTGAATACCCTTTGAGCACTTAACTTAGACTATGAATCTAGGTCGGGGGTGGCCATATACAAGAAATATTGCAATGTAAGTGGCCTATAGTTGGGTGGAGAGTAGTAGTCCCTCCTCTAGTTTCCAAGCACACAAGATAATCATTTAAGCGTTTGTTCCACTTTATATATTGTACCATGAATGACTAATGAGTAACCATGTAATGTTTATGTAAGAATGTTTGAATGATTATATGGTTGGTTGGTTAGTTAACATGTATATTTATGGTAAATACGAGTTGTATGAGTTATGTGGTTGTAGTCTTATTAATTCATTGCAGGAGGTCTAATGTGTCTATGTATGTTGGTATGAAAGTAGTCAAGAATTCTCCTATTATTTTATACACTTAGTCATCTTTTGTTCTTATGAGATTGGGCGACTACATGTTATAACCATGTTTGTGTGTTGTCTCTTGAGTAGTCTAGCTTATATGTTGTGTGAGTGGACTTGCTCCAACTATGGAAAAATTGTTGATATCTCCATATGTCCGTGACGAATGCTTATTGTTATGGTGTCATGATCATGTGTGGTTCATGGATATCTATGTTTGTTGTTAGTTGCATGAGATACAGAGTTATTTACATGAATATGCATGGTTGGTCAATATGCTTCATCTAATATGTTATGTAGTGTTAATGAAGGAATAGGTATTCCTATGTATTTGCATTAAGATGGTTGTATGAATATTCTCATGGTGTGAGGGATTTGCAAATCCCTATAATTGTTGATATGTTTCCTGATTTGTAGAGTTATTACATGATTATGTATGACAGTTTAATGAACCAAACGGAGTTGCCATGATGTGTGTGATTCCATGGTTTGGGTGTTATGATTTTTAGAGTCTTTGTTGTCTAAGAACTAAATAATTATGCTGCTAAAAATAGGTAGATTCACATCTCTGTGAATGTATTCCATCGATTATTAGTACTTGGTTTGGATATTCCTAATATGATAATTCATTCATGAGAATATAGATGTTTGGGCAGGGTTAGGCTTCCAGGAGAACCTTGGCCAGTTCCCTGAAATCCTTAAGGAATACCTTAAGGTGTTGTGAGTATGAACAAGCAATAATTTGCCTGGTATCTGAGAGTATCTGGGCTAGATACAATTTAGGTGATCTAGACATATATGGGAATCCAAATATTCGAGAGAAGTGTTCTGACAAATTTCACAGGTAAAACTGCATACAGATGAGGTCAGATACATCCGAAAAATAGGTTAAAGAAGAGGATATTCGGGGTGGGGTCCACTTGAAGGTTTATAGGCGCAAGACCCAGATGCAAATGAACCTTGCCTTTGGAGAGTGCGTGGAGTTACCTGGGTTAGGCCCCACTTGGGAAAAAATTATGGGATTGGATATGCTCCTAACCAGATTCTTAAGTAAACATATTATATCTAGGGTGGGCTCCACATGAGCGTTTATTGGCCAAGGTCAGATTCCATATAACGTATCTAGAGTGTACCATATGTGGAATCGAATCTATTTTTGCTGAATTTTTTAGGTGTGATCCAAGAATCCACAAGTTTGGAATGGATGCCAAAGTGTAAATTGCACTGCACTTGGATTTTCCCCAGAATTGGATATAATGGGAAAGAGCCACAAAACATGAAGGACTCAACTTGGTGGGGCCGACAACCTAGGATGAGGTGATAGAGGCCATGAAGCCCTGACAAGGCGATGTGGATGCCACATGGATGGTGACATGGTGCCTATGTGGTGTGATGCGTGGAAACTGTAATAAATATTATTGAATGTTGATTTTGCTGAAACTATATGACAAATGGTAGTGATCTGTTATTCCACGTGGTAGAGAGAGTGCTATGTGGAGTTGACATAATTTTTATGTGTGAGGAGGTCACATCACCGCAAAGTTGGTTCCTCGGCACAATGGCATGGTCAATCGAAGGCAAAAAATGGGAATTTCTCCTGCAACTAACATAAAATTCCCTATCGCCCTACGGGGGATGGGCAAGGCAATTTTCAAACAAGTGACACGAACTAACGAAAGGCGTAGGACAAAGATGTCACCAATAATTGACATAGAAGTTTTTGTCGAGTTGCGCCAACTCTAGAGTATTTTCTCGTCCCGTTGTGGTGTGATGGTGTCGTGTTCACTGACTTGGTGGGAGCCATCTTGGTCTATGGGAAATGTGGCAAATCCACGTAGGCCACTTGGCAGCACCACATGACAAGACATGCTGATGTGGTAGGGTTTAAAAGGCTCAAGCTTTAAATGGGAATATTTTTCAATCCAAGAATCGAATTGAGTTAATATTTATATCATCGAAAAGCTATCAATGAGCCAAATGTAATGGTAGTAATAATTTGGAGTTTTAAAGATATTTGGAAAAGATGAATTTTGTAACCCTATCTTCATAATTAAACTATAGAGATTGGATTAATTTTAAAATAACACCCCATTCAACTTCGGAAGCCCAAAAAAAAAAATGATTATTATAATTACATATCAATATTTTCCTAAACGTTATTTATTAATAATTTTATTGATTCATAACATTAATAACAACTTTTAATCATTACCTCTATCACCATATCAATATAACATTTTTGTATACATTTACATAATAATTTATATATAAAATACATAAAACTCACAAAATTCAATTATATACCTAATGTACAATATATATCATTTATATCATTTTTTAATCATTAAAATTATTTGATAACAAAATATAAACTAATTCATATAAAAACTTTTAAGATCATTTTAATGCATTTCCCTAATTAATTAAACAAAATTTATAACTAATTCACCTTAAAAATTTAGCATAATGATTAAACGCGAACCTATTAGTGAAGCTAACACTCAGCTCATTTCATTATAATTTCAATTTCAAGCTAGGACTTGGCTCAACCAAAAAAAATCAAGGCGTTCGGAGTACTCACCCATAAGCACAAAAAGACAAGGTCTTGAAAGTACTTCGATCCAACTAAGTGCACAAAGATAAGGCCAAAAAGTACTTATCCAATAAAGGCACAAAGATAATGCTTTGAAAGTACTTACTCGAGTTAGGGTAGAAAGATAAGGCTTCAAATTATATATATGCATCTGAGTGTGGTAAAATAAGTTATATTTATATATAATTAAATAGATTACATATAGATGATAAGGTGTCAGAAGCATTTAGCTAAATGGAGCAAAGGTAAGTCCAAAAGTACTTTGTCCGGGAAAAGCACAAGGATAAGGTTTTGAAGGTACTTACTTGAGTTAGGAGCATAAAGATAACGCTAATATTTATATTGAATAAAACCTTAATATATGGGTATGTATTTGTGGTAAAATAAATTATAATTTAATGAAAATATATATAGATGATAAGTATTAGATAAAACTATTGTATTAGATAAATATTTAATTTATTGATAATATTAGTATTAAAGTAACGGAGGATGTCATCACATTAATGTAAGCACTTGGATTTAAAGTATAGAATATTTTATAATTATCTATATGTTATAATTTTAATAAATATAGATTATTTTTAACATATGCTCAATGATAATGTTAATATACATCATTTAGAGAGTATTATTGTGAAACAAAATCTCAACATAGGGATATGCCACTATAGTAAGATAATACATAATTAAATAAGACCCTACACATACATAATAATTACAAGACAAAGGCAACTTCATTGGCAATGACAATGAAATTATTGGCAATATTAATATTGAAGTGAAGGAGGATGATATCACATCAACTTAAAGACTTACATGCCAAAGAAAACTCCTAGATCACCAAATATTTGGATCTGGGTAATTCCTTAGAAACCATTATTTCTCTCACAATATTTTTGTGTGTGGGTTATTGAGAAAACACATTGAATGACAATGTTAAGAAACAAAAACTTTAAAAGAGGTGTATTAATGCGAAATGAAATCCCAATATAAGGATAGGCCACTATAGTAAGATATTCTCCAATCAACTAGATTATACATATGCATCAACTACAAGTCAATTAAGTGGGCTAGCTCAAGTGGTTGAGTGCCTTCGACTTCATGTAGGAGGTGTCAAAGTTGTTTCCCTACCTCGGTTTCCTCTATTGCATGGCTCACTCGATGTCCCCATTGCATAAGGGTCATAATTAACACCAATAAGGATTTACATTTCCTTCCATCTATGAATGTGGGTAGGTACCCAAGGGCCCCCCTAAGATCATGTTCATTGGGGAAAAAATATGTAAAAGGAAATGGTAACCTACATTTGCAACACATCCCTAATAACCTATAATCGAATAGATTACACATTACTAAAAACCATTGTCAAGGAAATAAAAAAATTTCTCTGAGGCCCTGAGGTCATAAACTCTATGCTCATTGCTTCCATGCCTCCATCATTTTGATCTGCAGTGTAGCGGCCTCATGGCCTTGCCTGTCAGGTTCCTTCCCTCTGCTTTGACTTTTTCTCTACCTGGGTCTGCCTTTCTACCTATGACCCCCCCCCGACACTTGCTAGGGCCCCTGGCCTTCGGTTCACCATTAGGCCAAGTGGTCAACCATGACCAATCTAGCCTCCCCTTCTCCTATATACCTAGAGATCGCAACATTTAACTTATTGATATCTAATGGGCCTAAGTTCTAGAAGGCCTCTATGCCCCGATTTGTGAAGAAGCTTGATGAAATCCCTAAGGCCAAAATATCAACTCCAAAAACTCGTCTTGGAGCTCTCCAATTAGTGGATCAGGGCATTTTGGGTTAGTTTATGGGTCTCTTACCCTCACTAAGATTGGTTCGTCAATACATAATGAACAATTGGAAACCATTGATCGAAGGAGAAGTCACCTCCTCTTTCTACGGAAATGGATTCTTCACCTTCTTCTTTAAAAAAAAAACAGATCGAGACAATATTTTCCAAAGTGATCCATACTTCATGGGGGTGTAAGGGCTTTAGTTGGATCGATGGAACCCTAGTTTCAACCTTGAATGCAATGTCCCTTCCTCAATCCATGTATGGATAAAATTTCCTTTCCTCCCCCTTCACTGTTGTAATGACACCACCTTTAGGAAGATCGGGAATTCCCTCAGGAAATACGTCAGTTATGTTGAACCCAAAGATGGTTTGTTCTCTTGTGCTATTATATGTGTTTAGGTATATCTAAAAAAGGATCTTCCTGCTACAATAAACCTACGCTTAAACAACTAGTCACATATTCAAAATGAAGATTATGACAAACTCCCATTCAAATGAAAATTTTTCCACGAATGGAGGCACTTCATCTGAAACTGCTCTAAGAAGCCAAAAGATCGGGAGAACCAAAATTCTTAAGGAGAGCACATACAGCATGAGAAAATGAGAAAGGAAACTTAGAAGTCTTCTTGGGCTGCTTCAATGATCAACTTGGAGTAACTATTTCAAACCACTTGTAACTGGAAATTGGCCTTTCCAGTTTGAGAGGGCTCTCTCAAAAGGATAATGTATATTCAATGAACAGCTTGAAAGCAGATGACTAACTCTGAATTGGATTGAATTTGTTTTTGTGTAGGTGAAAGATGTATAAGGTTTACTACCATTGGGCTTATGGAGTCAATATGAAAACTAAGTCACAAGACAATCTAACTCATGGAAGCTGAGGCAATTGTGTTCTTATAAAACCACACATGAAGGATAGAAAAACAAGCTATATGCATACAGGAAGTTGGAGCATGTCACCATGAATTCCAAGTGATTTTACATAAGAAAGCTAATAAAACATGACAAAACAACAGACTAGGTGTATAAGTGGAAGTTGGAGCATGTAATCATGAATTTCAAGTGATCATACAACTAGAAAACCAGAGAGAAAGTAAAAGGTTGATATAAGAAACATAAATAAGAACACATAGAAGAATATTAGGTCTAAAATAAGCTGCTACAACTATATACTACTGATAGACAGAGATTACAAGAGTAGTGCCTTCATAACATCTCCCAACCCTTTCTAACTCTAAAATTCTCTCCTTTATAGAGTGAGGACTCATACAAATGATATGCCACCTTGATAGCTTCTACTTCCCACCTCAGAGACCTATTTCAAACATGATTCGATCACTTGGAGACTTCCTACGAATATTTCTATTTCGCAGAGTTTGAATACAAAAAGGACTCTTCTTTCATTAATAGTTGACAAAATAAATTTAATAACCCTTATCAAATGCAACCGAATAATTTTATGAGTGTACTAGAGTGCTGATGTGTCATTATGCCACGTGGATGCTAAGTTGAACATCCTCCAAGTTGATTTTTTACAATTTTTTCACAAATCTAGTTAGTGAAAATTCTAAAAAATAGGCTTCAAAGATGAGTGTATAATTTCCAAACCCTGATGGCTTTGTAGAAACTAAGAGATGTTTTCGTAGATGAACCTGTGTTGAAGAAAAACCTCTTTCAGAGTTCCAAAATAATTTTTCATTTCGTCTGAAATCAAACTTGAAGTTGATTTCTAAAACAGTCATGAACATAAATTTTCGTAGCGTGTTTTAGTAGCCTGGGAAAGATGGCTTTTCCATCAATATTCTTGATTTCTTTGTTGTTCCAACATGTCAACAATGTCATAACACCTTAGCACCATGGATCTCCCTCCTTGAATCATGCAAAAATTAACTTTAAAAGCAAAAAGACACCTACAGGTTTTTTTGTAGCATTTTTTCTGGCTTCAAGCCTGAAGCATGCTACAAAAATTCCTAAAAAAGGAAAAATTTTCAGTTTAGAAATGAACTCATATTTCCGAATTATTAATAGATATTGAAAAACTGTAGGAGGTTTTTGTAGATCAAAATGTGTTGAAGAAAATGTCTCTTGTCTTTTTAAATACAATCTCCACCTGTCCAGAATTTGCATTTGCAAAACATGTATAAAACAGGAAAAATCTGTTTTCTGAAAATAGGGACGAAAGACATCACTGTGTCTCCCAATTTGTAGCACCTTTGAGAAAAGTGAGAGACATTATTGTTATTTTATATTTTCTTAAAAATAAACTCTCTCAGTTTCTTAAAATACTTCTCTGGTTGCCCAAAAACCACCCTTGAAGTTGACTGCTCAAAGTCAGAAAATAGAGAAATGCTTCATATTCGCTATGAAATTATATGGTGTTTTCATAGCGTTTTCTGACTATTTTACACTGCGTTTTCTACGAAAAGTTGTAAAATTGGATAACAGCTCTTTTTTGAATTTAAATGCTTGGGGAATGAAAACTAACATCATATGATGACTGATGGGACATGACATGACCTAAATGGAGGTGGCCTTGAACCTTAGGATAGGTTAAATATGTAAAAAAATGAAATTTTCCATACCAACTTGAAAGGCTTAAGGAAACCTTATCCTTTTGATAAATAAACTGTATGACCATGTCAAGTAATGTTTCACAAAATTATGAGTGATAACAGAGAGCAATGTCAGCAAGAGAAAATGAGAAAGGAAACTTAGAAGGAAAGCCATGCTCCACAATAGTCGCAGAAACATGTCCTTGAAAAATATGTCGACCCCCTATCCCCCAAGAACAAATCAGCGAGTCCAGGGATGGGTACAAGCAGATCAATAAATAAATGAAGCTCAATTAATATGTTTGAAATGCTTGTAAACTTAGAAGAAGAAGGGGATATTCCTCAGGAAGATCCCCCAATCTCAAAGAAGACTCTTGTCCATGATGGATCAATGACAGTAAAATCCAACGTAAATCCCAAGAATTTGATAGATGAATCCTTTGTGGAGGAAGAAGACTCCCTCTCCGTGAGAGAAGGAAAGGTCATAGCTACATTTACCAGTTCAATGGACGAAAAATTGGAAGTGGACAAAGTGAGAGAGGTAGATTGCAGAACCAGAAGATGAGGGAGAAAATATAACAGGGAAATTTGCATCGAACAAATGGAAAAGGAAAAAGAACTAGGCCACTAGTACACACTCAAAAAACATCCAAATTGGCTATCAAGGAGGCAAAGGTAACAAGCTAAGTTCAGGATCAGTCCTGATCAAAGGGGCTCCCCACTCCAAAAATAAATAATGATAATTGTATCCTAGAGTTGCAGGGGCTTAGGTATTGGAAAAAGGAGATCTAAAGTTATATCCCTCATCAAGAAAGAAAAACCCTCGATAGCCCTTCTCTAGGAAACCAAAGTTTAAGAACAAGAAATGTTATATAAACACTATCAGATATAGAACGAAAGTGGTATATCTACAGAAGTACCTTAGGTGCATTTGGAGGCCTCTGCACTCTTTGGGACCATTCCCAATTTCAACTCCTTAGTTCCTCTCAAAAACATCTATTAGTTTGCCGCTACATTTTTGGACCTAGCTTCAAATCATGTATTCTTTTTTGTTAATGTTTACATGTTTGTTCATTTTCAGGAGAAATGGGAGTGTTGGGCCTCTCTCCACTCCCTCATGTATTCTAAGTTTGGGGCCTATGAAATATTTAGGGGTGATTTCAATACAACTCTTAATAGCTAGGAAAAGAAAGGAGGAATGAAAATTCAAGACCCTTTCCAAGAACAAATGGAAGACTTTGTTTCTCATGCTAAATTGATGGATATTATTCTAGTAAGGATAAATTACACCTGAAGTAAGAAAAGAGTTGGCCCTAATCATATTGATGCCAGGATCAACCGTTTCCTTATCTCTGATGATTTTCTTTGCTGCAATATTCTGGCCAAATATGTTACACTGTCTTGGAATGGCTCGAATTACCATCATATTAGACTTGATCTCTCTTCTCCCATTAACAATGGCCATATTCATTTTATATTCAATCCCATCTATATTTAGAGCCTTAAATTCCATGAGGTGATCACTCGGTCCTGACACGCTAGAGTTGAAGGAAGTCCCATTCGTATTTGAGAAACCAAGATAAAAAGGATGAAAATATGTATTAAATCCTAGGTGAAATCCTCCAATCATGCACGTCGGCCATCTATTCGAGGATTTTAAAATTCCATCAAGCTCCTCCACACCTCTATGGAGGAAGATCCAATCTCAAAGGAAACAATGTTACAAGATAAACGCCTATTTAAAAAATATCACTCTCTTTTGAAACAAGAATAAGAGCATTGGAGACTTAAGTCCTGAAGCTTGTGGCTACATGGGGGAGATCATAATGCAAAATTTTTCCACAAATAAGAAAAAAAATAGGGAGATGAAAATAAATATTAAGGATATTGAAGTGAATGGATCTAAGATAAATGACTTCCAACAGGGAAAGGAGGCATCGGTGAACTTCTTCAAAAATATTTACTCCCATCATGATCCTCCCTCCAAGGAAGTAAAACGAGACATGCTAGAACACAGGTCCTAGGTTATCACTGAAGAAATGAACAGAAGGCTCACTCTCCTTCCCTAAGAAGAATAAATCCAAATAATTCTCTTCTCCTTTCACCCAGATAAATCCCCTGGTCTAGATGGGTTTTTAACTCATTTCTTTCAGTGCTTTTGGGGAATTATTAAAAGATATTTTTTCAAAATGATAGGATATTCATTGAATAATTGTTGCATGGGAGGAGGAATAAATTCATCATTCCTAGATTTAATCCTTAAAGAAAGAAACCCCTCATCATTTCATAGATTCAGACCAATCTGTTAGGTCCCTGTAATACTAGTGTATCCCCCTTATTGTTATTGTTAGTGTATTCCCATTATTGTTATTGTTTTGCCCATGTAGCCTCCATATTGTTATTGTTGTACCCCATAGATGCCAACTGTTGTTATTGTTGTTCCCTTACATTATTATTGTTATATAGGCTCTGATTATATTGTGACCCCTTAGACTCCTATATATACAAAGTAGGTATTCTCATTTGTATCATCCAACATTTTTTCTTTTATGTGATGTAAAGGAGGTTTCCCCCTTGAAGAGTCTATTTCTGAAGTTGTTGATCTATCTTTTCTTGTAGTTTATGAGTTGGTTACATAACACAATCTCTCTATGCAACATCTCCTATAAATTAATCTCCAAAATTTTGGCTAAAATATTAAATCAATTCCTTCCTAGGATCACATCTGAGAATCAAGGAGGCTTTATCCTAGGAAGACAATTTTTTGACAACTTAATCCTTGTTTAAGAGGCCATATTTTCCAATAGAGGAAAGGCGGGGGGGGTTAAAGGGATAGATATCAATATGGATATGGCAAACACATTTTATTGATTCAAACATGACTCTCTCTTCAAAAGTATGAGTAGGCTAGATTTCAACAATACCTTCATTTAGTGGATATCACTCTACATTAGTTCCCCTTGGATCGCTCCCCTAATCAATGGCAGGGTATATGAATTATTTCAGTCTTCCCAAGGATTGTGCCAAGGATGCCCTATTTTTCCTTTCTTGTACATCCTCATAATAGACTCTTTAAGTAGGAGACTTGAGCACGAGCATATCATAGGGTGTCTTCTTGGCCCATGATTCTCCTCTACCACCAAAAGTTCCAACCATGCTCAATTCGTAGATGACACCATCTGGCTTGGTGGAGACTTGGTGACTATAAATAAATGTTTCAAATCAGTTTTGGATATATTTTTGGAAGCCACAGGGGGCCTTACCAACTCTAATAAATCCCATATTTAAACTTGGAACATATTTATGGGTCTACGTCTCCATATTGGTGCAATTTTTGTATTCCATGCTATTGAAGGATGAAAGCATTTTAAGTAATTGGGGATTCTAATATGCTTCAAATCTCTTTCCTCTCAAGCTTGGAAATTGGTCATTTCAAAGATAAAAAATAATCTGGAGTCATGGGGAAACTGATAGCTCACCCTTTTAGCCCGGATTATTCTCATTAAATTATTTATGTCACAAATTCCTTTATACCATTTCATTGCCTTACTGGCTCAAAAATACATTCTACAATCTTTGGGGAAGATCATTGATACAGTGGATCAGTAAAGTGCTCAAAATTAAAAGTGTTCAAAAGTGCTTGAAACCGGTGCCAAAACAAATATTTCTTCGCCCCGAATCCAATGCAACTCGAATCGCTCAAAACTGATATAGTATGCTCCCGATATCGAGTTCTGCCCATTTTAATTTTGTAGTTAGGTTATAGGTATGCACAATCAGAAGTTTGTACGTTGACTAGGCAGGTGAATGGGCAGTTGATTGTATTTTTCTTGTCCAAAGGTTGTTCACCAAGTTTCCTCTGTTTCTTGGTTCGTGGATGGTGTAATTCTCTTGGTATTTGGTGTTTTGAGTTGGACCAATGGTGGAGGGCCACACGGGGCAATGACTAGCTACCATGTGGCCTCCTCGTACTATTGTAAAATTTTATTATGGGTTGGAATAGGAATGATAGGATTTGAATGCGAGACCAACTAATTATCAACATGGAGCCCTACCGCTCTGACAGAGGTTTTACTTAATATTCATAATGCACGAGTCTTATTTAAAGTTTAATGGGTTGCATGCTGGGGAATGAGCCCAGGGTTAATCGCTGGCCCTCGGTCCACCCCAACCCATGAGACTGCAAGTCAGGGCATCAAGGGCTCGGGGTTGACCCCAGCCCCAACACCACGATATATACATAACCACAGTTTCAACAGAGCATGGTTCACATATTGGCACAGATAGTTAAACATAACCACTGGCGCTTACCACCCCAAGCCACAGGTCATTACCACAGTTTCTACGGGGTCAATTAACCTGGAGGCACCATAACCTAACCACATACAACCACAGTAAGGAGAAGGGTTGGAGTTAAAGGTTTGGTCAGTATTTCTAACCCGAAACCATAGTTATAACCTCAGTTCAGAGTATATTAGTGTTTGGGTGTAGGTTTTTTAAATCCCAACTGCAATTCCACCAACCAAACCCTAGTCACAACCTTGGTCAAATGATTGGCATGAAATTTGAAACGACCCACATCCTATAACACCGAACTTACCACATGGCCCTAGTCCATCGACTCATTGGGTCACTGCACAATCTGGCACGAATCTTGCCAGTGCGGGGTGAAATTGTCACTCCATGATGCCAAAAAGGGAAAAAATTGTAGGATGCATTGCAAGTGGGTGTGGATTGTAAAACAATTAGCAGTAAAATCACACCAGAGCATAAATTAGTCATTTTTGACTAAATTGAGTGTAGAAAGAGCCCAACTAGGGGTATTTACTATTTTGGAGCCATTTGAGACATTATTTTTGCATTCTGAGCACTGTAAATCCATGTAAACACAAATTTGAGCACATAATGAAAGAGGCCCAACATTGGAAGTTAGAATTGGAGATGTATCCCAAGAGAGGTAAACTCCTTCATCATTTTTTTGTCTTATATTTCTGTTTACGATATTATTGTCTCTATTTTATGCTACAAAATTGAGTTTAAACACTTAATTTATGTGCTATTGCAACTTGTTTAATTGCACAAAATTCATAAAATTTCACTTGCAAACTTTCATCAAACATTAAAGTCTTCTAATACAGATCAACTTGGTATCAGAGCTTTGGTTCTTTACTTGTATTGAGGGTTTAATTTGGTTTCAAATGTTTCTGATGCTTACAAGGTTGAAACTTAAAAGAGGAGAAGGAAATCTTGTGTTAGCAAGTCCTCAAGCTAGTGCACGAAGAGCACATTTGCCACAATCTCCACCACAAGTTTGCCTCAAGTGTCACCAAAGGCCTCACCAGTAATGGCACATGAAGAAAAGCCTGGAAATATGTCTGAGGATGAGAAGACTTTCAGAAAATAATTCTTTGAAATGACTAAGATGGTGAAATTTTTTTTAGAGGAGATAAATTCAAGGTTTTAAGGTGAGAGCTCAAATCCTCCAAAGGGAAATGGAGGAAATGGAGACAAAAATCCAAAAGGGAATGGAGGGAATGATGATAAACCACCTCTAACTCCACCTTTCTCTTCACCTTCTTCTTCACCTCCATATTCACCACCATCATCTTCTACATCAACCCATTCACAAGCACTTCCACATTCTCCAAATGGATATGATAAAACTCCATTTTTAAAACTTGACATAAAGTTTGAATTTCCTATGTATAATGGAGAGGTAAATGTTGATAAATTAGATAATTGGGTTCATCAGCTTGAAGTGTATTTTAAGATACAAAGGATCAAGGATGATGAGACCAATATTCATCTTGCTTCATTAAGGTTGGAAACTGTAACACTCATTTGGTGGGAAGTCAAAACACAAGAGGATATCAAGAAAAGAGGCAAGATCATAACTTATTGGAATGATTTTGTGGTTGCATTAGGAAGACATTTTTATGATTTAGAAGACATGCAGAAAGCTATAATGGTTTTGAAAAACTTTAGGAAATTTAAGGGTCAAAGTGTGCAAAGTTATACCCAAGAGTTTAGAAGGAGAGCATTAATTTTGGGTGTAGATTTATCCTCTCAAGACACTTAACTCAAATACATTGGAGGTTTACATAACTACTTGAGACATACAATTCTCATGTTTAACCCTATGAATTTAGATGAGTTTTGTGTAAAGCCGACACATCTAGAAGAAAGAGGGAAGAATGCTCCACAAGAGGGCAACAAAGATCCATTTAAGAGTGGAGACAAGGGAAAGGGAAAATTCAAAGGAAAAGGGAAGATAAATGATTCCATCAAGAAAGAGGGAGAAAATCTCACATGCAAACACTATTCAAAATAAGTCCATGATAAATACTATTGTTGGAAACTTCATCCCGAGATTAGACCCAAAAATTTTAACAACAAAGGAAAATAAAAGACAGTTGCAACTACACAACATGATTTAGGATCTGATTCAAGAGATGAAAAAAATATCACAGCCATGGGAATGAAAGGTAAGGACTCCATTGTAAGTAATATTTCTTCAAATAACCTCAATGAAACTCAAAATGAAAAGGAAAGAATAGAGATTTTACATATTAGATTTATCTCAGAACATAACAAAATTGACACTTTTTATCATGGTGGCTCACAAGTAAACCTCATTTCAGAAAACTGTCAAGAAATTGAATTTGGAAACTATTCCTCATCCTAAACCTTATTTCTTAGGGGTAAAATGCACCAGTGGTAGCTGGAGTAAATCCCTCTCGGACCTTCCCGGGACGTGAGGCAGATTGTCAAATTAGTTGTATAGTTCACAAAGAAACTACAAACTTGTTCATAATAATGCTTAATTAACAAAGTGAGATATTGAAGGATTACCTCTTTGTAGACAACAGATCTGTTGGAGAGCACTAGGCAGTGTTCCAGAAGTTCTCCTCACTGGCTCGAAGACTAGATCCTGCAAACAAACAAAGCACACGTGTAATATTCACAGTTGTATCACTACAAGAAACTAAACAAGTATATAATCAAAATTTAACTATGCAGATCTAAGCAAATTATATCATGTTTCATAAACAAATAAGAAATAAATGCATTGATAAAACATCAAGTGGACAAAACAGATATAGTTATATTAATAAGAGAAGGAAGAATACAATAGTTGGTTTGACCAAGCTTCCCTCGGTCTTCCGACTCCTCTCTCTCTCTCCTCAATCTCCGAGTGTGATAATACTTAGGCCAAGAGTCCTCAATGAACCTTGCCAATCATTAAGCCTCACACTCAACAACAAAGTTACGCTCTGCACACGATCAACCTTTCGACCTTTGAAAATGAGCCCTAACCTCCAATTTATAAGAATTTGGGAGGACTAATCTTGTCAATCTTCTCCATCAATTCGAATAGGGAAAAATCATGATGTTTCCTCACTTTTCCTTTCTTTTTCCCTCTTTAGATGCTCAGTTGGGTTTAGTAATGTCCAATCAGAGGCCTGCACCGCAGGTTGCTTCCTTTTGGACTAACTCTTTTGAGAAAAAGTAGGAAATTTTAGTTAGTTACCGCGGGATTTGTCCCTTTTTTTTCATGAAACATGGGTAACGCTACCCCTTAGGCAAGAAAATGCATTAACCTAGGCACTAACGCTCCCTCTGAAAGGTTGGTATGTGTTATAACTCGACCTGGTTGTCTCTACGGTGTGTTACCTTGGAAAATTAGGTCTTTGTCTAGTTCATTTTATTCCTTCCATGTTTCCTTCTCCTCTGAGCTGATGAGGAGGTCATTTGTCCTGTAACAGATTCCCCCTAAAGTGTGAGGTGAGAGGCGAAGATGATGGAAAAAATAATTTATAACATGTGTAGTAGAGTGAGAGGAGTTGGAGGATTGAGGAAAACCTGAAACAAACAACATATGTCAGGAATGTAAATATTTTTCCTGAGTCGAGCATTCCCATGCTCAGTAGCTGTATCAAAATGATTATCTAGAAATTTGAATAATAGCTGAATTATTCACTGAGATTATCCTGATTACACACTATTTGAGCTTCATGCATAATACATAACCTCTTCTACAATTGATCATCAATTTGCGGAAATAGAAGCAGTCGCATGCGCACATTAAAACATAATCAAGCACACATAAACACAGTATGTAATGGGGAAAGCATACAGCTGAAAACCCCCAACTATATGTATATTATAATGATAGAGAACATGTAACAATACATAGCACAAATCTCCCACAGCTCTCAGCACTATCTCGCATGCTATACACAAACTAGCATAGAAGATGAACAAGTCACAGGTTCAAATCTCCTCCACAAGTCTGCCTGCCTCTACTGTGCAATCCAAGATGAATAATGATGAGATCCAAGTTTGAATCCCACTGGCTTGTACTGCGCAATCCTCATGGAGAGTCTCGTCAATGTACAAATACGCATGCACAACTATGATCTGGCCCGATAGTAGACTCACCTTTCTACCTCTAACACTAGTCTCCTTTGTTATCCATACATTGCGGTTAAGCGATGTATTCTTTAGTTGATTTATGAGTTAATAGTTAGTGAATTAATTAATAATTAATTCACACCACTCTCACTAATTGTATCAATCAGTTAGACTAGATACAACTAGCTCAACTAAGCTAAACTGAACACAACTCCATTAACTGTCTCATCAACTCCACCAAACTCTGTCACATGAGTTCTAACTGAAGTCAACCATGCAATAGCTCCACTAAACCATAGGAATAGCGTAATTCCTTCTGTCAGCTGCATGTGCCACATCCAGGCATCAAACTGAAGTGCTCCAAGAGAATAAGATAATGTTTAGAGTCCAAATATTATTAAGAGCTAATAATATTCGACATATCTATTTTTAGACTGGCAATCTAAAAATAGATTCCACCCAATATGTCTAAAAATAGAAGTCTATATATTTTTCTAACTTGACCAACCATCCACAAATAGCATCCTGCAACTCATAGAATATGATCGACATGTCTAAAAATAGACGTAGTCTAAAAATAGACTTTGCACCAAAAAATAGCTGCGAGCCCACTTAGTGAAGGCGACTTCTTTTCACTAATCTCCATCATCTTGTTGCATTTTCAACACTCCCTCTCAACAAGATATGGATTATGCTGCTTCTCTTTCTCTGTGGTATTCGAATTTTCTCCTGGTGAGCGCCTTCGTCAAGATATCGGCATTGTGATCCTCGGGTAGGAATGTATGAAAGTAACATGATTCTCCCGTGCCCCACAATCTTTGATATGATGGTACACGATGTCGATGTGTTTAGATCTATCATGAAATACTAGATTAACCGAGAGTTTGATGCAACTCTGATTATCACAATATATCACAGTAGGATCTAAGTGTGAACCAAACAACCCGACCAGGATCTTCCTCATCCATATAGCCTCGCATGCAGCCAAACTCGTTGCCATATACTTGGCCTCTGCTGAACTGAGTGCCACGGATCTCTACTTCCTGCTGTACCAAGAAAATGCTATTGACTCGATACTGAAAATCCCTCCAGATGTGCTCTTTCTGTCCGTTGGGCTCCTTGCTTAATCTACATCCGTGAAGCCACATAGCTTCACCTCTCTTGTCCTCTGCTGTACAGTCACATATCCCGATGTGCCTCTAAGATAACGCCAATACATGCTTGCACGCCTTCCCGAAGAGCTTGGTTGGCTTAACCATAGCTTGTGAAAGGCGGTTCGCAAACATAGCATATATCGGGTCGTGTATTGACAGATTACATAACAACCCTGGTATCGATGAGCGAGTGGCATCCACTACCTGCGCCCGGTAACGCCCTCCTTCCTCCAACCTCCAGGAAGAGGAGTATCAACAGGCTTGCAGCCATGCATGTTGAACTTCTCCAGTATCTCCCGGGCATAATTACCCTGAGAAACAAACAGTCCATCACTGCGTTGCCAAATTTCCAATCCCAGGAAATAATGAAGGAGGCCCGAGTCCTTCATCTCAAAATCTCTAGCAAGATCCTCCTTGCATGAAAGTATCAACAGTTCATCACCCGTAAAAATCAAATCATCTACATAAAGTACAATGATCAACAACTTACCCTCCACCACAATCTGGTATAGGTTAGGATCTGCCTCACTCTTGGAGAATCCAAGTCCGATGAAATAACTTTCTATCCGTGTGTACCAAGCACGAGGTGCTTGTTTCAACCCATACAACGCTCTCTTGAGCATGCACACATGTGACTCGCTGCTGAAGATCTCGAAACCTTCGGGCTGCTCTATGTACACCTCCTCCTCAATGACTTCGTTGAGGAACACAGTCTTCACATCCATCTGATGAATGTGCCACCCCATATGCGCTGAGAGAGCAAGAATCGTTCGTATGGAAGAATACCTTGCGACAGGTGCAAAGGTCTCCTCATAATCGATCCCCTCACTCTGTGAAAAGCCTCAGGCAAAAAATCTTGCCTTGTACTTCTCCACACTCCCGTCAGCTGCCTGCTTCACTTTGTAGATCCATCTCGAACCCACCACTAATTTCCCCGCCGGCCTCGGGACAATCTCCCATGCACTGTTTCTGACAATCGAATCATACTCTTCCAATATGGAATCTACCCATGCGGGGTCCTCCACAACTTCCTCGAAAGAGGATGGCTCTGTCACGATACACTTTCTCATAAGAACCATGTATCCAGTATACCATTCAGGTGACTGTCTCTGTCTGCGCTGTGATGTAGGTGCTCCTACAACCTTCTCAGCATCTTGAGCCAGTCGCTCGGCTTCTGTAGTGCTACGCCTCATTGGTTGGCATTGCATGAGTGGTCTCTTCCACTCCATGAACCTCCTCTTGTGGCTGATCCACATCCTTAGGGTCATCCTTAGGAACTAATAGCTCCTCATCTGCATGCAAGTGTGGCTCCCTCTCAAGCGAACACTTCATGGCTTTCTCCTCATGAAATTTGATATCCCGTTGCACAACAGTCTTGCGACTCTCTAGCAAATACACACGATAGTTGTGGGGTGTATCAGTGTACCCCAAAAATATCCCAACCTCTGCGGTCGCTCCAGCTTCTTCTGGCATCACTTTGTCACATGAATGTAAACGGGTGAACCAAAAATCCTCCAAATGGGAAATATCATGCCTCTTACCAGAAAACACCTCCTTGGGTGTACTCATGCCAAGTATCCTGTGAGGACAACAGTTTTGCACATAAACCGCAGTATTGCATGCCTCAGCCCAAAAGTGCATGGGAAGGCCCTGATCATGCAACATCAGCCGTGCAGCACCCATGATCATTTTTTTCTTCTGCTCAGTAACCCCATTCTGCTGTGGGTTATGAGGCACTATGAGCTCTCTTCGAATTCCTTCTGCGCTGCAAAAGTCCTTGAATTCACCAGAGATGAATTCACCACCATTGTCACTCCTAAGAGCCTTCACCTGCTTCCCCGATTCTTTCTCAACCACCTTGAACTCGGCTGCACTTTGAGTATGTCTCGCTCTTCTTCGCATGAAGATTTCGCATGAAGATCCAACACTTATGAGAAAAGTCATCAACAAAGATCACATAATACCTATGCTTTGCTATCGAAGCTACTGAGAAAGGTCCACACACGTTTGTGTGAATTCTCTTAAGGATCGTCGTGGCGCGACTACCCTTCTCATGAAAGGTGGCTTTCATAAATTTTCCCAAGGTACATCCTCAGACCGATTTGACTCACAGAAGTGCGCCTTAGAAGCCCAACAGTAACCGCCGCACATCTTCAAAGCTCCATGGTGAAGGTGGCCCAATCTCCGGTGCCACAGCTCGCCATCATCCCGGCTCACCACTCCTTCTGCCTTGCATGCCATTGCTGCACAACCATCTACTTGCAATTGATAAAGGTTCTTGACTCAAACCCCTATCTTCCGGGTTTCTCCAGTTGTCTTACTACACAGGAAAGCCTTTCCCTCGCTGAATACAACATCATATCCCTTGTCTTATAACATTGCCACAGAGATAAGATTCTTCTTCAATCCTGGAACATGCATCACTTCCTTCAATACAAAGGGTTTACCAGAATCCCTCTCAAAGGAAATGGTACCGATACCGGTCACACTGTATCTACCATCATCGCCCATCTCGATGTGCACTCCAAGATCTTTCTCATCCAGATCAGAAAAAAAATCTCGATCTCCTGTCATGTGAAAAGACGCACCACTGTCCAAGAACCATACTGATCCCATCACACTTGAGACCAGGCATGCGATCAGCGAAAAATCCAGCTCAAACTGCGAGGCTAAGGCCTCTCCCGCTGCAGATCCAACAGCCTGCTTATTTTTCTTCTTCTGCGGACAATTTGTGGCATAATGTCCGTGCTGGTTTGTTGAGCACTTCACCTTGGACATGTCCCGCTTTGCCTTTCGCACCCTAGTGAGAAGCTGCTTCTTCCTTAGGTGCTTTGGCAACAAAGCACAATTTTCTTCTACCGATGCCTTTGATGAAGATCTGGTCCCCAGATCTTCGCCTTATCTCCTTCAGACAAGATCCGACCAAAGTCGCTCCTATCCTCGGCAATTTCTCCCGACCATCACGGAGTCCCGAGAGGAATGCCAACTCTTCTAAGACCTCAAGGAGAGCCAATTCCACCAAGTCCTTTCTCTTTCATCTACGGGTCACCCCCACACTTCCCGCTCATCCCCGCACGGTGAACTTCGGGAGGTACTTCGGCATACTTACTTCGGCATATTGTCGCCTTCTCCATATTTATTTTCCTGAGTTTATCCTTGAGCGCCAAATTCCTCTGGTTGCTCTTGCTTTGGAATAAATCTATCAACACTTTCCACATAAAGTATGGACAAGCCTTACCATGCGGGCTGGGTACTATGTGATCCTTCACGCCCTCCAATAGAATCCTTCGACACCTTGTTGTCTTCTTTTGCCAAGCCTCAACTTGAGCAGCATCAGTAGGCTTTGGGACTTCAGCATCTATGAAATCCTTCAACCCGTTGTCATCTAACACCACCTCCATCCTATCCTTCCATGCAATATAATTCGAGCTGCCCTCAAGGGCATACTCCAATCGCAATCCATTGAAAGACATCTCGACTTTCGACACCAAGAAAACACTGCTCGCAAATTCGAATGAAACCACTTTCAAAACTCAACGCTTCTGACTGCGGAGAACAAAAGGCATTTCTAGCAATGAGATTGACTCGTATAATACCTGATTTTCACTTCAAAGAAAGGATGAACTTAGTTACCCGCTCCGCTACGCACTGCCTTCACTCGAAATAAAATGTAATCACTGTAATAGATCCGATGATCAATTATCGCTACGATACCATGTAGAAATTTGAATAATAGCAGAATTATTCTGAGATTATCCCCGATTACACACTATTTGAGGCTTCATCCATAATACATAACCTCTTCTACAATTGATCATTAATTGCGGAAATATAAACAATCGCATGCGCACATCAAAACCATAAACAATCACACATATAAACACAGTATTTATGGGAAAGCTTAAGGCTGAAAACCCCCAACTATCTGTATATTATAATGATAGAGATCATGTAACAATACCTAGCATAGCTCCCTCCGGCTCTCGGCACTATCTCACATGCTACACTACACAAGCTCAGATATGAACAAGTCACAAGTTCAAATCTCCTCCACCTGTTAGCCTGCCTCTACTGCGCAATCCAAGATGGTTAATTGTGAGATCCAAGTTCGAATCCCCTTGGCTTGTACTGTACAATCCTCATTGGCAAATCTCAATCAATGTGTGTGCAAATCTCATGCACAGCTATAGTCACAACTGATAGTAGACTCACCCTTTCACCCACCTCTAACACTGGTCTCCACTGAACTGTCCATGCACTGCAGTTAACTGATGTATTCTTTAGTTGATTTATGAGTTAATAATTAGTGAATTAATTAATAATTAATTCACACCATTCATCACTAGTGTATTTATCAGTTAGACTAAATACAACTAGTTCAACTAAGTTAAACCGAACACAACTCCACCAACTGTCTCATCAACTCCACCAAACTCTGCCACATGAGTTCCAACTGAAGTCAACCATGCAATAGCTCAACTAAACCCTAGGAATAGCGTAATTCCTTCTGTCAGCTACATGTGCCACATCCATAGCTTGAAATGAAGTGCCCCAAGAGGATAAGATAATGTTTATAGTACAAATATTATTAAGGGCTAATAATATTCGACTAAGCTATTTTTAGACTGGAAGTCTAAAAATAGACTCCGCCCAATTTCTAAAAATAGAGGTCCATCTATTTTTTACCAACTTGACCAATCATCCATAAATAGCATCCTGCAACTCATAGACCATGATCCATATGTCTAAAAATAGACATAGTCTAAAAATAGACTTCGCGCCAAAAATAGCCTGCGGGCCCACTTAGTGAAGGCGACTTATTTTCACTAAGCTCCATCATCTTGTCGCATTTTCAACAAATTACTCTAGGAAGAGATATGACTAGTATGCCCACCGATAAGAACAATTTGGAAGCTTGTGTCATGACAGGATCAATTTGATAAGTTGTCTCCAAAAAAATATCGCAACTTGGGAGAGGAAACAAAGCTGAATGATATAAACCTCCACCCAAGGTCTTGGTTGCCGCTTCACTAAACTGCATATTTCCGCATATGTGAATAAAGGAGTTGTAGTCGAACATGTGAGAAATCGTCTAATTACTAGTCAATGATGAAAATTGTTAACATACGCGAGGATGGCCACTGATAAAGATGATGGTATCCAAGATGTAGAGTACAATCTAGTGAGTGTGAATAAACGGTGTTGATGTCGAACACTCATACAATCATTCGACTGGGAGCCAGTGATGAAAACCTCCAATCAAACAGAAGGTAAACTGCCATTAAGGACTGCAAGTTCTGGGATACTAATATGTTTCTTGATCAACTTCCTAGATAAGATGTTGAAGTCGATAGGAAGAGATCTCTCAAAAAGCAGGCAACGAGGCATCCTACATCAGTTGACATGAAATGGGAAAAGATGATTTTGTTTTGAAGATAGTCAAGAGAAAATGGTACTAACTAACGACAACAAATTATTTCTGGCATATGATGGCTTGGCTGATATTAGAAGTAGTAGATAGCGAGATCTTTTTGAACAATAGAAGGCATAGTAACAGGGTACCAGAAAGCTTAGGCTTATGAGCACCAAAGAGTGTCAGGATTCACCAATGCAGGGACATCGACATATTAAGGCTAAACTCATAGAATGGTAGTGTTCGGCTAATTGCGAGAGAATTTTCTATGAAGTGCCATGTTCAAGGTTTTGCTGCAAAATAGACTTTCAAAGCATAACAGAATAAGTATCCACTTTGTCCAAATTTTTCCCCATCTAATTAAGTTTAACGAGTCCAGAAGGGTAAACTTGGTGATCTTTTCATATTTAGGGAGTATGAAAAAAATCGTAAAAGACAACTCTAGGGGGGTACCTTTGTCATGGTTGATAACCGGGTGTGACAAAGGGAGAATAGTATGTCCGACATGGTTCCTTTTCCATAAGTTATTCCATTGAACCCGGATAAAGTGATAAACCTATGTTCAATGGACATCAACCTCATTTTGTTATGAGTATGAGGACACAGAGTAAACTCAATATTCCTCGTGAAGTTTTAACGAGTCAGACAAAGAAAAACTTGATCCTCTCCGTGAAATTTTAACGATTCCAACAGAGAAAAACTCGGTCCTCTCTATGAAATTTTAACGAGTCCGACGGAGAAAACTCGGCATCTTTTTCGGTTTTTTAACAAGCTATAAAAAGATGGAAAATAATGGCTCATAGTTCTTCATCAGGGTAGTTTAATGAGCCCGATGAAGGAAACTCGGGGTTTTTTCAGTTTTACGAGCTAGAAAAAGTCCCTAAAGAGAAGGCTCACTTATTATTCGTGTAAGTTTAACGATCCCAAAGAAGAGAACTCGAGGTTTTTCATTTTAACGAGAAAGAATATACCATAAAAAGAATGCTCTAAACTTCTTAATATCTTGCTTGTCAATAGAAGGATCTATGCTGAGAATTTTCTTGTAAGACCAAGCAAAAACATCGCAAAACTCCTTAAAAAGGGATATGAAGCGTGCAATTTCCTCTAGAGTGAAATCTGCTCCAATATGTATATTTTCCATGATACCCGTTTTTACTGATATATCTATGAGCATGGACTAAGAAATATTTCCCATGTTCCCTTCCTCATCGATAGTTTGAACAATCATGTAAACGGATGGAACAATCTCAAGTGGGTCGAAAGACGAGATTTGAATAGTGGTCGCATTTGAATCAGACATCGAAACACAATGATGAAACTCTCCCCAAGGTCGTTCCTCTAGAAGCATGAACTCTCGAATAGCTTCGTCCGTAGGAAGGACTTCATCAGGGGATCCTTAGAAGGAACTGTGGTGTGCGAGAGGGTGGTACCATTGGTCGTGTTAGGATTCTATAAATTATAGGATCTCAATGTGATTGAGTATTTTATAGTTTCAATTTCATATTGTACATGATTCTCAATATTCAAGTGATTTCAAAAAAAAAATGATGAAAAAGAAAAGAGGGTATGCTAAAAAAAGAATTTTTTTTTTGAAAAGAATGAAAGAAAAGAAAACCCCACAAAAGAATAATACTGAAAGTGCTACAAGTCAAAATTCCACTACTGATTAGTTAGTTTGTTCAATTCATATAGTTTAAGCATGACTGAACGTGTTTGAATTTCTATTAAATAAGATAGTGAATAAAGACTTACCAAACAGTTTAATCTTGGCAAGTCAGTAGCTAGATAGAAATTAAATTGATTCAACAATGTCATATCAATCAATGGGTGAAATAAGGGATAGAGTAGGATAGATTTTCATAAAAAAAAGAAGAAGATGATTTGGGTCTGCTAGTTCAAATGCACCCTGCAAAATAAAATATGAAAATGTTATATTAGAAGAAAGGGTAGGTAGAAAGAGAGGGTTATTTTGGGAAAAGACATGAAAACTTTATCCTAAGTTGCAGAGCCAAGACATTTTATATGTTGGAGAAAGAAAAGGGATGAATGTTTATCCTAAGTTTTACGACTTTATTTATTCAAAGGTTTTTGGGCATTATGTTTTCATTTCCCTAAGTTTACACCTATACGTGTAGTCCTTTTCATTACATTATTCCATTTCCCAACCCCACCATATGCCTGTCACATCGCAGTTATACTTCCGCCACCTTTCCCATCATCTCAATCTACATCTTTTATCCAACTGTCATAATTACTCTTCGACTCCCCCTCACTATCCGGATGTTACCATCAGGGGGAGGGGGGAGGTCCAAAATAAATGGTATCCATACATGGACCCACTGTGATATGGCAGGCCCTAGTGATTTCACACCCCCTCACCAAAGCCGCTTACCGCGTGCTACCCCCTTCGGAAAAGGTATTCTCCTCCAACACAAAACCAACCTCCTGATTGTTATCCCTCCACCTATCCCATCGTGCCACCTCATCCACCCATTTCCCATCCAATGAACTCCGCTCCCGCCCAAATCAATTTGTTGCATAATTAAATGTGATTAAACATTAACTAACAGACCCGCACCATGAATAATAGGAAATAAGGAAAATTCATAAATCGCTTTCCTCCCACCTATTTCAAATTTTACTGTGCTCTCCAATTATCATCTCTACTACAGGTTTTTCAAATTTATAGGTCAAGCGCAACATTCCTAGTGTTTTCTCCTGTTTCATTGTCTTCCACGCTCCAGTCCTGCCTCTGCACTCTGCAAACCTGCACCATCAACAAAATTAAGCATTTCTGTAGCCTGAACCAGTCGTGCCTCCCAAGAAGAAAGGTCAAGAAATAAACCCTATGGTTCACGCTCTGATTTACCTGGATCATGTTAGCCTTGTAGACAAGGAATTTAAAATTCACGAGACCCTCTATGAGTTTGATTTATTTGATGGTTATTGTTGGTTAGAGGATAAATTAATAGATGGTGTTGATGACATTGGTATATGGGACACAAAATTACCCTATTAAATTTTACCTAAAACCCATAGTGCCCAGAATTCATCAAAAGATGTTGTGCCTACTATATCCCTAACCAGAGAGTTGTAATTTCCCCTACTGGTAAAGTCTTGTTCACAATTAATTCCCAATCCATCATCCAAATGATGCAGGGACCTTCAGCAAAGAACACAACACCATTTTCCTAAGAAGCCCTCATAGACCTATACCAGAAGATATATTTTTCCATGGGAGACAAAACCCTTGAGTTATTCTTGAATGAAAATACTCCTTTACCCAAGAAAAACCCCCCATATCCCTCATCCTTATTCGCTGAAAGAACCAAACAAATAGCCATAGTCCTATCATATCTCCTTGGGTACTACTCTGACCAATGGATAAATGAGGAAATTATAGGCTTTTTTACTATATTTTCCACAGATTCTGAGCCCTCTATCATATTTGATTTTAGCCAATTCTTATCTGACAACATCCATGACCAGTTTGTAAAATTACATACAGAGGGAGTATTTAAGTATACTTCTGTTATTGTTTATATGTTCTTATATTTTCAGTCAAAAAGGTTTCAATTTGTAATGAAGAAGATGGATGAATATGGACACCCTCAGTCTTTCATTTTTTGGACCACCCTATTGATGAAAGAGCAAGAAGAATACAACTACAAGCAATTCATTGACTTGTTTTTGCATCTAGTCATGAGTATTCTAAATGGAAAAATTGAGTCTAGAATAAGTGAATATATTAAATGAATTGTGCAGCTTTCAAATTAGGCTAGAACAGAAAACTGGTATTTATACCAGAATTATACAAAGTTGAAAGTGTATGGATGTGAATTGCCTCCCTACACATTGCCAAAATTCCTCCCAATGAGGATTTTTTCCCTAGAATATATCAGACAAATGTTAAATGCTGATGAGGTGCATTTTGTTTCAACAAAGAAGAAATCATAGTTTAGGATAAAGTCTTAGATAGGACCATTCATATGCAACAGTAGGGCAGCAGGAGAGGAAGTTGTTAAAAGACTGAAAGAAATGAAATTTTCTCCTAGATTTACATGGTCTTATGATCCAATTGGGGTCATTTCTAAAATGAGGGTGGAAAACAAGTCTACACCCTACATTCACACTCAAAGGCCAGAAATAGAACAATTCATGAATCATATAGAATGGGCAGAGAATACTTTGCAGGGGGCAGAGGAGTAGGAAATATCTACTTTAGGATTATAAACCTCTGTACCACAACAAAAACAGAGGAAAGAGGATAAGCAAGAAATGACGGGGAATGGGCAAAGGGAATATCAGTCACCTTCAGTGACTGATACTTCCAATAAATAATTCAAAATGAAGTATAGGAAAAGAGCCAGGATACACATGGACATTGATCAAGGCAAAGAGACAAAGAAGGAGACCATCATCAACATCATAGATACTCCAGGATCTTCTCTAGTGAGAGGTCATCCCATATTTTCCCCTACTACCTCAACTACTATGCTAAATCAGCAGCAAGCCCTCCGGACATCCACATCTAGTGCTGCCATAGGAGAAAGGGAGAAGATAATGTTTGACACCTTCAGGGAAATCAAACTAAGGAATTGAATTCTAAAGAATAGCACCTACACCCAGTTCTAGAATAAAACCTCTAGCTCACAGAGTATATTATTATCAGCCTTTGATTCAGAGAAGGGGAAAATGCACATGGCTTTCCTGGAAGCTCAAATTTCAAAACCGAAGATGGCAACAGACTACAAGAAGAGTTCATTTGAATTCAGCATCAAGGACATTCATCCCATTGACCATATGGAAATGCACAAACAGACAAGTGAAATGATCTCTTCCACATTGGCCAACACTGGAATGAATTTTTCTAAGTTGCAAGTCTCCTTAGCAAATGTACAGTCACAAATCAAGATGGAGAAGATCTATTCTATGTCCAAGGATACAAGGATACAATCCTTGGAAGATTTGGTTGTAAGGATAGGATATGACCCCTCAAATCTACAGGCTGTGGAAGATATAATCAAGAAGAAAAATGAAGATATATCAACATTAAAGAAGAAACTGAAGTTTTCAGCCACATAAGACCCACTTACAAAAGAAATAAAGGAGATAGAGTCCCAGAAAAATAAAATGATGAAACTCATCATGGAGAAGACTACCAAACTAAAAAATATGGAGATTGAGATGGAAAAAATGGTCAAAGAAAATAGGAGGATGCCAAAACTTATGTTGTTCCTTTAGAGGTTGTACCCCTTACAGCCATTCCTACATCAACAACTTCAACGGCTAGCACAAGAGATGCTGCAGATTAGCTTACAATATCAGTGGAGAACATGTCATTATAAATAGAGGAAATCAAAAGACTACAAGCTCAATACAAGATTTTAAAATATCAGATGGTAAAGACTAAGATGGATCATGCAACAGAAGAACAAAGAAGTCAGAAGCAAATAGAGAGTTTACATAAATGTCTAAAGGAATCCTCCACTGGCAACACCTTGGCTCAAATTAAAGAAATCATATGGACCAACATCACTGAAGCCATGAATGAAATTTGGCCATATATCTAGATTATTTTTTAGCGAAAGGACCTGATTGAAAAACCCATTAAGGCCATCTCTGATATAAATGAAGAAATGGGAGATATGCTTGATACAACTAAAAAAATAATCAAGTATTTGAATTCCAAAAAAAGATATGAACTTGATGATCTGGGAGTACATGACAAGACAAAAATCATTTTGGAGGTGAAAAAGGCCCTAACAAAAAGTAAATTGGTGCAACAACTTGAGGAAAAATGTAATGGATTGGAAATTTTAGTCAGTAGGTTCTTCAATGGAATTGAGCCATTAACTAAGAGGGGCCTGCCTTCTCTATTTGTTATCAATGAAAAACTAATGGCCAGAGATGATTATGTGAAGAAACTCAAGGAAATTGCAAAGGACACAACAAAATTTTCAAACATTAAAGGTGCTATGACAGGGAGAGCTTTTCTAGAAGCTTTGAGTAACGATATTTTCATCCAGCACGAGATAAATCATATCTTCATGGTCAAACCCACATTTTCTAGATACATGGAAGTTGATGAAATCTATCGGAAAGAAAACAAGATAATTCTTGCTGATGAGGATCAGTGGGAAAAGTTGTGTGAGTACCAGGAGTGAAAAGCAGCTACAACCATCACAACGGCCAACGTAGCAAACAATTAGATCGTGCAACAAAGAGTTAGATTGTGTAGCAAAAAATTAGATCATGCAACACCTGTTTCCCAGAAAAAGTGCCAGATGTCCAGATATATTCAAATGACTCCACCTTTTTGGATCACGTGGTCAAATACTGTTATGTTTTAATTAATAAAAAAATTGCCTATTTTGATACACATTCTTTGTAGAATCAGTTTAAATACTTCATGCATTCAAAGTATTAGGGGTTGGACTCTGATCATTGTAATGTTTTCTATTGAGAATTGTAATTTAGATCTGTTGATACATCAATAAAGAAGACCATTCACCCGATACTTGTGCTATATGTCACTGGTGATGTTTTTCCTTTTGTGACCGTTCTTTCTAGTGTTTTTCCTTACTGTGTATTACTTTAATCTAATTGTAAAACAGAAAGTGAAGAGTAAGATTTGTTATTTGAACACCTTATTTCTGGTTGTGTTTACAATATATATGTTTTCTTCTAAAGTTTGACTGAGAAATTCTTGAATTCTTTTCAATCACTACTGAATTCACCAATGCTTCATTTCATAGTTCATTTAGAATTAAGAATCGAGTAACTGTAACTAGCTTGCCCTGTGGCTACTCTTTGCAAATTTGATGCAACATCTATCTTTTATCTGACTCCATATCCGAATGGAAATAAATTAACTCAAAAATATCACCTATCCAATCAACCAACCAAACAAACAAATGTACATTCCAACACTATCATAACTAGCCTAATATCAATTAAGGAAACAAAGCTAAATTATACAAAGAGAGCCCTCTCTGGAGCTGGAAAGGCTAGATCCCAGCTTCAAAAGTGGTTTGATGTTGTCCTATATAATTATTCTTGCCAATATTAAAATTATACAATGATAACATAGTGGTGACCATACTGGGGAACGAATTGAAAAAATTGTCATTACTTTTGAATTCTAAAACCTTGGTTTATAAAACTGTGTATGATCGAAATATTTCAAAAATATTGGTTTCCTTTCATCTTTGTAAATAATAAAAGTGTGTGCCTTAGATTTAGATCTGGTTCCCAAAAGAGCCTACACTAGATCTCATCCTGACCCAAATCCTGCAACTATAGTGGATAGTCCTGAAATACTTTTAAGGAAAAGCAGAAAACCAGAGAATCAAGGGAGAAATAGCCCTCATTCTAGAACCAAATATCTTCCTGAAAAGTTTGACACTATACAAGACATTGAATATGACTTAAACTTCGAACAAGGTTTATTCAATACTAAATCTAAGAGTTGTGCAAATAATACAATACTTGATCCATCAATTTTACAACAAATTCCAGCTATATAAGTTCCTTCACAGACTCAATCTAATCTTCTGCTTCTACAGGATTTTGATTACCTTCAATATTTGGTAACAAGCTTTACTTCAACAGTCGAAGACACTTATCTTAAACAATTAGTTTAATTATCTACTTTAAACATAGCCGCCTCCTCTATAATTTCTTAGAGTACACACCCTAAGTCATATAGTCCTACTGCTTTGTTTATTTCCACCACTCCTCCTTTATTTCCCCATAAAAGTACACAAATCCCATCACATTTACCTCTTTCCATTATCGACCCTACTTCAGATACTACTCAACTTTCCCCACTTATCATTAATCCTCCTCTAGTTCCTCCTCCACCAATCATGGCAGCAAGGTATTCTCCATTGGTGTTACCAGCACCTCTGGAAAACATGCCACCAGATTATCAGTAAAAAAAATTCACAATTTGATGGGATTGGTCCTTTAATAACCCAACAACATATCGACAAGATGAATGATTGTTTTGACCTTCAGGAAGTAGATGATGAGAGTGTTAAGTTAAGAATGTTTGGTCAAATTTTAAGTGGAGAAGTAAGGAAATGGCTTAAATTTTTGACTGAAAACAGTATTAATGATCTTCCTACATTCCATCAGAAATTCCTTAATAGGTGGTAAGTTAAGAAAAACCCTCTTCAAATTTTATCTGAATATGAAAGCATCAGGAGGGCTCCAGGAGAAAGTGTTCAAGATTACTGCACTAGATTCAATAGTTTGTATAATGCAATTCCTGCTCACATAAAACCACTACAAGGTTTAGCCTTAGTTAAATTCCTAGATGGTTTTGAGCTAGAAATGTCTTACCAACTCAGAGAGAGAAATTCAGAAAGATTAGAAGAAATGAAGAGGGATGCAGTGACCGTAGAAGCCAATATGTTAGAAAAAAGAGCAAGGATGAGAAATGAGAGAAGAGTTACAATAAGAGATGAACCTACAACTTCCTTAGCTGATGCCAAAATAGATTCCTTGATAAGAACTATAGAAAGGATGATGTAGAGGATTAGCCTAAATGAGAGGACTGCTCCTAGAGCAAACTAGCCTGCACCTCAAAATCGTAATCAAAATCCCAGAAAAAATCCTCCTATGATGAGACAAATAGAACAGAGAGGCCCTGATCAACATATTAGGCCTCCATTTCAAGAGAATTATTCTGATGAAGATGGGGAAATAGCTGAAGACATAGGAGAAAATCAAATAAATTTAATGGGTGTAAATGAATATGATACTATTTTTCTCACTCGGGAGGAACAAGAATGATTATTGTTGACCCAAACTGTGCTTGAAGCTGAAGAGTCTGATGAGTACAAACAAGGATTTGAAAATTCCATCATGGAAGTCCATAGGCAGTAAAATCTTAGGAGAAAGAAAAAATTAGACACCTCCAGTAAAAATAACACTAAAAACTCTGCCAAAAAGGTCTCTGAAACTGATCCTAAGAAAAATATAGAAAGTCCTAAAAAAGGTGCAGATAATTCAGGAAACAAGACCATAGAAAGCCCTACTAAAATAGCAATCGATATTTCTTCCAAAACTACACAAGTTGATGTCCCTACCACTAGTCAACAAATAAAACTTGTCACAAAGGTAGCTGCTGAAAAGTTTGATTCTTCAAATATACTTAAGATCCAAACACCTTTCAGTATTGAAAATGAACTCGCCAAACTGAAAATTTATATTCCCTTAACTAAATTAATAAACAAAAATGTGTACAGGACTCAGGTCATGAAATAATTAAAACATAGGGGAAAACACAGATACTGTTAATATGAATGATGATCAACCTGAATTTTTTTTTTGGGACCAGAAGTTGATGGTAAACCACAAGAAGGAGGTGTCCCTCCATTTTATGTCAGTCTCAATGTTCATGACAATATTCTCCACAATGCAATGTTGGATTCAGGTGCATCTCATAATTTAATTCCAAAAGCTATTATGGAGAAACTTGGTCTTGAAATTACTAGGCCTTACAAAGACTTATATTCATTTGATTGCAGAAAAGTTAGATGTTAAGGTCTTATTAAATATCTCTCTGTCACTTTAGCTCAAATCCCAGCTAAGAGTCTAGTGATATACATAGTAGAAGCAGACATTCCTCCTAAGTATGGCATGTTGTTGTCACGCTTATGGGGAGCAAAGTTACAAGGAACCCTTCAAATGGACATGTCTTATGCCATAATACCAATATTTGGTCAAAAGAGAAGATTGTATAGGGAAACTTTGATGAAGTATATGGTGAGTAGCCAAGAGAAACCACATAAATACCCCCTTTACTCTGTTAATTCTGACCTTGACTCTTTTATTCTTTATAATGATGGGGACATTTATGCACAAGTTACCAAGGTAGAAAACAACTCTGTTGAAAATCAAGAAAACCCAATGCAAATTGTACCACAAAACACTGAAACTGATCCTTTCTAGAACATGAGTTTTGATGGTTCATGTGGCAAAGCAGGCTAAGGGGCTGGTCTTTGGGTGAGAAATACAGAGAAAAATCCTGCAAAAGGTCAGTTCTATAAACTTAACTTTCAATGCACTAATAACATAGCATAATATGAGGCACTTCTCTTAGGGTTACAATTGCTGAAAAGGTTGGGAGCTAAAAGAATTTATGTTCATGGAGATTCACAATTAATCATAAAACAGGTCAAAGTAGAATATGTTGCAAAACATCCTAGATTAAATGTTGTGCTTGACTTTCTAAGAACTTTTGATGAATATGGTCTTGCTGTCATTCCACAAAATCAGAATATCCTAGCTAATGGTTTGGCTTTTTCAGCAAGCACTTGTAAGTTGGCTCATCCCAACAGACAATAAACAATGGCGTTAAACACCACCCAGCTGTACCTGATAACATGACACAACAAGGAGGTTTTTAGTGTTATACAAATGGCCAAAATTGTCAAAAAAAACATTTTATACAACATCCGTTTATGGTTCCGAAGGTTTTGGTGGAGTTTTTAATGGAAATTCAACACAAATAAAAAAACTAGGCGGCCGGAGGTTATTACAGATGTTTTTTTTCATTGGTGCGCTACTAAGGTTTCAACACACCGGTGCATGTCATCTAGAAGGTGGCCTATGGTGGTCGAAGGTGGATGCACCGGGTTGTCAAGGTATAAAACTCCACCAGGCATAGTGTTGGTGATACAACGCACAGGGTCATTCTAATTGGTCTTGGGATTTGTGTGGTGCCCATAGGTCGTCTCAATGCACCAGTACGTATACTTTGTTAGAGTCGGTCCTTGCAGCCCTCCGTCAGTGATCATTTCGTCTTTTGCATGTTCATTATTAGGTGTCTCGCTTGTTCCACTTCGTTGCATTTCACTAGGATCATGCCATGAACTGACGTGGGGGTCTGTCGTCTTTTGTTTCCTCATATTATACCTGCAGCACTATTTTAAAAAATTTTCTTCAAAAAATTATTCATAGTTATTGTCATGATATATGAGGTCATTAAAATTGTCAATAAGTGTCCTAGGTCTTGGTGTATAGGGTTTTTGAGTCATTTATATACTAGTCATAAAGCCTGCAAGGTGAGGAAAGTCCAGCACTTGTGATTTCTATTTTATTATCATCGGCATTTTCTTAAAAAAATACATTTCTAGTCCAAAACCCTGTTTTGGAACTAGAAATTTGTCATTATCATTTTGTAATAAATTGTAATTGTTCCACCATGAAGACATTGTCAAAAGCTAACTCCTGGTCTTTTCTCTAGCCAAGATAGTCATATCCCTGCAAGAAGACAATAAAATCATTAGTATCGACCTCAAAAAAGCCAAAGGAAGTTTGTATTTGAAAAAGCCAAAGTGAAAATTACAAAAACATTTGTGATATGGGTTTGAAGTTTGATTTGAAATAAAATCTGATTGTGAAGATATTTGTGAGATGTATAAAGCCAAGCAAGTTTATTTGAACCAAATTCATACCTCCCAAATCGTATTTGCAAAGTTGAGGGCTGATTTCAGACTTTTGAAGGGCGTAGACAGAGTTTTAGGGCTGCGCGACCCAAGTTGAGGGAGAGCGACCCACCTGGGCTGCGCGACCCACGCAGAGTCAGTTCAGCACTGTGGGTTTGCAGGTGCGCGACCCACCTGGGCTGCGCGACCCACGCAGAGCCTGCGCGACCCACGCAGACACAGAGTTTCGGAATTTGGTTTGAGCGCCCATATTGGCTCGGAATCGACTCCAGCTGCCTTCAAAACAGGTTTTCATCAATCACTTGGGGTTTCAAACATATTTGTGTCATCATGGGTGGTTTCTAATATGCAAATGAAGGATTTAAAACCCCACTGTTATAAGATTATTGTTTTCAGGGTTTGAAAT
This sequence comes from Pinus albicaulis, assembly GCA_034641835.2. Lineage (NCBI taxonomy): Eukaryota > Viridiplantae > Streptophyta > Pinopsida > Pinales > Pinaceae > Pinus > Pinus albicaulis. Next base: position 1,259,308,968 of record CM076570.1, read on the forward strand.
GAAAATGAATGGTGTAAAGAGTGTGTTTGCTATCTTAAACAGTGATATGGCCAGCCTTCTATATAACATCAAAATCAATTTGCTATCATACCCATAATACCACTGCTACCATTGTTAGTGTTATGCCATGTTTAAACCCTTTGAGTCACATTCCTCATGTTTGTAATGAGTCACATTGCCCAATGTTAGCATATGCTCATGTCTTTGTTTCGAATGGCCCATTGAAACCTTTATGGTCATAACTCGTAGACAAACATATCACTGTTAATACCATGCTCTCCTTTGACTAGATGTGTTCAAACTTTTGAAGGTTGCCTGCTCCTATTTGGTCAAAATTTCATTTTCATTCAAAATAGAGATGGTGCCTTTTCAGTCCATTTGAAGCAGAGATTTTATCCATAATTTGATTCCTTGATAGTGCTTTGGCGGTGGGATATTGGTTGAGTGTTAAACATACATCCTAATTTTGCTTTCACTGCATTCATATCAGCATACACATTGCCAAAAGTTTGATCAGAGACATGTCAGAGACAGAGTCAGAATATGAGCCAGGGTCAGGCAGTGATTCGGTGGCTGAAGGTAATGTGCCACGGGGTTCCCGCAGAGAAAATAGAAGTGGTGATCATCGCAGAGAGGAGCCTACTTCTTTGGCTCGGTTGCAGGCATGTCCATTAGCTATGGATTGTTTTTGATTCTTGTCATGTTTCAGATTTTGTGAGATGGTTGTACAAACCCGACCTCATCGTGAATTAGCACGTCTGTTTGTTCTTCATTTGCGGGGTGATCGGGTAAACCTTGTTGGGGTTGATTTCATTGTATCGCCTTTGACTATTGCTCAAGCCACTGGCATACCGAACATAGGCGAGGAATGGAGCAAGGGTAAGCAGTTAGAGAAATTTCATTATGAGCCATACATTAAAACTGGATATGTGGCATACTTGAGCAGAGTTTTTCCATTCAGATTCTTGAGAGATGAGTATGCACCACTCATGAGGCTCATTGTTCAGTATTTCAGTTGTGAGGGCAGGTATGCTCGTCTTTTCTCGTATCATGTTCGTTTGCTGATGCACTTCACAAGGGTGCGTATGATGAATATTCCTTATTTCATATACCGCAACATAGAGAAGATGGTTACATTTGTGCAGAAGAAGACGAGCCCAGTGGAGCAGTACGGGAGTATATATCATTTCGCTTTGATCAAAATCTTGGTGTCACATCAGTTGGCAGAACAGGGCATCACTTGGGAGGATTTCATTTCTAGAGACTTTTTCAGAGTGTCACAGCAGCCTCCTGAGTCAGTTTATGATGCAGGAGAGCCCTCACACCAGCCGGACATGCTTGAGGTTGGGCATATCATTACTCCTTTGGTTCAGACATATCAGCGAGGCCACAGGGCCTTATTTGCAGCGACACGGCGGGTACTATCTCCATGTGAGGTGGAAGGGGTCCTGCCGACTTCATCGACACGGCGAGTATTATCTCCACGTGATGTGGAAAGGGTCTCGCTTTCTTCTCCAGTGCAGGTACAGGTACAAGACAGGGGCAAGAGGCCCATGCATGATGAGGGCCCATCAGGAGGCCGAGACACCGATATGACAGTCATTGATATTGATACGGGCTCTCCTAGCTCGAAGCTAAGGGAAGTTATCCAGGAGCAAAGGGCCGAGAATGACCAGCTGAAAGACAAATTACAGAAAGCTCAGTGGGTGATTAACTATTTGGAGCAGCGCAACAAACAGCTCGAGGATGAGCTCACATTTTATGAGGTGCGCCAAATCCGTGAGGACAGGCAGTGGAATCGAAAGAGGCCCGGTGACATGACACCAGCTGACCGAGATACTGTACTCACTCGGGTAAATATACATCTTGAGAAGCTGTTGGCAAAGGCCAATCGAGACAAAGACATGCTTCGCCACATGAAAGGCCATTACTGGGCTCGCATGCATGTTTGCAAAGCGAGGATGAGGATCATGAAGAGGAGGTTGCGCAAGGCACTTCGACGGCGGAAAAGGCCTAATCCACTTCGGATTTTAGCCGAGGCTTCATTGACTGGGCAAGACACATGATGGAGGACCTCCGCTCCGAATTTGGGCAAATTCGGAGAAAATTTTGTCATTTTCAAATTTTTGGTCTTAAAAACAGGTTTTGTAGCTAGGTGGGTCGCGCGCTCATGCGCTCGCATTTTTTTGAGGCACTTGCTGGAGGAGATTTTTACATTTCTGGATTTTTCATGGTTAAATATGCATCCTCTGAAGTCAACTTAGCATTTCAACAAAATCTGGATGGTCAAACAGCTCAAAAACACCATAAAAAACACCTTGCTGCCACCTTTTGCACCAGCAGGAAGTACCTCTGGGAGAATGAGGTTTTGGAGGGTCAAATCAACTCCAAATTCAGAAATTCCACTTGGGTTGGAAAGTAGACATCCAGGGCGTTCCAACGAGCTATCATGAGCTCAATTTGGATGTCGGGAGCTACCTCAAAATCAGCCTGGAACATGAACGACCCACGCAGTTCAGGAGCGACCCACCTAGAGATTTTTCTGAATTTTCAGCTGCCAGCTCAGTATTTCGCCTATTATGGACCAGTTTTGCTTATGGATAGAATTTTTGGGTTTTTATGATGTAAATTCATGTTTGGCATGTAACTTTGGCTTGTTTTTATCTCTTCTAGAAGATTCACTCTCAAAAGAGTAAAAAATCATGTAATGGATCAGTTTCCACTCTTTTAGAGGCAAGTTGTTAGCTGGCTAGATTGTAGTTCCATGATTAGAATTGGTTGAAACTGATCCCTGAAGAGGGAATTCGACCCCTAGAGGTGGGGAAAGGGGTTAGAGTGATCTATATATTGTAATTTCTGAGGCATTCTACGGGTTGGACTCTTGGGATACTTTTGATACTATTGTACATACTTTTCATATTTTGGCTAAGGAAAGATCAGGGGTTTTGCGGCACTTGTTGGGATCCTTGTGGTGTTTTGTTCTTGATGATGTTTCTCCTTTGTTTACTGTAAGTTTCTTCATGTTTAATGTATGCCATCCTTTCATTATGCTTCTGAACTAAATTGAATGAGTGATTAAGGTTGAATCCATTGTTTACGGTGCTTAGCCTTTGAATTCAGTTAGTTCTATATGTTTTCAGCTGTTTGGAGAGGATCCAAGTTCTTCTTTGCCCTCTTCAGCTCCTCGTCAGTCTAATCTATCCATAAAATCCAATTCGAAGCATCAAGATCATCACCTACCTCGCCCCAGCTTGAACTCTGCAAAGGTCTGACCTTATCCCCGGACCCAAAATTTGTTTTCCCATTACTCCGGCGAAAACCCAAAAAACCAAAAATCAAACATACCTATCTCTTTACTAGCCTAAAATCAGTTCTTAATTGTAAGTCATCTCGCATCCTATTGCTTATTTTCTCGAGATTGACGGAGAGAGCCCTCTCCTGTCCTCGTAGGGCTAGCTACGAGGCTGAGCGTGGTTTGATGTAGCCTTGAGTTTTACTTCATTTCAGCCTGAGGTAGATTTGAGTGCTAACATACTTATAGAAACACACCGATGCGTCATATCAAACAAACACACCAAGATTTATAATTGGTATTGGTATTTGTCTAAATTATGGTGGTACAAATACCTTTGGTGCATAGTCTATACTTGTAAAGGTGGTAGTATCACTAAATACGCGAGGATTTTTAATTAGTTTTGGTATTTGTCGCGTTCTTGTATTTTGAAATAGCTTGTATACGATTAATTGAAGCATACAAACGCTTTTAGGTGTCGATGCTTGGCTTTTGTTGGTGTTCATTTTTATTTTTAAAGCTTAAACGCAACGACAATGAAATTATTGTGATTTTTAAAATTCATTATTCATCAAAAGAAAATCAAACACGTCTTATAATTATTCGTATTAATTAATTTTTATTAATTCATTTGAATGTTGATGTTTGGATTAATTGGTTATATCATATCATAATTATTGTGATTTTTAAAATTCATTATTCATCAAAAGTTGACATATATATCTTATAACGTTATTCATATGAATTAAATTTTTATTAGTGCATTTGAATGTGATGTTTGGATTAATTTTTTATATCATATCATCAAATTTCACATCTCTTCATTATAATATTTAATCATCCATAAATTTAATCAGTGGTGTTACATTTCACAGCGACAATGGAGAACACAATAGAATAAATTAAAAAATATTATATATATATAATACAGTCTTTGTCATACAAAATGGGACAGTTATTGGTATCCCTTTGTCTTTCAATTGGGACACTATGTCCATTACAATAAATAAAATATATGATTTCACAGAAAAATATTTCAAAACATACAATGCCTTGCTTTGATATCCAAACATAGTGATAATCATTCTTCACTTGAATTGTTGTCGCTGCTAGAGCTACTTCCATGACTTGGGTTATTTTCAGGAATATTTTGTTCACGGTGTTGATTGTTTTCTTCTTCTTCACCTTCCATCTACAACAACAAAAGCAAAATGTAATGAGTGTATATACATTGGTGAGAATAATGAAGATTTCAATATTAAATAATATACATCAATGTAAATCGAAAAGAAATGATGTACCATAGCAACAATTGACTGTAAGCTAATACATTCTTTAAAACCATGTATCATGCCATCTTTCAAGATTTCATCTTTGTTGGCGGGTTCCATACTTTAATTTCATGATTTCTACCTCATAAAAAGTAAATGTATTTAATATAAAAATATTTTTGTTCTATTATTATAGATGGATCTAAAGTATATAAGATCGATGAAATGCTTTAATTAAATTAAGCACAATGTACTAACATATGTCACAACCCATATTTAACATTTCTCAATCAATTCGTACGATGGTTCTTCTTTGTATGTTTAACACCTAACGAAAGCAGGTCAATGATGATTTGTAAAACAACTTAAAAAATACAAAAATGAAATCTGTTGAAGTTTGTTTATAAGGAAGTAACAATTACTCACAAACTTAGATATCAACCCTTTTCTTCCTTGTCGTCCTGTTTTATGTGCTGAATGGGTTCCATTTTATTTTCTTTTCTGCAAGAAAATACTTGAAAATTAATATTTAATGCTAAATTTTTTATTTATTGTACGTAATAATCGAAAAATTCAATGATTACATATTACATTTGAGACACGTTGTTGTTGAGATGGCTCCTCTTGCGATGCAATTTTTTCCTTTGACCATCTCCTTGTACACCTTTTTGGACATACCTACTGACATATTTCTGATATCAACTTGTTCATCTTTTGAGATTTTCATAATCTTCCTAAAAATGTAACATGAAAATAAACTATTTAATTTTTATATTGATATATGAAAATTAAATATAACAAAAGTGATATTTATAAATAATTCTAAACAAACATTTAAAAGCAGATTACTTTTTCATTCCTTCTTTTTTTTTTGTATGTTTTTGCTATTAAAAGTTTGACATGTCTCATTGACCAATTCTCTGGAAACTCTTCCTGTAGTCTAGATAAAATTTGGTTCTTGGAATCATTGGATTGATTTTTGTATTGTAAGTGGAAAGAACGTCTATACATTCGTTCCACTAGATCCCTTAAACTTTTGTAAAAGTTTTTCCCCCTTTCGTTAACCTCCAACACCACTCTAGATGAACTAAGGAGCAATTCATTTTCATTTGCATGTTCTATTTTTTTCTTTTCTTAGAATAACATTCCATTTCTAAGTTTTTGGTCATTGTAGAACATTAAATAGATGTGAATTAATTTTAAGTATATTATTAATTAAAATTAGAAAAAGAAACTCAATTGGATCTATAGTATTTTTTCATTCATCTGATTCATCCTTTTGCAAATTTTCCATTAATATTTTACGTTATTTTGGTCCTAGATCAGAAATAATCTTATCGAGCTTCGTGATTTTATGGCTATGCATGATACACAGTAAACAATACATATTAGTTAAACTTACATATAGTTCAAAAATAATATTTTTTGTAAAGAATTTACAAAGAACATGCCTTTTTTGCTTTTCTTGATGTGTTATCAGTATTTTTTTACTTGATCTCTTGTCAGTCATTTCTTTATCATTCTAAAACCTATACCGTATCATTCATTAATATATTTATAAATAAATTGTCAAATTTTTAGGTAAAAAAAAAATCTCAAGAAATCGGTGCGCCATTCATGGTGTACACACCGACGTCAGTGTGTAGGGGTCTTATAAACGCACCGCACAAACAATATAATAGATTGCACGGTGCTCTATGTCAACAAGGAGCACAAGTGTGTTACATGTTAACCATTGCACCGATTAACATAGAGAAAATAATAAAAATCATCCAGTGTTAGTTTTTATAGCATAAACGCCTCGCGCAAACAAGGGACCACCATACGGTGCTCTCTGTCAACTAGGAGACTCGGTGCGGTGCATTATATGTTACATGGTGCACCGATTAATAGAATAAAACATTTTTTTACGAAACAACATGTTTGTGGTGCGCCATAATGAAATAGCACACCGGTGCCCTATTTTACATATGGCACACTGATTAAAAAAAAATTGTTTTTAAAATTTTTATTACATGGTACTTTCGCGGTGCACTGGGATAATACAGTGCACTAGTGAGCTAGGTTACGCATGGCACACCGAAAAAATATAAAAATATAAAAAAAATATATTTTTAAAAAAAATTCACGCAAGGGCAGACATGGATTGGGATCCAACTATGCAAGTCGTCCCGTGGGTTGGATGTCATAGGCCTATATATAGCAATACAAACCCTATAAATCTAAAATGAAAATCCCTAATTCTCAAATCACAGAAATAGGGAGAAGAAAGGGCAGAAACAAAAAAATGAAGGGTTTAGGGTAAAAATGGATTTTTCTTTTTCTTTTTTTGTTTCTGAAAATGAAAAACAAATTGAAATTTTTTTCTTACTTCGTAAAAAAAACTGTAGAAAAAAATAAAAAAATAATTAAATTTAATCATGAGATCGTTTGAAATTCTGTATTACAGGGTTTGAATCACCAGAGGTTTGGAATTCTGATTGTCTGAATCCTTATGTTCGAACTTATTTCGCTGCTCCACAGTGCTCTTGTGCTCTCTTTCTCGAGGCATGTATCTTGCAAATCTCTGGCTGAAATTTTTTGTAAAAATAGTGAAATAATGAAAAGTGTTTAGTATTTAAAGAATTGTTTTATGAAATTATATTTTCGAAAATATTTTGTCGCCCATTTTTCAATTTACCGTTTTTTTTTCACTTAAGGAAAATAGAGTTTCGTTTTTTTTTTTATTTGCGGTTATTCGTCATTGGTGCATCACTTAATAGCACCGCACCAGTGCGTCCATTGGTAACATGGCACCGATGCGTAGTAACTAAAACACACTGGTGCAGTTATATGTACATTAGCACCGATTACAAGAAGTACATTTTTAAGGCACCGAAATTACTTTTAGGTGTGTACACCAAAATTTAGTGAACTCCAACCATAGAAATTGAGAATTAGAATTTTGTTTATTCTTGAGAATTAGAATTAGAATTGGATAAATTCTTGATGGAAATAACTATTCTTCCAATGCATTTTGTTTATTGCAGGAGGTCCCCACTGATTATGTGGAGAGAATGAAATGTGGGGCGTGTGAAGATGCAATAATACAGGGCCCAAGTGGGCAATTGTCGCATGTGAACCTGTGCTATGCTAAGACGTGGGTTTTTCACAAATGGTTAGGAAAGTTTTGTTTCCGAGCAGTTTTTTGAAGTTGGAGATATTTTAGTTTTTAAACATGTTGGAAATGTACATTTTGCTGTGAAAATATTTGGGCCATTTATTTTCAAAACTACACCTCTTCTTCTTTCATAAATAGAAACTTGAACCTTTTCACAACCTGCAACAAGAAAAGGTGCCAACAGGAGTCTCTGACATGCATATCTATTTCTTCTGTTGAGGTTTCGAAGGAATTGATTATGGCCAGTCTACTTCGTTGAGGAATATTTCTGAATTTTCTTTGGTTCTACCGAAGGGTGCAATTACTAACAAATATAGGATTGTAAGCTCCCTCCAACCCTCATTAAATTGCAGAATATGGATAAAACTCCATAGAAATTCCTATCATTTGCGTAAAATGTCTCGAAACACAGAATGGAGTGTTTTCTTTTTTGAAATTTGTGTGTTATTATGGTGAAATAAATTATTCTTTTTATTTTGTGCTAATATGGTGAAGAAATGGAATAGTGCTCAAGTATATGACAAAAATATTCAATCATATTCTCAAAATATATGGGCTCTTTGTTAAATGCATAGCTACAAGATTCGGTCATATCGCTGCTAGGAAAAATTCAACTGAAATACCAATACGGCAGGGTCGGTACTATCTACTGTCCCATGAACCCATAAACCCCACAAAAAATCTCAAAAACCTTTTAATAAAATGCAAAATAGTCCAATTTTTTTTTTTTCTATTGCATTCTTAACACTTGAATTCTTCTAAAATTTGTTCATGGAATTAGCATCCATAAGAGGCAACGCAATGGTAATATACTTGAATTCTTCTAAAATCTATTCAATGGAATTAGTACATTTGAAATGGTACATGTGTTATTTCATCAATATTTATACTTTTTAATATGGGTTTTTATAAATAAGGGGACTTAATTACCTTATACCTTATAAGACTCTTTTTTTCGAAACATTATAATATGTATTTTGAATTAATGTTAAAATCAATATTTCACTTGATAATTGCAATTATGTTTATCTCAATAAAAATGGCATACTGTATAAAGTTCTTTTTTTTTGTATATAAGATCATAATAAAATAATGATAATTCTAAAGTACATGAATTTATTTGCATTATTTTCTAAACTTTATTATGTTACAAAAATTCATATTATTCTAGATTTATTATTTTACAATTATTTAAATTTTACCAATTTAATATTTTATTAAAATCATTTCACATTAATACAATTAAAATTTTCATTAATACAATTAAAATTTTACAAATATTTTACCTTTGTTAAAGTTAAAATTAATTGAAATTAAAATGCAAGTACAATTTTGCAATTATGCAATTAAGTTAAATTAAGGACAATTTTAAGTTTTACCTTCGTTACAATTACAATTAAATTTTAATTACAGTGTTTCAGGTAATACAGTTAAATTTTACAAATATTTTCGATTAGAATTAGAATAGAATTGGAATTGCAATTTTGTGATTTCAAAATACAATTACAATTACAATTTTAAATTTTTGTACAATTAGAATTAGAATTACAATTTTACATATATACCAATACGATTACAGTCATTTTCACAATAAATTAAATATTACAATTACAGTTAAAATTTTCAAATATTTTGCATACAGTTACAGTACACAATACAATTACAATTTTGTAATTTTACCTTTAATTAAAATTGCAATTACCAATTTACAATTTGTCATATGTACCAATTAAAATTAAAATTACAATTACAATCATTTCACAATAAATTAAATATTACAGTTACAATTAAAATTTTACAAATATTTTACATACAATTACAACTAAAACTGCAATTACAAATACAAATACAATTTTACAATTTTACATACAATTAAAATTAAAATTTCAATTACAATCACTACATAATATTTAATAAATATCATGATCATTTAATATTAAATTAATTAATAAACATCACAATCGTGATAACCTTCATACAAACATCATATTCGACTAAAAAACACATTCAAATTCGTTAACATCATCGTGATCATGATCATCTAACAAAACACAATTACTTTGGAAACTATGCATAACATCATCACAACACAAACATCAAATATATACATGCGTAATAAAAATACTTTGCTATCACATACACATCTATCTATAAGCTACACATTAAATGAACATATCTAACATGACCTAACAATATACACATCATGATGGTCACCAACATGTAAATTAAGTACAACTGCAACATGAACATAAATACACGGACCATATATATATATATATATATATATATATATATATATATATATATATATAATTGAATAATGTAAAAAATATACAACTTTAATATAAATTTCATATATTAGCTCATGGTACATCATCAATAGCAGTACTAGTCGAGGCCTGCTCAATCAATGGTGTGGCCTTGACAAGCTCAGATACATGTTGATCTGGTATTGGTGCCTCAGGCTGATTAGGATCAATTATCAGTTGCTCATCGTGATGAATCGACATGGTTGATGGTACAGTCTGCTCATGATCATGAGCACAGCTGGATGCTGCAGGCTACTTACTCGACGTGGCCGATGGTCCAGCTTGCTCTCCACGATGACTGCTGCTTGATGCTAGTGGAGGCTTTTCATATGGCGTGGCGCGAGGTGAATGATGATCACTCCCCTGATCGTGATCATCATATGATGTGTCGGTGTTGCTCGTGGATTGTCAATCACGTGCTGTGTCTCGACTACGCCTATAATGTGCAAGGGTCCCCCTTTGCCGCGTAACTAAGGTCGTAACTCCTACGACATGTCGCATTAGCCTGTACATGGCACATGACGTGCCTCTCCACATATGTACCAGCCTAGCATTGGCATGTATGTCTCTCAGACTAGTGGGCCTGACTCCTGCCTCAACAATCAATGCATAGAGTTGGTCACCCAACTCCATCCTCAATCTACTATTAGGCCTACCACGCCTAGAAAAAGGTGGTACCGGTTCACTAACAAGACCAGGTCTCTCTACACCAACCTCCTGATGATCCTCGGCATCTAGCATATCCTGATCGTCATCAGGATCCACACCTGGATCATGTGGTGGTGCTGGCATGTCCTTGCCATCAAAAGATTCAATGTCTGCAAAATATATACAAGTACACAAAAATAATAAGAAAATTTCATTACACAATTTAATAAAAACAAGTGTTAGTATGAATCTTTTGTCGAAGTGTACGAAAAAAGGCCACTTTAGCTACACATAACTTATAGCCCTAACATCAAATATGGCTGCCAATATCTTCAGATCTGCAATTAGTTGATCAAGACAAATGCTGCAAAAATCCAGATCTATGCATAAAGAGACATTAAGCAGTAAAAGTAAGGTTTTGCTCCATACATCCAATAGACAAGACAAGAACAATATTTTTGAAAAAAAATTTGTATTAAGGGCACCTGGGAGGAAAACAAGAAGGTGTTTCCAATTCTCCTCAATGGGATGGGTTCTTGAAAGTCCTCAGCACTTCAGATCTAGTATTTCTCTCTCGTGTTGGTGTAGAAAACCCAGACAAAGATAGAACTCAAAGGGAGCTCACACAGCAAATAATGGAAAATTTGACAATGATAATGGCTCAAAGTCAGACCAAGAGTTTAGATCTAGAGTGATCCAATAGGCAACAAAAGGTGAAGAATGGTAGGAGAAACCCTCCTATTTATAACAAAATATTGGGTCATTCTAGATCTTGGTGCATGATTAAAATAACATTAACCAAATCTAGATCCACCTTTTATGGAATATTCTATTATATTTATTGGAGGGAAAAATTATTTGACTTGGGTCAAATCCCTTTTTTTGTAAATAATAAATAAATAAATGATTTATTTATCATTTTAAGGAAGTGGTTGAATTATAATCAAATAAATAATGATTTATTTAATTATTTAAGGGTGATTTAGTCATATTTAACAAGGAATATTATTTAAATAAGATTTAAATAATTATTCCTAGAAAATATTAAGATAAATAAAGATTTATCTAATTAATTTCTTTGTTTTGGGTTAAACATGACCAGGAATAATAATTAAATTATTGTTTAATTAATTATTCCTTGAGGAAAATCAAACAAATATAGGTTTGTTTAATATTTCCTTTTGGGGTTTCCTGTTTAGACCATAAACAACCTAATAAATGTGTTTTATTAAGTTATTTTACATAGTGAAAGCTATTTTACTTAGGGTAAAATTGGTCTTACATGGTGTACTTGGGTCCATCTAATGATAGTAGGTTAGATGACCAAAAAATGGTGTAACAACAAGTTAAAGAACATGTTAGAATAAATTTAAATAAAATAGTAATATTACCTCTATCATCTGGCGGCTCATCATATGTGAAGAGGATGTTGGCACACCCTCGCCAATCCAAACCAGCATAAGGAGAGGGGAACATAACAAAGGGATTCTCATCAACATTGGCTAGCAACTCTAGTGCATCATGCAATATCCTTGTGGAAAACTTAGTCTCACCCCTCTTGGGCATCATCTGTCCCTAGATGTGCATCTGTGCCTCCAACATCGGCCTATGAGGCTACAGAAAAAAGTATGCCTCATCTCTAGAAACCTCTCAAAAAATAAACAAAAAAGCTCTGAAGAAAAAGGGAAGTTGAGCCTCCCTTGTGTATGACCACGACATCTATCTAAGGCTGTATAGAACTGCCGAAAAGAAATGGTAGACCACCTGACAAGTCATGGCTCGTGTACCAAAGAATCAACATAATATAGAAGTGGGAAACTAATGCGTTGCCCATCGCTGTTGTTGTGTGACATGGTCGAAATCAAAAGTGAGAGGCACCTCACCTCCTCACTACCAAATGCAGCAATACATAACTGACCTCGAGAGACCTCAAAATCTGAAGGAGACTGTATATCTGCAATAATGTATCTCTAGGAATACACCAACTGACTCCCTATTGCATAGCCAACTGGAACCTCTGGGAATGAGGGAAAATCCACCCGTCTCCTCAATAGCCCTGTAATGAAATATATGTCCTCCTCAGTGGGTGAGTACCACTAGTTGGGACCAACCCAGAAAGCTTGTATTTGGGCATTCCATCTACGGATAAGATATCTCAAAAACAAACCATGGGCCTTTAGGGAAGTAGCATCCTCATAGAACTTGAGGAGACCTACCTGCCTTAGGAGCCCCTGGGTAGTTGCTGTAATAGGGCGAGGGTACACATCTTTCTCCCTCTCTCATGCCTCTCACAAGCGAACCATGTTATACTGGTCTGCCTGTTGTTGTTGTTGTTTTTCCCTCTCTTCTCTCCTTTCCAATATCTTAATGATTGACATATTAAATTAAAAAAATTATTAAATGAGATATGTAATTAGGAATATACATATATAATTTTTTTTGGAAAAAAAAACAATCGGTGTGCCACAAAAAATAGGCATGCACCGACACAGGTGCGTCTTTTTTTTCACACACCAGCGACGGTGTAACATAAAATCTTCAGCGCACCGGCGGCGATGCACCTGAAAATTTTCAGCGCACCACCCTCTTGGCATTCTTCTTAATTCAACGGTGCGATGGTATAACAAACCACACCGTTGACTATGGACTAGGTCGGGAGGTCGGTGCGTTGACCAAACTATAAGCCCTGGGGCATATAGTTCGGTCAACACACCGACCTCTTGACATCATTACATAGTCAACGATGCAGTCTTTTACCAGGCCGCACCGTTGACCCTATCAAAATACCGGAATGTGGTGCGTTGAAAAAAATACCCGCCTCGGGGTGGCTATTTAGCTCAACGCATCGCATTGCCACTATTCCACATTGTCAACGGTGTGGCCGGGTAACCGACCGTACTGCACTTTTTTTAAATTTTAAAATAGCACGGTGCGCCTTTCAATACTGCCCTGGAACTGGTGCAGATACCGTTAGCACTGGTTGCGGTGCGGCCTCTAAATTTACAGGCAGCACCGCTAGCTGGTGCAAGCAAAACGGCTCGAGCGCACCGCACGAGAAATATATATATTTTTTAAATGATTAATTTTAAGATAATTTGAAATCCTAATCCACTAAAAGGATTAATTATGGAAAAACAAGAAAAATACATGTACATTTGGCCGTCAAGGAGGCATACTGGCTGTAGAATTTGCAAAATTAAATTTTCCCTCCGTTTTGCAAAATTCATGCTGGAGATTAGTGGGCAATGCACAGCAGCAGTGAGTGCAATGGGTGCAATGGGAGCACTAATGTTAGGGCGGCTTATACAAGGATAAATTTCACCGGTGCTTGAGATATCTGGAGCATTGAGAAAAGTGAAAATGTGGTTTTTTTGCTATAATTTGTTTTTTGTTTAACCCTGTTCCGGTGCGCAGGGTTTTATAGGTGCACCAATGTGGTTTCTTAAGATTTCTCTGGGTGGTTTCTATTTTAGCGCAGAGTTTTAGGATGTGTTGGGGTTCCCATGTTTTGGCAAGGTTGGAAATACCAAAAGATGAGACAACATCAAAACCAATTTCAGACCTCAAGATCTAGCCCTCCTGGGTCTAGAGAGGGATCTCTCTATATGAGCAAAGGTATATGACTTTGAAGCTCAATGTTAAGATGTTAGGCTAGTTATAGGCACGAGGTTTGTTTGTTTGATTTTTTTTGCTTTGGTTGCTGGTTATGAGGAAGGAAGGGTTCAATGTAAGACAAGGATGAGCAAAGGGGATAAGGTAGAGGTGAAATGTTACAGGAAATATTCAAAACCATTGGAAAATGGAGTCAGGAAAGGATTTTCTTACTATCCAATGTGCAAGCTTTCAATTGGGCTAGTCATCCAAAACGTTGGATCTTAAAGATGATTGCGTAATATGGAAAGGTAGGAGAGGAGGAGATAACACTGATTCATAGCACAAAGTTAAAGACCAGCTGGTCGCATAAGGATCCTAGTGGATAGGGCTAACTCTAATCCCCAATGTTCCCAAATATTCCAACTAAACCCTTAACAAGAAACATCTAAGAATTGAATTCATTTAATTCATACATCAGAGAGCAGGCAATAACATCCACTACACTGGTTAAACCAACTGAAATCAATTCTTAGATAACACATTCAGAAGAGAAACATTAATAGCTAGGAGAGCAGAAACATAGGGTACCTAACAAGGGTAAATCCTATGCCAATATTCTGACGCAAGCCAGTAGAAATGAAATGAAATGAATTAAACACAGAGATAGGAAAACATCACCGCTGCTTTAGATCAAGATCCAAAGAAATGTGCTTGTCATATTAAACAACAATACCAGTCAAGTACAACATTGCCAATAGCTGAATACTCAGTCTGAAATCATATTCCTCAACCTATCTTACAACTTTACACAGAGACTGTGTCTCAAAGAAACTACTTGCAATCTTCTGATAACTGATCAACAACCTTTACAATGTTTCTTCATGAAATTTTATAGTAGAAAGATGGGTTGAGGAGGTAGGTGAAAACTAAATGCAGCATTAAAACTTCTAAAAAGAAAAAGGGCCAAAGCCCATTCTGTTTAAATTTTGAGCATTCAATTCCTGTCACTCTTTGGGTGGAAGAGTGGTCTTCTTCGGGCCTCTATTTACTTCGGTATGTCTCTTGATGTACTTTGACTGCAGGACTCTGTGGTACTATTGGTGAATAAACAAAAGATAAATGAACGAATGAGAAGTCTGCCATGGTGAATAAACAAATGCTTTGGTAGCTTCGGACTGTTGTCAGGGTGAAGATTTCTTCAGGAGCACGGTCTAGAATAAAAACTGCATGGGCGCTTTGTCCTTTATGGAGGAAAAACATTTTGCCACTATAGAAACCCTGATATGCATTGATTTCTACGTGTTGTACCTTCTGCGTGATCCTTGGGTCTTCAATCTGGTACTTTGCCTCTAAATCTCTGAACATAAGACTTATATATCTTCATTTGTGTGCCTTAAGCTCTCTGCTGCTTAATTTAAATCTCTGACTGTGAAATCTGTGAGTTAATGGTGCCGGGACATTTTCACAGAGTAAAACCCTGGTATTTTAATGCACGTCCTGTCGTAGGACCTCCTCAGGTTTTCTTCATGGTTTCTACCTCTGCACACGTTCTTTTCCTATGTTTTCTGTCACTGTGACAGTGTGTTCAAATCATGTCGGCTTTCACCACCTCAAAACCTTGCAAAACAGAAACTTGTTATGAAATCCATAAATGGGGGTAATGGATGAGACGGGGACGACGAGGATGGCCATGCAGACTGGTGAGATGGCAGAAAGGTGCAGAAACATGGTGGAAAATGCAATATGATAGCGGGACGTGGTCTGGCGGATGTGGGCAGAGCGCAACAGATTTAACGTAAAATAATGAACATTTGACCTTGGAAAGCATATATATAACAGGGGCGAGGCGAATGTGCAACGGAGACATGTGGAGGTGACGTGGCGGGACCGGGTGATGGTGGTACAATCAAATCCGGACCATCTGATCTCGGCAGAGATCGACAGTGGAAAACACATCGGAGGGTGATGGACTCTGGGCTAGGGGCACGACGACTATGGGTTATCGCGTGCGCAGCTTCATGGACCGATCACCGTTGGATGGAGGGCTCTGGATCAGACGGCTGATATGCATATCGCTATGTGTCTTGTTCCGAATGATAATGCGTGATGGGGTAGCAGTTTTCCAACCGTACAGGTGCCACGTGGAAAGCGATGAGTGGAATCACTGCGAAAATAAAAATACCGCCAGTCCTTAGAAAGCGGTGCGATATATACAGGTTGTTTTCGAACGGGCACGCTGGTGAGACCACAGGGGCAGGTAGACTCCGAACCATCGGATCTGCGGGTAAATGGACGATGATTGCGTTGTCAGGGGTTTGAACAGGGAAACACGGACACTGCGGAGTTAATGATCGTCGTCCGATACAAAAAGATCAACGGTCAAGAACGCTCCCGATATACATTGGAGATTAGCGCCTTTCGGGCCAGTGCTCAGTTACAGCGCCTGGGTCGTGTGGAGAAAAAGGTGAGGGGCTAGCGGGAGGGAGCAGGCCTAATGTAAGTTGCAAAGTGGGTTTTTTGCCCATTTTTAGTGCAATTTGAGGGAAATAAAGGGTAACGGTAGAGGTAATGAGGGTTTAAATAGCCAGCCAAGGGGTATGTGTGGGATTTAAACGAGGTTTTGGGAGAATTAGAGTTCTAATGGGGGAAATAAAAAGGGGAGAAAGAGGGTGGAAAATGGGGTATTTTGCAGGGGTACCAGGGGCAAAAATAGGCCTTTCAGAGCACAATTTTTTTACAATCAGAGAGGCTTGGGGGATGGAAAAAGCAGAGTAGATTTATCAAAGGCAAATGCACAAGGAGGCTTCAAGGATGATGTGTTTTCAGAGGAAATGAATTCCTTGAAGGCTCAGAAACAATTTAGCCCCCTGCTTGCTTGTCAAGAAATTTTATAGGGGGGCTAACAGTGGCTCCACATGGGGATGGCTTCTTCTTGAAGGAGTCAAGAATTCAGAAAATGATCTTTGGTGTAGGCCAGATGCCTGCTGCTTGGCACATCCCTTTCTTTCTCTAGATCGGCTGCCACAATGTTATAGATACATCAGCAGAAAGACTTTCCCCCACAATCTACCTACCCTTTCTACAATCCTAGCATTTTTCTTCTTAGGGTGCATTTGAACTAGTAGACCCTTTATATCATTTATTTTTTGCAAACAAGAAAAGAAACCTATTCTAATTCTACCCTTATTACTCCATGAGATCAGATTAGACTGTTGGTCTCATATGTTTCTCTAGCTAATCTAATATCTGCTGGGATTAAACTGTCCAGCAGATTTCTTCTCTACTTTCTACAACAGAAATTTAAAAACAGTCAAGCCAAGATTAGACTGTCTGACTTGCTGTGGGTCCAAGGCATAAAGACAGTTGCACATGGACAAAATTTGCAGAAAACTGAAAACAAAACTGTGAAGGCTTGAAATCTAAACTTGAAGTATCCTTCTTCTCTTTGTGACTCAATTTTTGAGCATGTTAGAGTCACTTCTTTTCTTCATTTCAGCTCTGGTTTTGGGCATGTTAGAGCTGATTCTTCTTTCTTCTTTGCTGGTCCAGATTTTGGGCCTATTAAGACCAAATGTTTTACTTTCTTCTGGTCAAGTTTTGAGCTTATTAGAGCCAATATTTTTCACATCAGAGGTTCATGTTTTAAGCATGTCTGAACCTCTCTTTTCCTCTGTTTTTTTAAACATTTTATCTTTTTTCCTGAAAATAAAAACTGCAATGGTATGTACAATGGTAATGGAAACTGGAAATTGTAAATCAGAAGAAGTAGTGTTTGAGCATCCTGCCATTGATAGGACCCCCAAACAACTCTGTACCATATAATTCCTGTAGGAAGAAGGCATTTGGACCCACAGTGGCCTGCATGATGTATGGACCTTGCCACAGACTGTCAAACTTGCCGTGCTTTCCTTTATCCTCTCTTCTTGAGTCCCACTTCAGAACTTTATCCCCAATTTTGAAATCAGTAGCTTTGGTTCTTTTATCAAACAATTTCTTTATATTCTCCTGAACCTTCACTGCTCTGTTGTAGACCTCTTCCCTTGTTTTCTAGAGATGAATTGTCTGGTTTATTCTCCTCACCATACTGTCTTCTTCTATTTGAATCTCCTGGACCAGCTTAATCACTGGTACCCCAAGGCTGGTAGGAAACACTGCTTCTGCACCATAGACAAAATGAAAAGGTGACATGCCAATGGATTTCTTTGTCGTAAGCCGGTCAGCCCACAAGGCATGTACTAACTTGTTATGCCATGACTTTTTGTTCTCTTCCAACAACTTTTTGATAATGATCACCAGGCTCTTGTTTGATGATTCAGCTAATCCATTACCCTGAGGGTAATAGGAAGTTGAATGACCAAGTGCTATTTGATACCTGTGAAAAAAATCAACCATTTTCTTGGATTCGAAAGTAGTAGCATTATCAGTGATTATTTTCCTTGGGCAGCCAAACCGAGAGAGGGTATGACCTTCTAGGAAACTAATGATGACTAAATCTGTGGCATTTCTAGTAGGTATGGCCTCTATTCACTTAGTGAAATAGTCTGTGGCTGTTAGGATCCATTTGTGTTGTGCAGAAGAAGCAGGGTGAATTTCCCCTATGAAATCTAGGCCCCATTGCAGAAAGGGACCTTCAACAGTGATGGGTTATAAAGGGAGGGGAAGGAGTTTTCTCTTACCTTAAAAAATATGGCATTTGTGGCAGGAAATTATCATCTTATGGACATCATTGAAAAGTGTGGGCCAATAGTAGCCAGCTCTGAGTATTTTGTTTGCAGTGGCTTTCCAGCTCAGGTGGCCTTCACACTCTCCCGCATGGAATTCTTGTTTAATCCTCTTTGCCTCATTTTCAGGAAAAAATTTAAGCAATAGGCCATTTGGGTTCTTCCAGTATAAGCAGTTATTCAATATGCAATAGCTCCTGGCTTTTAGCTTTAAGAATTTGGCCTTGGTCTTTGATAGTTCATGAGGGGCATTGAGGTGTGTAAGCACATACAGAATGTCATAATACCAAGGAGAGCTCTGAAACTTTTCCTCAACAGTGGGATCAGGAAATTCTTGTTGCTCCTCCAAGGTCTTTACCATGTTAATGTCTAGGGCTTGTAAGTTTGATTCAGCCATTAATTGAGCTAGGCCCTGACCTTTAATCAGTTTGGTGGGTTTTATCTCAAGGTCGTATTCTAAGATCACAGCAATCCATTTGCCTCTTTTCCCATCTGGGTCCTGCGACAAAATTTCCTTAACCACTATATTTGGCACATAGGTTATGGTGTGGGAATGCATTAGGTACACCCTAAAATCTTTCAAGGCCTTAATCAGAGCATAGGTCTGTTTCTCCATTATGTTGTATTTAAAGGGTGCATCTCTGAGTGCTTTGCTGAAGAAAGAAATGGGCTGTTCCATTCCTTCTGGATTTTTCTGCAGTAGAACTGCAGCTATTGTATGCTTGGAGGCAAATGAAAAAATCAGGAAATCCTTTGAGAAATCTGGGCTGATTAGAACAGAAGCCCGGGTGAGTGCAAGTTTTACCGATTCAAAATATTTCTTGGCTTCGAAAGTCCACTTAACCCCTGCACCTTTTTTCAGCATGTTAGTCATATTTCTAAGGTGTTCAGCTAAGTTAGGAATGAATCTCCTAAGAAAGTTGATTTTCCCAATGAAGGACTGTAATTATTTGATGTTTCTTGGGGGTGTGATTTGCAGTATTCCCTCAACTCTTTGTGGGTCTATC
This sequence comes from Pinus albicaulis, assembly GCA_034641835.2. NCBI lineage: Eukaryota > Viridiplantae > Streptophyta > Pinopsida > Pinales > Pinaceae > Pinus > Pinus albicaulis. The sequence continues at coordinate 1,259,328,970 of CM076570.1, forward strand.
CTAATCCCTTTTTCAGATATGATGTGGCCAAGAAGTTTCCCTTCCTGTAGCCCAAATACAGTCTTTTTGGGATTTAGTGACAGACCAAACCTCCTACATTTTTCAAACACTTTCCTCAAATGTTTTAGGTGTTCTTCTTCAGTCTTAGAATAGACTGTTATGTCATCTAAGTAAATAACAATGAAGTGTCCTATCTCATCTAAAAAAGCTATATCCATTGCTCTTTGGAAGGTTGCCCCAGCGTTCATCAGTCCAAAAGGAATTTTTACATACATAAAGGTGCCCCATGGAGTGGTAAAGGCTGTCTTGAGTTGGTCTTCTGGGATTACTAATACTTGATTGTATCCTGAAAAACCATCTAACAAAGAAATCCTCTTTGAGCCTACTACCCACTGTAGAATGTGTTCCATTTTTGGCAATGGGTAATTGTCTTTGAGTGAGGCTCTATTAAGATTTCTGAAGTCTATACACAATCTGATTTCCCCTGTTTTCTTTCTCACATCCACTAACTTTGATACCCAATCAAAGAACCTCACAGGAACTATTATGCCAGCCTCGTACATCTTTTTAATTTCTTTTTCAACTGCAGGCAATTGTTTTGGGTTTATCCTAAGAAGTTTCTACCTGAATGGTTTCTGATTTTCTTTTAAAGGTATTTTGTGTTGTATAATGTTCATGTCATAAGCCTTTAAGTCTTCATAACTCCACGCAAACACGTCAATAAATTCCTTAAAAAGGTTAATGTAATTCTTTTTCATCTTTGTGGGAAGAGACTTAGCCAATTTAATTATTTTGGGATTATCTTTTGTGCCTATGTTGCATTCTTCAACGTCAGAGTCCGCATGTTCAATGGTGGGATTTTTTGCCACATCATCGAAGTCAAAAAGGTCTTCTAACGGAGCCAGACCTCAAGGTATGTTCTTATCTTTGGCCTGCAACACCTCTACTTCTTCGATGTCTGCGTTTTTACGCTCTGTGGTTGAATTTCCAGTTTCTTCATTTAAAGTGTTTATTTCTACATCGTGGGGTGTGGTTTCTTCCTCGTCTGAGGTTTCCTCACTTAGGCAGCTATCACTAGACGTAGAGTCTGAATCAGAAAACTCAAACTCGTTTCTGCCCATCAAAAAATCTTCAATTTTTTTATCTCCCTCGAAAACCTGCCAGTATTTTTTGTTATCCGGCACTGCAGGTCTGAATTTGGTTTGAATGATGATCTGTTGGTCGCTCGGAGTCTTAGGGTATGAACTGGCTAGGCAAGCTAATCCATTTGCAATGGCATTCTGATTTCTAGGAACAAACACTAATTCGTATTCAACAAATGTTTTCAATATATCCACAACATCGTTCCTATATTCTCTCAACCTAGGGTTTTTGGTTGTGTATCCACCGTTCACCTGTTTGATAACCAATTCAGAGTCTCCCTGCACGGCTATTCTGCGGGCTCCTATTTTCTTCAACAGATTTAAACCCAGGATAAGAGCCTCGTACTCTGCAATGTTATTGGTACATTTGAAATGCATATTGCAGGCATGGCTTTCCGCGTAGTCACTCTCTATGTTACGTAGCCAAACCCCAGCTCCGGCCGTTCTTCTTGTGCAGGACCCATCGAAACTCATCTCCCACAGGGGTTCACTCTCAGTTTTGTTATCATTTCTTTCCCTACAGCTGGGTTCGCCATTACGTTGTGCTATAGGGTCTGCACTAGGCTGTGTGATGTTTAGTTTTTCGTTATGGGTGTGGAAGTCAGAGAGGTGAATAGTTGGTTGATCGCATTCTGTTTCCGGTTCACTTTGCATTTTTGTTTCAGTGCACTGTTCAAATTTTTCTACGTCTTCCTCCTCTGAGTCTAGGATAGCCATTATGTTAAAGTCCATTGGCTCTGTTTCATCATGTGTACCTTTGTTTGTATCTACATTTTCAGATTCTGGTCCCCCAAAAGATTCATCATTGCAAAAGATAAAGGAATCCAGGTCTGTATGTACAGAGTATAGAGGAGAATTTTCAGGCTTTTCAGGGCTACTAACGAGGAATTTCATTTTTGCTTCCCTGTACAGTCTTCTAAGTTGGCCAAAGATTGGGATTGTGGCATAAGCCCCATCCATCTGCATTGTTCCTTGCAGCGTGGCTCCCCATGATCTTGATAATAACATGCCATACTTGGGTGGCACATCTGCCACAACAACATCCATGACCATACACTTGGAAGGAATCTGAGTAAGGCTCACACATAAATCTTTGATCAAGCCAAGGCATTTTACCCTGCTAGAGTCGAATGAATATAGGTCTTTATAGGGACGGGTTATCTCTAGGCCTAATATTTCCATCACTACTTTAGGCATCAGGTTGTGTGATGCTCCAGAATCATGCATTGCATTGTGGAGAATCTTATCATGGATATTAAGACTAATGTAAAAAGGGGACACTACCCCTTCCTGAAACTTTCCTTCTATCTTTGGACCAAACAGAAGGGCAGGTTGATCATCACTCAGATTTTTAGTGTCACTGTTCTCACCTAAATTTAATGCTTTCAAAATTTGGCCTTTATATACATCCTGAGCAGCTAGCTTAGAGAGTGGGACAGGGATTTTAATTTTTACAATCTCACTCTCCAAATTGAAAGTGGACTGACTCTTTGGAATGTTCAACTCTGTTTTGTTAGCCACTGCCTTAGTGGTTGAATCAGTGTGTTGATTCTTGTTATGAACAGTGTTTGTGACAGTTTCATCAGGAGCACTAACTGCAGTGCTAGTGCTGCTAGTTGGTTTACCTTGTGTATCAGTGTTTTGGTTGTCTTTTTCTTTATTCTTTCCAGAACACTCAACTGCTAATTTGTTACTTTCAGCAGTCACTTTAGAAGTTTTCTTTGGTCTTTTCTTGATGGTGACCTCAGAAGCTTTTGGTTTGGCAATTTCTTCACTCTTTTTGCTTCTAAGTTCGTATTTTTCTCTGACCTGCATCATGGCATTTTCAAGTCCTAACCTGTAGTCTTCAGTTTCTAACCATTCCTCATCCCAACCAGAGGGTGAGGGCTGATCTTCTTCTGAGTAACAGTTATGGATTGAATATTCTGTTTTGAACATGTTTATTGTGTTTCCCTCAGACTCTTCTATGATTCCCTCATCTTCATCAAGAAAATTCTCTTGGAAAGGGGGAATAAATTGCTGATCTGATTCTCTTTGTTTGTTGGGGGTGGCATTGTTTCTTCTAAAGTTCTGGTTCTGGTTATGGTTTTGATTTATTTTTTGGTTACTAACTGTGACAACCATTTTTTTTACCATTTGTTGTATTTCTTCCACGTTTTTAGATAGACGGTCATAATTGGGGTCAGATGTGGAAGCTACATTGTCATCTCTGTATGTTACCCTCCTCTCAGCTCTTAATCTCGCTCTTTTCTCAATCAGATTTACCTCTATATTCACTGCTCCTTTCTGCACGTCCTCCAATGTGTTGTATTCTTTATCCCTAAGCTGATAGGCCATGTCAACATCAAAGCCTTCAGGGTATTTCGCTAGGGCCATACCTTGGGGAGGTTTCATATGTGGAGGGAGAGCATTGTAAATGCTGTTAAATCTTGTTGTGTAATCGTGGACACTCTCTCCTACATTTCTTTTAAAGCTCATATATTCTTCTAGGAGTTGGCGAGGGTTGGCCTTAACTTCCCATTTGTTTATGAAAGTCTGGTATAAAGCAGGAAGATCATTAATGCTACCCAGAGGTAAGCCTTTAAACCATTTCTTCACATCACCTCCCAAAATCTGGGCGAAGATTATCATCTTGACTGTATCATCATCTATTTCCATGTAGTCAAAAGAATCTTCCATCTTATCTACATGTTGCTGGGCTGTGATGGACTCTTTTGTAGTGAAGTGTGGGATCTTTGATTGATAGTTGTTGGGTAAGGGAACTAGAGGTTGAGGTAAAACTAGAGGTGAATACCAGGCTGCCATGATAATGTTTTGATGAGGTAAAGGATTAACTTGGGTAGCAGGTATATGGATGATAGGGATATTATGACCAGCAGAAGACTGATGAGCAGATCTAGGTTGACTGAGCCCCAATTTTTGTATGAAATGTATATCAGGAGGTGTAGAAGGAGGGGTATGTCTATTCCCAAGGTGTCTACCACTTTGGGGTGGTGAACCAGGAAGCTCAGGGTCTGGCTGGTCTAAAATACTGAATGACCTAGTTCTAGGTAATCTATTAGGTAGGTCTAGGTCAAGGTGAAAGTGTGATAGAGCTGTAAGATCTTCTGGTGCAGAGTTAGCTCTATGGATGTGGTTGGAAATAGTTGGTTGTTTATGTGTAGGAGATCTCTTGAGGATGATCTCAGGGTTATCAACTATTTCAGGTGGGTCTAGGTCAGGGTAAGCTCTTGTATGAATGGTTCTTGAAGCCAGAATGTTGTTTCTAACCAAGCAGCTTAACCCTACTTGTTACTTCTACTGTGGTTGATGTTGTTATGGAGGTTGGTCTTCCAGTGGAGTCTAATGTGAACCAAGATAATCAACAGGCCTACTGATCACCAGTGGAGTCTTTAAAACGTTTAGGGAATATGGAGTTGCCAGGTGGAAAGTTTTAGGATATTTTTGGAGGGTACACTGTCCACCACAGTGCTTATGATATGTCCCCTTTCAAGGATATCTTCCAAACATAGCAAACTCTAACCAGAGATTGACTGGGAGGGCATTTACCAGATATGTCACCTCTGAAAGAGTGTGAGATCTGGAGGCTACCTGGCCCTTTCTAGACTCTGTCCAAGAGTATGGGAGAACACAAAAAATGGTATAGAGGTTGGTCTGTGAATAGGAGTTTTTAACTGCCAACCTAACCAGAGATTGTAGGTTTTCTGAGGCTTATGATGCGAAAGGTGAGAAAAACTCAGAATATCCCCAGTGGAGTCACCATTATGTTGGGGTTCCCATGTTTTGGCAAGGTTGGAAATACCAAAAGATGATACAACATCAAAACCACTTTCAGACCTCTGGATCTAGCCCTCCTGGGTCCAGAGAGGGATCTCTCTATATGAGCAAAGTTATATGACTTTGAAGCTCAGTGTTAAGATGTTAGGCTAGTTATAGGCATGAGGTTTGTTTGTTTGATTTGTTTTTCTTTGGTTGCTGGTTATCAGGAAGGAGGGGTTCAATGTAAGACAAGGATGAGCAAAGGGGATAAGGAAGAGGTGAAATGTTCCAGGAAATATTCAAAACCATTGGGCAATGGAGTCAGGAAAGGATTTTCTTACTATCCAATGTGCAAGCTTTCAATTGGGCTAGTCATCCAAAACGTTGGGTCTTAAAGATGATTGTGTAATATGGAAAGGTAGGAGAGGAGAAGATAACACTGATTCAAAGCACAAAGTTAAAGACCAGCTGGTCGCACAAGGATCCTAGTGGACAGGGCTAACTCTAATCCCCAGTGTTCCCAAATCTTCCAACTAAACCCTTAACAAGAAACATCTAAGAACTGAATTCATTTAATTCATACATCAAATAGGCAATAACATCCACTACACTGGTTAAACCAACTGAAATCAATTCTTAGATAACACATTCAGAAGAGAAACATTAATGGCAAGGAGAGCAGAAACATAGGGTACCTAACAAGGGTAAATCCTATGCCAATATTCTGATGCAAGGCAGTAGAAACGAAATGAAATGAATTAAACACAGAGATAGGAAAACATCACCGCTGCTTTAGATCAGGATCCAAAGAAATGCGCTTGTCATATTAAACAACAATACCAGTCAAGTACAACATTTCCAATAACTGAATACTCAGTCTAAAATCATATTCCTCAACCTATCTTACAACTTTACACAGAGATTGTGTCTCAAAGAAACTACTTGCAATATTCTGATAACTGATCAACAACCTTTACAATGTTTCTTCATGAAATTTTATAGTAGAAAGATGGGCTGAGGAGGTAGGTGAAAACTAAATGCAGCATTAAAACTTCTGAAAAAAAAGAGGGCCGAAGCCCATTCTGTTTAAATTCTGAGCATTCAATTCCCGTCACTCTTTGGATGGAAGATTGGTCTTCTTCAGGCCTATATTTACTTCGGTATGTCTCTTGATGTACTTTGACTACAGGACTCTGTGGTACTATTGGTGAATAAACAAAAGATAAATGAACGACTGAGAAGTCTGCCATACTTGTGAAACAAATGCTCTGGTAGCTTCGGACTGTTGTCAGGGTGGAGATTTCTTTAGGAGCACGGTGTAGAATAAAAACTGCATGGGCGCTTTTTCCTTTATGGAGGAAAAACATTCTGCTGCTGTAGAAACCCTGATATGCATTGATTTCTGCTTGTTGTACCTTCTGCATGATCCCTGGGTCTTCAATCTGGTACTTTGCCTCTAAATCTATGAACATAAGGCTTATATATCTTCATTTGCATGCCTTAAGCTCTCTGTTGCTTAATTTAAATCTCTGACTGTGAAATCTGTGAGTTAATGGTGCCGAGACATTTTCACAGAGTAAAACCCTGGTCTTTTAATGCACGTCCTGTTGTAGGACCTCCTCGGGTTTTCTTCATGGTTTCTACCTCTGCACACGGTCTTTGCCTGTGTTTTCTGTCACTGTGACAGCGTGTGCAAATCATGTTGGCTTTCACCACCTCAAAACCCTGCAAAACATAAACTTGTTATGAAATCCATAAATGGGGGTAATGGATGAGACGGGGACAATGAGGATGGCCATGCAGACTGGTGAGATGGCGAAAATGTGCAGAAACATGGTGGAAAATGAAATATGACAGCGGGACGTGGTCTGGCGAACGTGGGCGGAGCGCAACAAATTTAACGTAAAATAATGAACATTTGACCTTGGAAAGCATATATATAACGGGGGCGAGGCGAATGTACGACGGAGACACATGGAGGTGACATGGCGGTACTGGGCGATGGTGGGACAGTCAAATCCAGACCATCCGATCTCGGCGGAGATCGACGATGAAAAACACGTCGAAGGGCAATGGATTGTGGGCCAGGGGTACGACGGCTATGGGTTATCGCATGCGCAGCTTTATGGACCGATCACCATTGGATGGAGAGCTCTGGATCGGACGACTGATATGCATATCGCTGCGTGTCTTGTGTTGAACGATAACGCGCGATGGGGTAGCGGTTTTCCAACCGTATAGGTGCCACGCGGTAAGCGATGAGTGGAATCGCTGCGAAAATAAAAATATCCCCAGTCCTCAGAAAGCGGTGCGATATATACAGGTGGTTTTCGAACAGGCGCGCTGGTGGGACCACAGGGGCAGGTAGACTCCGAACCGTTGGATCTGCGGGTGAATGGACAGCGATTGCGCGGTCAGGGGTTTGAACGGGGAAACACGGACACTGTGGAGTTAACGATCGTCGTCCGATCTATAAAGATCAACAATCAGGAACGCTCTCGATATACATTGGAGATTAGCGCCTTTCGGGCTAGCGCTCGGTTACAGTTCCTGGGTCGCATGGAGAAAAAGCTGAGGGGCTAGCAGGAGGGGTCTAAGGCCTAATGTAAGTTGCAAAGTGGGTTTTTTACCCATTTTTAGTGCAATTTGAGGGCAATAAAGGGCAACGGTAGAGGTAATGAGGGTTTAAATGGGCAGCCAAGGGCTATGTGTGAGATTTAGACGAGGTTTTGGGAGAATCAGAGTGCTAAGGAGGGAAATAAAAAAGGGAGAAAGAGGGTGGAAAATGGGGTATTTTGCAGGGGTACCAGGGGCAAAAATAGGCCTTTTGGAGCACAATTTTTTTACAATCAGAGAGGCTTGGGGGATGGAAAAAGCAGAGTAGATTTATCAAAGGCAAATGCATAAGGAGGCTTCAAGGATGATGTGTTTTCAGAGAAAATGCATTCCTTGAAGGCTCAGAAACAATGTAGCCCCCTTCTTGCTTGTCAAGAAATTTTATAGGGGGGCTAACAGGACGCACCGGTGCGGAATATTTGTAAAGCACCGATGTGCTACAGTAATAAGATGCACTGGGCGGGTTTGTATGGAGCGCATGATGTCTGGTGTGCCAATGTTTTGTGTGCACCGGTGCTTTCTCTTATTGAATGCACCAGTGTGGTTTAGGTTGATAAGCGCACCAGACGAAAAGCATCTGCAAAAACCTCCACCCGCCAACCTCCTCTAGTAACCTCCGCTAGAAACGGATGTTGGGGGTATTTTTATAAGGGGTTCCTTAAAAACATCCGCTAAAGGGTATTTTCCTTGTAGTGTGATATATTGGCAAGTATTTGGGAATGAAAGACAGATTGAAAATTTCTTACAGTCAAAGAATGAGTTTGAAGATAGTAGTATAGATTTGGATAGATAAATAGTTAGATGTCTCAGATGTAAATATTTCAGCAAATAAAAGTGTACATAAACCAAAATTGCATGAAAAAGACCCAGAAAAAGAGGAATTTGAAGTACTTTAGCTTAAGGATAATGTCCTACCTAGAGGTCTTGTCCCATTAGAAGAAATTTTTGATTTCAATGATGTAGCCAAAAGGCCAAAAATGGAACCCATAGGATCAAACATAGAAGAGTGTAACATAGGTAGTGAACAGAATCCCAAAATGATTAAACTCTTAAAATCACTACCTATTGTTACCAAACAGAGGTACATAGCCTTGTTCAAATAATTCATAGATGTTTTTGCATGGAGTTATGAAGATCTGAAAACCTATGACACTAGTATCATACAACATAAAATACCAATCAAAGAAGATAAAAAACCATTCAAAAAAAAACTGCGTAGGATAAATCATGTCCTAATGCCTTTGGTTGAAAAAAAAGTAAAGAAAATGTATGATGATATAATCATAGTTCCTATTAGATATTCTAAATGGGTATCTAACATTGTGCCTACAATAAATAAAACTGGATAAATAAGATTATGAATTGATTTCAAAAATCTAAACAAGGTCTCCTTGTAATATTCCAAATATGGAACAACTCATGAATCATGCACTAAAAACGCATTTCCAGCAACATTTGCAATAAATACTGAAATGGACCCTTCGATCCCATAAATTAATCAATATAAAATCTAAATCCAAGAATAGAGTTGAAACAAATCAAACTAGGTGGGTTAAAAAAATATCCCACACCTAGGATTGCCAAATGTGTTAAAACCCCAAACTGCAAAATACCAGAGTTGCTGCATAAGAGGGACTGTGCAATCTAAGAGAGGTTTTACACATAAAAACGACAGAGCCAAATAGATCTACAATTATATTAGACAATATTCTCAAAAAATGAGATCTACTCTCCTTTATACAAAATACAAGATAACCCGTCAAGGGTTTCTTGTCAAACACTCTGCATACAAGATGTGATATTCAATAATTTACTGAATAACCACTGCAAAACTGAAGCACCTAAGTGTAAGAGGCTGGAAATATGTCTAATATGATGTAAATCCCTCAAGGGCTTCCTCCCATGAAAGGATGAACCTCTCAATCACAAGGAAACACTGCAACGGAGCCACCAAACCATGCACTAAATACTACCTCCAAAATAATGCATTCCCTAGCTGGAACAACGCTAGGAATGTATGGGAAATGTGTGAATTGATACCACAGATCTCAAATCAGCTCTAGATCTCTCCAAACAGGTCCCTCAAGTGAAGGAAACCTTCCTCCAACGAGAAACTAGCTCAGAAACCGGGATTCCAATCCCTTCCACTGTTGCACCCAGCAACACTGCACAATCTTCAGAAAAAACTGTGCTAATGAAGTAGGCTGAAGCTTGGCCTGAAAACCTGACGTGGAATCAGGAATAAAAAATCTCCCAAGAGACTCCTCAAGGAAAGAGGTGGTATTCCCACTCAGGAACACCCTGTGCTAAAAAACACTGCTACTCTGCTAAACAGCAAGAGGAAGCAAAAGTCTGAGCAGACATGAAAAATAATCTAAGACATGAAGAATAATGCTGCCATCCTCTTCCTTATATAAAACATGATTTTTCTTGCCCTTGGCCCCACTCAATTAGGTCATCTTTATCCAAAGATACATCTCCCTCCAAAACTGCGTTATTCCTCCTTGGATTCCTCCTCCTCCACAACTGCGTTGTTGACTTAGTCAAAGCAGCTTGATTTTATCCCTGTTCACACATGAAGGTGTTTTATTAAGCTAGAAAGCGTGCCCCCTTTCACACTTAGAGTGTTTTTATCCTCCTTAGGAAACTTATGGGATTTTCTACCCATTTGTTCACCGGCTAAAGCTGTTGCTAACTCTAATGTTCCATTTAGCTTTGAGGCTAAAATTTTGGAACATTACACTCCTTAAAAGATAACTAACCACTACCAAAAATGGATCACATATTACAAAGGGTAGTAGGATCTAGTTCGATTTCTTTATGTAGATGGTTTCTCAAGTTATAACCAAGTTATAGTGCATCCTAATGATTAGGATAAAACTTCCTTCACTACTCCATGGGGAACTTTCATGTATGTGAAAATTCCCTTTAGGTTGATGAATGTTGGAGCTACTTTCCAGAGAGCAATGGATATTTCTTTTGCTAATGAAATTGGGCATTTTATTGTGATTTATCTTGATGAAATTACTGTGTATTCAAAAACTAATGAAGAACACTTGGCACATGTAAGAAGAGTCTTTGAAAAATTTAGAAGGTTTGGCATCTCATTAAATCCTAAGAAAACACTTTTTGGTCTTGAAGAAGGAAAGCTTCTTGGTCATATTATTTCTAAGGATGGTATTAGGATTGAAGGTATACTTAAAATCAGTCACCTAAGAAACCTCAAAGAACTTCAGCCTTTTATTGGTAAAATCAATTTCCTAAGGAGATTCATTCCTAACCTTGCATAACTTCTTAGAAACATAACAAAATGATTCAAAAAGATTCAAAAATAAAGTGGAATATTGAAGCTAAAAAATCTTTTGATCTAGGAAAACATGCATTGACAACATCTCCAATGCTAATTAGCCTAGATTTTACCAAAGATTTCATAATATTTTCCTTTGCCTCTGAACATACTATTGCAGTTGTCCTATTGTAGAAAAAAATGAAGGATTTGAACAACCTATTGCATTCTTTAGTAAAGCCTTAAGGGATGCCTCTTTGAAATACAACATTATGGAAAAACATGCTTTTGCATTGGTTAAAGAAATAAAATATTTTAGAGTATATATTTTACACTCCCATGTTATTGCTTATGTACCTAATTCAGTGCTCAAAGAAATTTTAACATAGAATGGACCTAATGGAAAGCGAGGCAAATGGATTTCCATCATTCTAGAATACGACTTAGAAATCAAGCCCACCAAATTGATCAAAGGACAAGGACTAGCCAAACTGATGGCTGGGTCTAATTTTCAAGCACTTGATATGAATATGATGTATTCATTGTATGATCAAGAGGAACAAGTGACTCCACACATTGATGAAGCATTCCTAAACTCCCCCTGGTATGCAGACCTCTTATATGTTTTATTCAACTTAAATTCTCCTCCTGGTCTGACAAAAACAAAAACAAGGTTTCTGCAGTTGAAAGTAGTTAAATTTTTCATTCTAGAAAATGTTTTATACTAGAAAGATGTTGGGGGTATTTTTCAAATTTTTGTTAAAGGATGAAGCAGAAAAACGTTACACAGGAGTTTCATGTAGGTGATTGTGGTGGACACCTTTATTGGAAAACCACTGGAAATAAAATCCTTAGGGTTTTTTTTTATTGGCAAACTCTATTCCCTGACATACATAGGATGGTAATTTCCTGTCATAAATGTCAAATATTTGAAGGAAAAATAAATTTGTTTCCCCTACCATTAAATCCTATTTCTGTTGAAAGCCCTTTCCAACAATGGGGATGAGATTTCATTGTTGAAATTCTTCCTCCCTCCTATGCCCATCATAAGTGGATTCTTACTACCACTGACTACTTTACCAAATGGATAAAGGCCACCCCTTCCAGAACTACAACTGATTCTGTCATTATTAAATTCCTTGAAACTAATATCCTTTCCAGATTTGGTTGTCCTAGAAAACTCATTATTGATAATGTTGCAGCCTTTAAGTCCAAGAAAATGGTTGATTTCTGTCATAAACGCAACATTAATTTGGGAAATTCAATAGATTATCACCCTCAGGGTATTGGGTGAGCTAAATCCTCAAATAAAAGTTTGGTAAATATCATCAAAAAGCTATTAGAAGACAACAAGAAATCTTGGCATAACAAGCTAGTCAATGCACTTCGAGCTGACAAAATTCCTACCAAAATATCAATTGGAATGTCACCATACCAATTGGTCTATAGAATGGATGCAGTTTTTCCATCCTCTTTAGGAGTTCCAGTCATGAATATTATTCAAGAAATACAGGCTTAACCAAATAATGTATAGAGAAGGATCAATCAAACTATTCAATTAAAATAATCTAGAGAAGAGGTCTATAACAATACCCAAGTTTTTCAGGAAAATATTAAGAATATTTTTGACAGAAGAACAAAGGCTGATGATTTAAAGCTAGGAGACAAAGTGTTGAAATGGGATTCTAGAAGAGAAGAAAAAGGTAAACATGGAAAATTTGACAACCTTTTGCAAGGAACATACATTATTTATGCTTTCAGGGGAAGTAATGCATATTTCCTTAAAGATATAGATGGAACAGAGATACCTGGAGGTCTTGTCAATGGTAGGATTTTGAAGCATTACTTCTCTTAATAATACAATTTTATCCTTAATCATTGTAAATAGCATAGTTTTTACAGTTTGTGATTGGGTAACTTATTAACTAAGTTTGAAGCTCGCAGAGAAGGCCCTAAGCCTAGTTTAATGAGCTACCATCAAATAGAAAAAAGAAATGAGATGAAGAATTTGCAGAAATGGAGTAGTCAAGGATACTAATATTATGTTCTTGAAACTTCACTTGGAGAAGTGCCATCCCCAGCTGGAGCCACTATTAGGGTCCTATAAATTATAGGATCTCAATGTGGTTGAGTATTTTATAGTTGCAATTTCATATTGTACATGATTCTCAATATTCAAATGATTTCCAAAAAAAGTGATGAAAAAGAAAAGAGGGTATGTTAAAAAAAGAAAAAAAAAAGTTGAAAAGAATGAAAGAAAGAAAAGAAAACCCCACAAAAGAATAATATTGAAAGTGTTGCAAGTCAAAATTCCACTACTGATAAGTTAGTTTGTTCAATTCATACAGTTTAAGCATGATTGAAAAAGTTTGAATTTTTGTTAAATAGGATAATGAATAAAGACTTATCAAACAATTTAATCTTGGTAAGTCAGTAGCTAGGTAGAAATGAAATTGATTCAACAATGTAATATGAATCAATAGGTGAAATAAGGGATAGAGTAGGATAGATTTTCATAAAAAAAAATATGATGTGGGTCTACTAGTTCAAATGCACCCTGCAAAAGAAAAGATGAAAATGTTAGATTAGAAGAAAGGGTAGGTAGAAAGAGAAGGTGATTTTGGGAAAAGACATGAAAACTTTATCCTAAGTTGTTGAGCGAAGACATTTTATATGTTGGAGGAATCAAAGGGATTAATGTTTATCCTAAGTTTGAAGACTTGATTTATTCAAAGTTTTTCGGGCATTATGTTTTCGTTTCCCTAAGTTTTCACCTATACATATAGTCCTTTTCATTACATTATTCCATTTCCCGACCCCACCATCTACCCATCAAATCACAGTTATACTTCGCCACCTTTCCCATCATCTCAATCTACATTTTTGATCTGACGGATGTAATTACTCTTCGGCCCCCCTCACTATCCAGATGTTACCATCGGGGGGGGGGGGGATCCAAAATAAATGGTATCCATAAATGGACCCACTGTGACGTGGCAGACCCTGGTGATTTCACACCCCCCTCACCAAAGCCGCTTACCATGCCCTACCCCCTCTGAAAAAAATATTCTCCTCCAACACAAAACCACCCTCCCGATCTTTATCCCTCTACCTATCCCATTGTGCCACCTTGTCCACCCATTGCCCATCCAATAACCTCTGCTTCCGCAAAATCATTCCATTGCATAATTAAATGTTATTAACCGTTAACTAATGGACTCGTGCCATGAACAACGGGAAATCAGGAAAAATCATGAAATGCCTTTCTCCCGCCTATTTTAAATTTTACTGTGCTCTCCAATTATCATCTCTACTATAGGTTTTTCAGTTTTGCAGGTCAATTGCAAAAATCCTAGTGTTTTCTCCTGTTTCATTGTCTTCCTCACTCCAGTCCCGCCTCTGCACTCTACAAACCTACACCATCAATGAAATTAATCATTTCTGCAGCCTAAACCAGTCATGCCTCCCAAGAAGAAAGGTCAAGAACCATTCAACCCTATGGTCCACCCTCCGATTAACCTAGATCATGTTAGCCTTGCAGAAAATGACTTTAAAATCCACAAGACCCTCTGTGAGTTTGATATATTCGATTTTTATCGTTGGTTAGAGGATAAATTAATATATGGTGTTGATGAAATTGGTCTATGGGACACCAAATTACCCTATTAAATTTTCCCTAAAACCCATAGTGCCCCAGAATTTCTCAGAAGATGTTGTCCCTGCTATATCCCTAACCATAGAGTTGTAATTGCCCCTCCTGGTGAAGTCTTGTTCACAATTAATGCCCAATCCATCATTCAAATGAGGTTGGGACCTTCAGCAGAGAACACAACACCATTTTCCCGAGAAGCCCTTATAGACCTATACCAAAAGATATATTTTTCCAAGAGATCCAAAACCCTTGAGTTAAACTTGACTGAAAATACTCCTTTACCCAAGGAAAACCCCCAATATCCCTCATCCCTCTTCCCTGAAAGAACTAAACAAGTAGCCATAGTCCTATCATATCTCCTTGGGTACTACTCTAACCAATGGATAGATGAGGCAATTATAGGATTTTTTACTATATTGTTCACAGATTCCAAGCCCTCCATCATGTTTGATTTTATCCAATTCTTAACTGAAAGCATCCATGAACAGTTTGTAAAATTCCATACAGAGGGGGTATTTTAGTACACTTCTGTCATTGTTTATATGTTCTTATATTTTCAGTCAAAAAGGTTTCAATTTGCAATGAAGAAGATGGACGAATATGGACACCCTTAGTCTGTCATTTTTTGGACCACCCTATTGACGAAAGAGCAAGAAAAATACATCTACAAGCAGTTCATTAAGATGTTTTTTCATCCAGCCATGAGTATTCTAAATGGCACAGTTAAGCCCATAATAAGTGAGGATATTAAAAGAATTATGCAGCTTTCAGATCAGGTCAAAACAGGAGATTGGTATTTATACCAGAATTATACAGAGTTGAGAGTAGATGGATGTGAATTACTTCCCTACAAGTTGCAAAAACTCCTACCAATGAGGATTTTTTCCCTGGAATATATCATACAAATGTTAAGTACTAATGAGGTGCATTTTGTTTCAGCAAATAAGAAATCACAGTTCAAGATAAAGTCTGAGATAGGACCATTCATATGCAACAGTAGGGCAGCAGGAGAGGTAGTTGATAAGAGACTAAAAGAAATGAAGTTTTCAGCCAAATTTACATGGTATTATGATCCATTTGGGGTCATTTATAAAATGATGGTGGAAAAACAAGTCTACACCCTACATTCACACTCCATGCTAGAAATAGAACAATTCATGAATCAGATAGAATGGGCAGAGAATACTTTGCATGAGGCAGAGGAGCAAACAATATCTACTTCGGGATTACAAACCCTTGTACCACAACACAAATAGAGAAAAGAGGATAATCAATAAATGACTGGGAAGAGGTAGAGGGAGGATCAGTCACCTTTCGTGACTGATACTTCCACTAAAGAATTCAAAATGAAGTATAGGAAAAGAGACATGATACACATGTACATTGATCAAGGCAAAGAGACAGAGCAAGATACCATCATCAACATCATAGATACTCCAGGATTTTCTCCAGTGGGAGGTCAGTCCATCTCCTCCCCTACTACCTCAACTACTATGCTAAATCAACAACAAGCCCTCCAGACATCCACATCTAGTGCTGCCACAGGAGAAAAAGAGAAGACAATGTTTGATACCTTGAGGTAAATCAAACTTAAGAATGAAATTCTAAATAATAGCACCTACACCCAATTCTGGAAGAAAACCTCTAGCTCACAGAGAAGATTATTATCAGCCTTTGATTCAGAGAAGGGGAAATTTTCCATGGCCTTCCTGGAAGCTCAAATTTCAAAACCCAAGATGGCAGCAGACTACAATCAGAGTTCATTCGAATTCAGCATCAAGGACATTCATCCCATCGACCAGATGGAAATGCACAAATAGGCAGGTGAAATTATCTCTTCCACATTGACCAACACATCAATGAATTTGTCTAAGTTACAGGTCTCCTTAGAAAATGTACAGTCACAGCTCAAGATGGAGAAGATCTCTTCTATGTCCAAGAATACAAGGATAAAATCCTTGGAATATTTGGTTGTAAGGATAGGATATGACCCCTCAAATCTACAGGCTTTGTGAGATATAATCAAGAAGAAAAATGCATATATATCAACATTAAAGAAGCAACTAAATATTTCAGCCATAGAAGTCCCACTTACAAAAGAAATAGAGGAGACAGAGTCCCAGAAATCTGAAATGATGAAACTCATCATGGAGTAGACTTCCCAACTGAAAAATATGGATATTGAGATGGAAAACATGGTCAAATAAAAAGAGAAAGCTACCAAAACTTCTATTGTTCCTTTAGAGGTTGTAGCCGTTACATCCATTCCTGCATCAACAACTTCAATAGCTAGCACAGGAGATGTTGCAGATCATCTTGCAAAATCAGTGGAGGACATGTCATTACAAACAGAGGAAATCAAAAGACTACAATATCAATAAAAGATTTTAAAATATCATATGGTAAAGACTGAGATGGCTCATGCAACAGAAACACGGAGAACTTAGAAGCAGATAGAGAGTTTACAGAAATATCTAAAGGAATCCTCCACTAGCAACACCTTGGCTCAAATTAAAGAAATCATATGGACCAACATCACTGAAGCCATGAATGAAATCTGGCCATATATCCATATTATTTTTAGCAAAAGGACCTAATTAAGAAAGCCAATAAGGCCATCTCAGATATAAATAAAGAACTGGGAGATATGCCTGATACAACTAACAAAATCATCAAGTATTTGAATTCCAAAAATAGATATGAACTTGATGATCTAGGAGTACATGACAGGACATAAACCATTTTGGAGTTGAAAAAATTCCATGCACAAAGGAACTTGGTCTAATAACTTGAGGAAAAATGTAATGGATTGGAAATTGTAGTCAGTGGGTTCTTCAACGGAGTTGAGCCACTAAATAAGAGGGGCCTCCCTTCTTTGTTTGTTATCAATGAAAAAATAATGGCCAAAGATGATTATGTGAAGAAACTCAAGGAAATTGCAAAGGACACAACAAAATTTTCAAACATTAAAGGTGCTATGATAGGGAGAGATTTTCTAGAAGCTTTGAGTAACGATATTTTCATCTAGCATGAGATAAAGCATATCTTCATGGTCAAACCCACATTTTCTAGATACACATAGGTTGATGAAATCTATCGGAAAGAAAACAAGATAATTCTTCATGATGAGGATCGGTGGGAAAAGTTGTGTGAGTACCAGGAGGAGTGAATAGTTACAACCATCAAATGTCCTATGCAACAAACAATTATATCGGGCAGGAAACAAGTAGATCTTGCAACAAACAATTATATCATGCAGCAAATGTTTCCCAGACAAAGTGCCAGACATCCAGATATCTTCAAACAACTCCACCTTTTTGGATCACGTGGTCAAATACTGTTATGTTGTAATTAATAAAAATATTGTCTGTTTTGATACGACATTATTTGTAGAATGGCTTTAAATACTTCATGCATTCGAAGTATCAGGGGTTGGAATTTGATCATTGTAATATTTTCTATTTATAATTGTACTTTAGAGATGTTGATACATCAATACAAAAGACCATTCACAGGATACTTGTGCTATATGTTACTAGTGATGTTTTTCCTTTTGTGACAGTTGTTTCAAGTGTTTTTCCTTACTGTGTATTAATTTAATCTAATTGTAAAACAAAAAGTGAAGAGTAATATTTTTTATATGAACACCTTATTTCTGGTTGTGTTTACAATATATATGTTTTCTTCTGAAGTCTGACTAAGAAATTCTTGAATGTTTTTCAATCTCTACTTAATTCACCAATGCTTCATTTCATAATTCATTTAGAATTAAGGATACAGTAACTGTAACTAGCTTTCCCTGTGATTACTCTTTTAAAATATGATGCAACATCTATCTTTTATCTGACTCCATAGCCCAATGGAAATAAATTAACACAAAAATATCACCTATCCAACCAACGAAACAAACAAACAAACAAGCATTTCAACACTATCATAACTAGCATAATATCAATTAAGGAAACAAAGCTAAACTATATAGAGAGAGCCCTCTTTGAAGCTGGCAGGGGTAGATCCCAGCTTCCAAAGTCATTTGATGTTGTCCTATATAATTATTCTTTCCAATCTTAAAATTATAGAATGATAATAGGTCGAAACCAAAGTAGTGGAGGGTTCAGATGCTGATTGGATGGCTTGATAGACAAACTCAACCAGTGATAGTGGAATATGATATCCATAGGAATCAATTTCTGAAGGCGCTGATAGGATCCAGGGATTGATAGAGCCATCCAAGATGGTGGATATCATTGAAATCATGTGTGGAACCTCAGGCAGCGGGAGAGGAAAAAAACCCATCAGGGAAGATGCCTTTAGAAGACCAGTACCGACACTTACGTAAGAGTGAGGAACTCCTCCTACTAAGGGCATAATGTTGCTAGGTAATGCGGAATAATCAGGGGTGAAAAAGGATAGCTGGTCCACTGTAATTATCTTCCCATCCAATGGAAAAATGATAATTCAAAAAACCGAAGATACAATGGAAATCATCATGGAAGAGCAACTACAACCCAAAAAAAGATTATAGTCGAGATGACGATCTACGACTTCTATGTCCATAGTTATCAATTTTCCACTAAGTGTAATGGGGTAGCTAGCAAGGTATCCTTTTGGGAGGAAGGTGTGGCCATCATAAGCTTTGAGGGAATTCGTTGGCAGAAACAAAGTAGGAGAACCCAAAGCGAGCCAACATGCAGTTGACATTACGCAAATCGAAGCACCTTTGTCTATGACAATGCGATGGATTGGTCTTCCTTTCGACACAACTTGAACCTGAAAAGCAAGATGGCATGAAAGGTGAGGTTTTCATTTTTCCATGTCAAATATGGCTAGCATAGAATCATGGGGGTCAATTCCACCAATGGATGAAAGCATGTCTTTCCTTTGCGCTGGGCAGGTTTGCAACACTTCGAGTGCAGAAATAGCCGATGGTGCTTGCGCCAAGTCTTGTACAATGTTGTAGTTCTGGGAAGCACGTGCAGAGGTGTTATGAGTCGTGCATTGAAGGTTCCCTTTATGGGGACGAATGACAGGGTCAGCAACAGGCCTTTCGATATGCAGATCATTAGGTGGCGGTGGATTCAAACTTGAACTAGGTTCATGAGCCTCGATGATTTGATTTCCATAGATTTTAGCTCGGGTTTGGAGTTCAACAGTCTCCATGTCATAAATGGCAGATGATCCTTCACCAAAAGGATGAGTACCACCATTGCCCCTTTGGGGGTGTTGTGGCGGGTTTGCAACCATGTGTTGCTATTGCTCCGGATTAGGAAAGGGATTGTGAAGGACGAAAGGTGTCCTTCCAGAGTCCTTTTGCGTAATAAAATTTGTGCATTCCTGCAGCCGAGGACATTTATATCTCAAGTGGTACTCCGCGAAAATTTTGCAAGGGAATCTCATAGGTTCCTCCTTTCCTTTGTCATTTTTAGCAATGTTTCTTTGATTGGGGTTATTCTTAGTGTTGGGCTACTCTTCAGGAGGAGTGTTCTTTCTCTTATTATTCTTGTTCGTGCCGCTAGATTTTTGTGTAGATTTCACAGAGTGTGCCTCAACAGTAGGAAGTACAGTTGAGTGGGTAGGGGTGGTGGTAGCCATAGATGGTTGGGAAGATTTTCGACTAGGCTATTTTACAGCTACACCGAAAATTGTGCCAATGAGGTCGTCAACATGCGCTCCAGGTAACTGAGTAGCGGGAGGATTCAGGTTGCTAGGGGCATGGGGGAGTAACTCATACAACGTGCCAGATTGCAAATAGATGAGATCTAGATGTTATGCATGATGGATGGATTGGTATTCCGTGACCGCACCAGACAAGCAAACATATTTAGCAAGGGGTGGCAAGAGTGACTTACAAAACTAGTTCGATAATAGTAGATACAGGATTGGTGCTTTGACTAACCTACGCCAACGTCTCCATTCATGAATGTGATCGGAGATATGGGTGGCGGTGTCATGGTGCAGTGAGGTTAAGAGTTCCATTCCAGTTTCGTATCATATAGGTAGTTGAAAGTTCTTAGGAAATTTCATTTCTAAGGCACCAAAAGTATTGACTGCAGCTCGTGGTAACTCAATGTACCATTTAGAAGCGTTGCCTATGAGAGTGCAGGGGAAAATTCTAAGTCAGATACTATCGTCCACCATTGAGTTTGAAACATATCATATATGAAAGGTGGTGATGTGTGTAACTGGATCCTTCCCTTGTTTCCCTTCAAACGTAGGGATTTCAGATGGAATCTTATGCGGTACTGGAGGCCAAAGTGGGCTATGATTGATAGGATCATTGGTCAATTTATATAGATTGGGGATGTCTAAATCTACCAAGAATGGAAATTATGTGATTTCCCCTGAGTCTAACCAAGGAGATGTTAGCTAACAATTTGGACCGTAGAGTCCTCCCATCAAAGTGTTTCCAACGGGATAAGTAGGACTTTGTTGATAAAAATTTCCAGCTAGTGGAGGTGTAGGGATGTAAGGTTGTTGTTCATAGGGGATGTTATACTAGGGGAAAAACATTTGGTTTCCCCCAGGGTAATAGTTGCCACCTTTCCCCAATTGGTTTTGGGGAAGGGTCGCCCATATAGACGCGAAAGAGTTAGCTTGTGGCATACTACTCTTCGCATAATTGAGCACTGGAATAGACCCTATACCATAAGGTTGACCACTAAGAGGAATAGCATTAATAATCGATGGAACTTCTTGTCCCACAAAATGTAGGGGTATTGAAGTGCCACCTGGCATGAAAATGTTCCCAACACTTCCCCCTGGCATAGTAGCCAAGGGGTTTGAACTCAAAAATGGATTCCAACCGAAAGGGTTGCTAAAAGGAACCGACGTATCCCTGCTAGCAGGAGCGAAAGGTTGGGGTCTAAGTGTAGACACGATAGGAGCAGATACCAAAGGGTTCGATATTCCACTCGCAGTTGTTGTGGATAAGTTTCTAGGACCAGGCATATGTTGGCTACTAGGGTTTCCAATCGGTTGTGTATAACTGACAACTGGCAGGGAAGATGGTGGTGAAATCGCCACCAATGGCATCGACCCAATGGTCGTCGATTGTGAAGTGGATGTGGGTGCAACTGAAGACATGGTTGGTACTAGTGCTACCTGAATCAGCAATGGCCCCAACGGGTCAATGAGAGGAGGATTATAAGGAGGTAAAACCCCTTCAGTGAAAGGATCCTCAGGAAAATCCGTAGTGTGAGGAGAAATGTGAAAATGAGGGGTAAACACTGGAGACTACTCTTCTGAAGAAGGCACTGGGTCACCGAGACTGGACTCCTTCCCCAGTGTCAATGGAGGGAGACCTTGTTGTCGCCTATAAAGATGACGAGGGTCAAAGGATGCCATGATGACCAGTTAATTTTATCAAAATTTTATTGTGCTGTATTATTAAGTCTCAATGATAGTAGAACCACAGACCTACAAAAAAATAACTTCTAAATTCCATCAATCAAGAAGCTAGAGGCATAAGACTTTGTCTGAGTACTATTGTTTGCTGGAGATGAAACCCAGGATCACAATATCATATAGAGAGATTTGGTCAAATGTACAGTTACGGTTACTCTTGAGCTTCACCCGAACCTTAGACAATGGGTGTAAGTACTCTCATGGAGACGATTACCCTCCCAAAGACTGAAGAAATACTAGGTCCATCTGTGTCAGGTATTAGGGCAGCGCACCCCAATCACCTTATGTACATCCCTAGAATTATGGAAACTAAAGATACCTCAAATCACAGACACTATCAAGGGGTTCATGGTCGTATACATCATGCTATATGGGTAGAACACCTAGATCCTCGATCTAGTTTCGACATCCTTGATAGGAACCCCAATATATAGAGTGCCCACTGTTATGCGATCGAAGGCGGGCTACCTTCTCATGCACCCCAGTGTTGTCTCGCGCTTAACTCTGGTAGTAGTGGAGTGGTCCCAATAGTATGAGTGCAGCAAGATTTTCACTCTTTAATGACATTAGTCTGAAGCTTTACGATCTTGAGCAATTTTCTCACTCTGCCTATCCCAAGATCCTAGCCTGAACTAATGTTGGTGTAAGCTCAAAAAAAGAGTTATTTGATTGATTTTTTTAGCGCTTAGGTTTAGTGTACCTGCTTATAAGTCTCTAGAGGGGTATTGGACGTATGAAATTTGATGAGACTCTCGCTCAAACCATGCAGAAAATGATTTTAATATTCAGTTCGATGAAAGAGCTTATTCTACAAGGACAAATATTTCACACATCCATGCAACAGCAAACATCCAAATAATGTAGTTCAACCTAAAAATATTTAGACATCTATCTATCCTCACTAACAGTTATTTAACCCAAAAAATTCAAAATGAAATCCATTATGTTCATAAAAACTAAAAAAAAAAAATTCCTTTTCAAAAACTAAATTCAATTAACACTAAATTTTCAAATAAGAAAAACTAAAATGCTAGTAGGCAACCAAGCACAGAGATCCAAAACACAGAATCTAAACTGACACCTAGTTGTTACCAGGATTAATCCCTCTTGTGGACAAGAGTGATCTCCCTAGTACTCCAACGAGTAACTAGAAAAAAACAGATAAACAAATGGCGTTTTCCTTAGCCTATAACTGAAACATGAAACATGTAGTATACAAAAGATCACTTACCTATTAACGAAGTGCTTGTAGAATTCCTTTCAACGCTTTTCACAACCAGCTTTTCCTTAATTCTTTAAAGTCTCTCCAAATGCTTTCCATAGCTTCTCCATGATGCGCCAAAAGAGATTTTCATAGACAAAAACATTAAAAGGGATGAAAGCATCTAGCATATAAAAGAAAAAGTAAATTAAATCCTTAGTCTAGAATACAACATATAAATGAATCAATAATCATTTATAAACTACGTGAGTGATCAAGGAATCCCACAAATAACATCGAAATAGACACAATTAGGAAAGAACAATTACTTTGTATTAAACTAAAAAAGGGAAAAAAAGCTTACAATCTGGTGCCTTGATGTCACAAGCCTCTTCCAATGGTCTTCTTTCCTTCCCTTGATGGCAAGCTCTTTAGACCCAAAACCAACAACATGAGTTTACCAATCCAAGTACTTTCAATCTCTCATTCCTATGCTGAATTTATAGGAAGGATGAGGAGGTTTCTAGTTCCACTTCTCAAGGGATATGATCCTTAAGAAAAGAAATTTAGTTCCATATACCAAGGGATGAGGTGCAGGTATGTACCGATTCAAGTTTTCTAATTTAGATAATATTCCTCAAACAAAGCTTCTAGAACTTAATTTTTTTTATTTTTACGTGCATGAACGGACTTGCAGACTTTTTGTTCAAGAAAACTGCATAGTTTTTGTACCGAAAAAATGCGCATGCGTGGGTTTTGTTCAGGAAAACCACGCAGGTACTAAAAAATGGTTTTTAAGAAGTCAAAACCAAATTTCCTCTTGTCCCTAGTATTATGTTACTTCAAGCTTCATAGGGGATTCACTTGAGACACTCCATTGGATGGCGAGATATCCGAATCGATAGTCATGGTGACAAATGTTATTGTAACACCAACAACTCAACGGCCAAGGAAATAACAACAGGGGTGTAATAACAAGTTTTTGGCTGGGTAATGCAGGCTAGAAAGGGCTATAGAGCATTAATAGTAGTACTAACGCACTGTTCCCAAGCATCAGCAGTGTTATAGTGCTCTGGAACACACACAGGGGGTGCGATACTAAGGGAAAAATCGCAAAAAATGGCTAGGTAAGGTCTGTATAGAACACTATGAGCTACTGAGATGGTCAAAAAGCATATGAAATGATCAAAAAGGGATGTGAGTAGAATGGGAAGTGATAGAGAGAGAAAAAAAGGCTCAAAAACAAAAAATTAGGAACTAAGGATTACTCCCTAGTGGAGTCTCCAATTCTGCTTAGGGGTAAAATGCACAGGTGGTAGTTGGAGTAAATCTCTCTCGAGCCTTCCCAGGACCCTTGGAAGATAGTCAGATTAGTTGTATAGTTCAAAAAGAAACTACATACATGTTCATACTAAAGCTTAATTGAAAAAGTGAGATATTGAAGGATTACCTCTTTGTAGACAACAGATCTATTAGAGAGCACTAGGCAGTGTGGCGGAATTCCTCCTCACCGGCTCCAAGTCTAGATCTTGCAAATAAACAAAGCATGTGTGTAATATTCACAGTTGTATCACTAGAAGAAACTAAACAAATATATAATAAAAAATTAACTATGCATATCTAAGCCACTTATATCATGTTTCATAAACGAATAAGCAATAAATGCATTGATAAAACATCAACTGGACAAAATAGATATAGTTCTATTAACAAGAGAAGGAAGATTACAACCGTTGGTTTGACCAAGCTTCTCTCGGTCTTCTGACTCCTCTCTCTCTCTCCTTGATCTCCGAGTGTAATAATACTTAAGCCAAGAGTCCTCAATGAACCTTGCCAATCATTAAGCCTCACACTCAACAACAAAGTTACACTCTGTACACGATCAACCTTTTGACCTTTGACAATGGGCCCTAGCCTCCAATTTATAAGAATTTGGGAGGACTAATCTTGCCAATCTTATCCATCAGTTCGAATAGGGAAAAATCATGATGTTTCCTTAGTTTTACTTTCTTTTTCCCTCTTTGGATGCTTAATTGGGTTTAGTAATGTCCAATCAGAAGCATGCACTACAAATTACTGCTTTTTGGACTGACTCTTTTGAGAAAAAGCAGGAAATGTTAGTCATTTACTGCGGGATTTGTCCCTTTTTTTCATGAAACACAGGTAACACTGCCCCTTAAGCAAGACAGTGCATTAACCTAGGCAGTAACGCTCCCTTTTAAAGGTTGGGATGCGTTATAACTCAACTTGGATGTCTTTAAGGTGCGTTACCTTCGAAAAATAGTCTTTGTCTAGGTCATTTTCTTCCTTCCATGTTTCCTCCTCCTTTGAGCTGATGAGGAGGTAATTTGTCTTGTAACACTTATCATCTAGGTTGGGCATGTGACAATGAAAAGTTTCAAGTAACTAGAAATGCAAATTGAAATTCGTCATTACTGCAAAATTCATTGATGAGGTAGAACTTGATGTATTTCCATTAAACATATCTGGTATTGTTTTAGGAACCCCATATATTTATGATAGGAAAGCCATCTTTCATTGCTATGTAAACAAATATCATTTATTTAAAGATGGTATTGAGTACATTGTTAGATCACATCACAAGAAACTAAATCTATCACTTGTGAATGTTCGACAAATGAAGAGGCTCGTTAATTCTAGTGAGAATTTTGTACTTTTGATGATCAACCCCAATAATGATATTGAGAATGAAACCTTTCAAGGATGTGATGTAAAGTTGAAATTTGATTTGGTTGAGGTTGTTAACCAATGTGAGGAGATGTTTCAAGAGCCTAAAGGATTGCCTCCTAAAAGATGAATCCAACATGATATCCAATTTCAACAAGATTGTCTTCTTCCTAACATTGGCATGTATAGGATTTCGGTGATGAAAAATGAGGAAATTAAGAAAAAATCCAAGAGTTGCTTGATAAAGGTATCATCCAACCAAGAACATCGCCATGTGGGTCATCTATTGTTTTAGTGGCAAAGAAGGATGGTACATGGAACATGTTTGTCGACTTCAAATCATTGAACAAAATTATGATAAAAATCGTTACCCTCTTCCTAGAATCGATGATTTTCTTGATCAATTGAAAAATGTTGTTTATTTCACTAAGTTGGACTTGAGTGGTTATCATCAGATTAGGATTGTGGAAGGAGACATATTATTGAGCCTTGAAATTGTCATTTACTTCCATTACATTTTCACTTATATTTACATATTATCACCTTCACTCGACCTCCATTTCATTACATTTACCTTACCATTACCATTATTGGGTTACACTTATGTTTTTCCAAACTTTATTAATTCCTAGTATTTTTAAGTGAATTAATGGTTAAAAATAAGAAAATAATATGCACATACTTATAGCTAACAAGTGGAATGAGTTTGTTGCCATGTGTAGGTTAATTAGAAGCTTCTAGAAGACCATTATATGGTCTCCTAAGGCCAAATTCGAATTTGGTTGGAGAAGATCATGGGATCATAAGGATATGTGTCTCATTTCCTATTTCTATTGTAACTCTAAGAAGACATGTGCCTTATCACTTCATATTTTGATTGTAGCTCTAGAGATATAGGGAGAGATTCATGGACTCTCATTAATGAGATAGCTTCTCATTTTTTGTATAAATAGGGGAAGCTTTCTCCTATCAAATCATGTGTAAAATTGGAGTTATGCTCAAGATTTGAATACAAAGTTAGATTGTGACACCTTACTCATTAATGTTCCTTCATTTTGACTTGGTTTTGCTTACATATGGAGCATCTCAATTTACCATCTCTCATACTTTCAAATCAGCTGCCTAAAATGTGTAAGATTTACTTTCTTTTATAGATTAAATTTTATGTGCTTTCTTATTATTAGTTTTAGAATGATTGTGTAATATTTTCTTGTCTAAAAACATTTCAATAGGAAATGTTTATCTATTTTCCAATTGGATTAAGTTTGAGGCAATAGAGCTCATGGTTATTGAGTTTCCTTTCATGTTCTGTTATTTACTTTCTTATATCAAACTATCAATTCATTTTATAATTGAATAAAAGATCAAGCCAAGAAGGTGTCTTGTCATACTTCCAAATTGGGTGATTGAATGTTCAACCTATGCAATCACTGAGCTTTACTTTTATGTTTTGTTATTTAGTTTCCTTTCATGTTCTGTTATTTATGTTCTTAGATCAAACTATCAATTCATTGTATAATTGAATAAAATATCAAGCCAAGAAGGTGACTTTCCATACTTCCAAACTGGTGATTAAATGTTCAACCTATGCAATCATTGAGCTTTACTCTTACATGTTTGTATATTGTTTTCTAGATTTAGATCCTCATTTAATTTTAATATTGGGTGTTATTAAAGATCATTTCAAGAAGGTGATTTTATCATATTTATAAATGCTTGAATACCTAACTTATGCAATTATTGAGTTTTCCCTTTGCATGCTTTAACTGCTTTCCTAGATTTAAAGACTAAAGTATAATTGGTTGCTTATCATCTCAAGAGGGTGATTCTATCATACTTCCATATTGGATGTTGGAGTGATTCAACATACCTTAGTTGTTTTTATTTACATGCTTTGAAATGCTTTCTTAGATTAAAATTTCAATTCCTGCAAGTGTGATTGTGCACTATATTTTCTTTTGAATTTGTTTTCTTTATTTTCTTTACTTGATTTCATAGTTTAGTTGAATTTCATTTTCATTATTTGATTTCATAGATTAAATGAATTGGTTTTCGTTATTCTGTAGTTATATTGATCTAAACTGAAAGATGATTTCTAGCACATACAATGCATGCATGCTTCACAAGCTTACGAAACCCCAGTGTTGACAAATTAAATGATAGGAAATTATTTTGCCCCAACATTTTGGCGCTGTTGTTGGGGAAGTGTGCATAGGAACTAGCTTTCAGTGTAGAGTGTATTTTATTTGTTTTTTCTTTTAGTAACCATTTATGGACAGAGGATCTAGAATGCAGCCCAAAGACTACATTGAGGAATGGTATCAAAAAGCGATTGCGCCACAACATTCATCAATTCTTCAAGAGATCCTTGCGGCAAATCGAAAGATCAAGATGATTTTCTATATCCTTACAAACAACCAGGTACATTTTTCAAGTTTGGATATGAATATTTCAAAGATTCTAATCCATAAATGGCTTCATTGGAAGCATGAATATACTTTAAAATAATAATAATAATATATAGTTTTTTTTAGATAGATAAGAAAAATAAAAATAAAGCCAAACTTAGCTAGACCTTTAGATTTTTATTTTATTTTATTTTGTTGATTAATTCATTTTGAATAAATTTCAGTGACGCAGTAAGAATCACTTAAATTTTTTTTATCACCGTCAGAAATAAAATTTGTGTGTGAAAAATATGAATTTATTTGATGAAGCTGACTAGTATGATCTCTTTCTGTGCCTCGATGCGACCTGGAAGATCAGAATATTAGATCAATCAATTTAAAAATTAAAATTCAAAAATTCGTTATATTTTTTTTTTTGCTGGGAATTGATATAAAATTCTATTGAAAATCGTCATTTGAGTCATGATCCTTTTTTTTTAGGTTCTACAAATTTTAAATGTTTTGCATCCTCTCAATCTTTTTCTAATTTATTGAATTGCATGTGCACAATTTTTCTTAAAAAATAAAAATAAATTTCCCATGGAAAGGAGGCCCGTGCATATGCATGAGGCCAGCCTTTTTCTTGGCCTTATGCATATGTGCAGGCCTTCAATCCACGCAAATACACATGCACTACAATAAAAAATGAACCTTCTCTTTTCCATATCCGGTCTTCCTCAAGCAGTAGTTATTAGAAATCGATTTTAAAAGTTGCAGGGACGGAAAATGAAGTTGTATTGAATGAAGAAACTGCTAATGAAGAGAAGATTTCAAATTTTTGATGAAGAAAACATTTCAATTGCAGAGACAGACAGTAAAAGTGTATCAGATGAAGAAACTGCTAATGAAGAGAAGATTACAGATTGTTGATGAAGAGAAGATTGCAGATTCCATTCCATGTAATTGGAATGAGGGAGATCGATCTGAACTTATCTATGAGAGACAAGCCATTACACATCAAAAATTGCAAATAAAAAATCAAACCACAACAATTTTAGTTTGTTGCAGAAGTAATTGCCAGAAAACGAAATTGCCATAAATGTGTAACTGTTAAAAACACCCAATTTTAAAACGCATTTTCTGAGCAAACCAAGGTGGATTAGGAAAAACTAAAACATGGGTTTTTTCGGGAACGAGGTGAATTAGGTAAAACACAAACAATTTGCTGCATTTCACAGCCATTTGGGATAAATTTAGGGTTCTTCGGAGCTCCGTTTTGCAGATTGCATGAGGAAAAAACGATTTGTTTTGAACTGTTTAAACATGGCAAGTTGAAATCAGAAAAATCCAAGTTAATAAAAAAATCTACTCCACATGGCATGTGGTTTAAGAGTCCAATTTGATTTTATAAATTTGATTTTAGACACATGTGTCTCATGATTGAAAAATAAATAATAATAATAATAAAATTAGTTGAGAGAGTTGTGGCAAATTTCACATGCTCAATTCCACTTGGCATTTTTCCAACATAATAGATCATCCATAAATTGCATCATTATATTTTTTTTTTAGATTTGATTGGGATCTTGAAATCTCCAAAAACATTTTCCTATCAAAAATAAATAAATAAATTAATTAATTAAAAATTAAAAATTAAAAAATTGCAACACAAATGATGATTCAATTTGATAGATTTAATAATGACTTGCAGAACAATTGGAAGATTATTTAGATGATTTCTCAATATTTAACATTAAAAATATTATTGTTGTGTATTTTTCTATGAAGCTTTAACTTCAGGACACAGTGAATATTTGTGATGCTAATCATATTACTGAACACATTGCATGAAGTCATCTGACAACAAGGAGTTGATTTATTTTTCATGGTTATTTCTTAAAAATGGATTGTTATCGATATCATGAATTGGACTAAATATAACACTTTTGATTTTCCTTAATCTGTTTTATTTTGACATTCAAATTTTGTGTAAGAATCATAGAGGAATTGGCCATTTCTGTTTTAACGCACTTATGTTCTTTATGCCAATTTTTTTTTTGCAGGTTTGGGATGATCGAATGATCATTGAAGGAAACCAATTGCACACACAATTGGTCTTCAAAGGACGGATTTCATGAGAAACATAAGAACAAGTCCATATCCATCAAGACCATTACTTTTACTCCCTTTTGAATTATAAATCCAACCAAGCAATTCAAAGCAAACCACATTTATTTTCCCAGCAAGAGTCAATTGTTCATTTCCCTTTATTCACATACACTTTCCATTACTTTTTGTCTATTCCTAACCCACAAATAAAAGCAAGAAGCTCACTTACATGCTTATTGCCCATTGTTATTTTCCATTGTCAAATTCCATTTCCATTTTCCTTCTCCTATCATTTTCATTTCGCAAATAAACCTTGCTTCAATGAAAATTATTGCGTCCATCGTCCTTTGAGTCTAAATTCCTTACAAAAACACCTTGAGGCTTGCATGCCTTAATGGAAAGTCTTCTTGCTGATGAAAAATGGGAATACATTAATGTCCCTTGTTCATCAAATCTTCTAGGTACTCGACAACAACAAAACGTACCTAGCAATATTTGTTTGGGAATCTTGACTCTTATTGTCATCAATGGTGAGAGTTCTCGTGTTGACTAGTGGAATCCATTAATGGCCACTAAGTCAACAATTTCCTGTTATGTTCGACATTAGAAAATATATTCACATAGCAATAATTATGCCAACGAGTTTTGAAGACATGAAGACTATCATTTTCAGCATTTTGAAGCAAATGAAGAAGATATGCAGCCACAACAGATCAGCACCATTTTGAAACTATAGAATCAGAGGACAGTTGTAGAATCAACATCATTTTGCGGCAAATTCAGCAGTTTTAGTAGAAGCAATAAAAAGTCATCTTGACTCTTTTATCCATAACTTGTACAGCCACATGAAGAATATTATGATCAGAATTTTGCAGCCACCACATGTGCAGCTCATCCATTTTCAAAGGGTAAGTTAAGGTATGTCATTTTCTAACTTTTTACCATAGAATTCCTTGAAAAGCTAAAATGATAATTTTTGGAAAAAACACATATTTTTCTCATTTCATAAAATTGCCAATACCATTAGTCGAGGGGGGGGGGAGATACATTCATATTCACATTTTTCCACATTCATATCACATTCAAAAGGCCACATATTTTCAAAATATATTAAATATTACATTATTATTATGAGCATACAATGGATTTTCAAAAAATACTTAAAAGATAATTCGATGCAAACACAATCATGGTTGTCACACAAGAACCAACCATGATGCAATCCAATAAAGATATACTTTGCAACAAATTATCATTATGCAAAATTCAAAGGTCAAATTGAATGCAACAACAAAATATGGTTGAAACAAAAGAACCAACCATGTTGCAATTCAACTAAAAGGCTTTGAAGAAGTATGAGGTTATCAAATGATATCATGCAAAGTTAAGACAAAGCTCAAAGTATAAAAGAAATTGATGTAATAGATTGCATGAGGACATGCAATAGCTTCAATGGGGGGGGTATGTCGAGGCTTGAAATTGTCATTTACTTCCATTAAATTTTCACTTATATTTCCATATTATCACCTTCACTCCACCTCCATTTCATTACATTTACCTTACCATTACCATTATTGGGTTACACTTATGTTTTTCCAAACTTTATTAATTCCTAGTATTTTTAAGTGAATTTGTGGTTAAAAATTAGAAAATAATATGCACATACTTATACCTAACAAGTGGAATGACTTTGTTTCCATGTGTAGGTTAATTAGAAGCTTCCAGAAAACCCTTATATGGTCTCCTAAGGAGAAATTAGAATTTGGATGGAGAAGATCATGGGATCATAACTATATGTGTCTCATTTCCTATTTCTATTTTAACTCTAAGAATACATGTGCCTTATCACTTCATATTTGGATTTTAACTCTAGAGATATAGGGAGAGATTCATGGACTCTCATTAATGAGATAGCTTCTCATTTTTTGTATAAATAGGGGAAGCTTTCTCCTATCAAATCATGTGTAAAATTGGAGTTATGCTCAAGCTTTGAATACAAAATTAGATTGTGGCACCTTAATCATGAATGTTCCTTCATTTTGACTTGGTTTTACTTACATATGGAGCATCTCGAGTTACCATCTCTCATACTTTTAGTTCAGCTGCCTAAAATGTGTGAGATTTACTTGCTTTTATAGATTAAATTTTATGTGCTTTCTTAGTATTAGTTTTAGAATGACTGTGTAATATTTGCTTTTCTAAAAACATTTCAATAGGAAATATTTATCTATTTTCCAATTGGATTAAGTTTGAGACAATAGAGCTCATAGTTATTGAGTTTTCTTTCATTTTCGGTTATTTACTTTCTTAGATCAAATTATCAATTCATTGTATAATTGAATAAAAGATCAAGCCAAGAAGGTGTCTTGTTATACTTCAAAATTGGGTGATTGAATGTTCAACCTATGCAATCATTGAGCTTTAGTTTTATGTTCTGTTATTTAGTTTCCTTTCATGTTCTATTATTTAATTCTTAGATCAAACTATCAATTCATTGTATAATTAAATAAAAGATCAAGCCAAGAAGGTGACTTGTCATACTTCCAAATTGGGTGATTGAATGTTCAACCTATGTAATCATTAAGCTTTACTTTTACATGATTTTACATTATTTTCTATATTTAGATCCTCATTCAATTGTAATATTGGGTGTTCTTAAAGATCATTTTAAGAAGGTGATTTTATCATCTTTATAAATTCTTGAATACCTAACTTATGAAATTATTGAGTTTTCCCTTTGCATGCTTTAATTGCTTTCCTAGATTTAAAGATTGAAGTATAATTGGTTGCTTATCATCTCAAGAGGGTGATTATATCATACTTCCATATTAGATGTTGGAGTGATTGAACATACCTTAGTTGTTTTTATTTGCATGCTTTGAAATGCTTTCTTAGATTAAAATTTCAATTCTTGCAAGTGTGATTGCGCGCTATATTTTCTTTTGAAATTGTTTTCTTTCTGTTCATTACTTGATTTCATAGTTTAGTTGAATTTCATTTTCATTATTTTATTTCATAGATGAAAATGAATTGGTTTTCATTATTCTATAGTTAGATTGATCTAAACTAAAAGATAATTTCTATCACATACAGTGCACTCATGCTTCACAAGCTTACGAAACCCCCAGGTTGACAAATTAAATGACAAGCAATTATTTTTCCCCAACGCATACGGAAGACAAGATTAAAAAAAAATCAAGGTTTTTTTGAATGGTTGGTTATGCCCTTTGGGCTTTGTAATGCTCCTGCTACATTCATGCGAGTAATGAATGATGTTTTAAGGCCTTTTCTAGATGATTTTGTGATAGTCTACTTAGATGACATGTTGATTTTCAAAAAGTCTTGTGAAGAAAATATCATGCATGTCAAGCAATTATTAGATGTATTAAAGAAGGAAAATTTGTTTTTAAATATATCGAAATGTGAATTTGGGAAAATTTCTTTAGTCTACTTGGGTCATATTGTTGTAGGGGGTGAGTTGAAGATAGATCCTCAAAGGTCAAAGTCATTTTGAATTGGCCAGAACCCAAGATTGTAACAAAGGTTAGAAGTTTCTTGGGAGCAGTCCAATATTGGAGAAAGTTCATTTCTAAATTTTCTTCCATTGCATGCATTGACAAGTGTGAATCAGGTTTTTTAGTGGGGAGGAAAACAACAAAAATCATTTGATGCATTGAAGGAAAGAATCAAATCAACACCCATAATTTCACTTACAGACTTGACAAAATCATTTGAGATACAGACTAGTGCAAGTAACTATGCCATGGGCGCAACCTTGATGCAACATGGTAAGCCCATATGTTTTCATTCAGAAACTTTCAATGGTGCAATGATTAAATATCCTACATATGACAAGGAATTGTATGCATTGGTGAAAATTGTGAAAAATTGGAAACATTACTTGATGTCTAAGGAAAACATCATTCACACTAATCAACAACCATTGAATACTTGTAATCACAAACAAAGCTATAACAAGTGATGCACTTCAGATGGGGTGGGTTTTCTACAATAGTTCCACTTGGTGATAAGGTATAAGAAAGTTGTATATAACAAGGTTATTGATATGCTTTCTAGACCAATTTTTAGTTCATCCATTATTCTTGAGCATAATTCTGTCATGCATGAGAGCTATTTTCAGCAATATGCTTTAGATAATGATTTTAAGGATGTATATGTGACTTTGTGTCAAGGTAACCAAGTAGAGAAATTGGATTATAATGTGCATGATAACTTCTTGTATCATCTCGTCAAGTTATGTATTCCGCAAGGAGAGAGAGTCAACATCATAAGGGAAGCACATACTTCTCGCATTGTTGGTCATTTCGGTGTAGGTATGAAAGTTGCACAATTACAAAGGTATTTTTACTGGCCTCGTATGCTTGAAAGTGTATCACAATTTGTAAGAGGATGTTCTTTATGTGTTGTCAGTAAGCCTAGAAATAGAAATTTGGGATATTATACTCCACTTCCAGTACCTTCTCGTATATGGGAAATGTTTTCTATGGATTTTGTAGGAAGTCTACCTATGTCTAGGAGAGGTCATAATTATCCTAATATAGTTGTTGATAGGTTAAAAAAAATGTGTATTTTTATGATTTGTAAAAAGTAGGTTACAGCTAAACAAACCACACATTTTTTCTTTCAGAATGTATGGGTACATTTTGGGTTTCCCACATCCATTGTTAGTGATCGAGATTCTCACTTTGTCGAGAACTTTTGGTCAAGCTTGTGGGGACTCATGGACACCAAATTGAAAAATAGCACATCATTTCGTTCGCAAACAGATGGCCAAACATAGGTGGTGAACACAAAGATGATACATATTCTTCGTGATTATTGCAACAAGCATCCTAAGTTGTGGGATGAACATTTGCATTATATTCAACATGCTTACAACCAGGCCAAGAATTCATTAACTCAAACATCACCATTTGAGGCATGCTTGGGATACTTACCAAAATATCCTTCAGATTTTATCTTTGGGAAGGATGTTTATATTGATGGACATAGTGACATAGATAAGGACAAAATATTCATTTAACAACTTCAATTGGTGCATCAAACGGTTCAATAACAGTTGGAAAAGAGTCAAGCCAACTAAAATACAAGACATGATAAACATTATGTGGATCACATTTTCTAAGTGGGAGATGAATTTTGGCTTCACATTAGCAAAGAAAGACTCCAAGGAGAAGGTAAAAAATTGAAACCAATTCGATATGGTCCATTCAAGTATTTGGAAAATATTGGTAATAATGCCTTCAGATTGGATTTGCCTTCATATATGAAAATTTATGTAGTTGTTAATGTTGAAAATTTGAGATTTTATGAGCCTCCTTTGATTCAAGATCAATGAGAGATTGTTCATATTCTTCCAATTGAATATTTCGCTCCTGAATATCTTGAATAATTGCAGCAAGACACCATCCTTTACAGGAAAACGTGGAGTACCTTCGTGTGGGGCTCAAAGGGACAAATCCAAGAAAATAAAAATGGATTGAGATTGGAAGGGTGAGAGAATTGTACCCTCATCTATTTGTTGAATGAAAATGGTCTTTTGGAGGTCCAAAAGCTTCCAGTGGGGAGGAATGATCCAGTGGATCAGTAAAGTGCTTAAAATTCAAATTTTTCAAAACTGCTCGAAACCGATTCCAAAACAAATATCTTGTCACCCTAAATCCAAAGAAACTCGAATCGTTCAAAATCGATATCGTATGCTCCTGATATCGTGTTCTACTCATTTTCTTAAACTGCTAAAAATTTTTGTAGTTAGGTTGTAGGTACGCACAATCAGCAGTCTATACATTGACAAAGCAAGCGACTGGGAAGTTTATTGTGTTTTTATTTCCCAATGGTTGTTCACCAAGTATCCTGTGTTGATTGGCCCATGGATAGTGAAATTCAATTGGTTGTTGGTGTTTTGAGTTGGACCAATGGTGGAGGGCCATGTGGGCAAATAGTTGGCTTCCAAATGGCCTCCTCATACTGGTGTAAATTTTTTTTGTGGGCCAGACTGGGTCTGAGATGATTCAAATGCGAGACCGAATGACTATCAACACAGAGCCTTATCACTTCGCCACAAGTGTTACTTAATAGTCATAGTGCATGAGTATTATTTAAATTTTAATGGGTTGCATGTTGGGGGAGGAGTCAGGGTTAACCCCTGGCCCCCGGTCCACCCCAACCCATGAGACCGCAGGTCAAGGCACCGAGGGCGTGGGGTTAACCCCGACCCTAATACCACAGTATATACACAACCACAGTTTCAACAGAGCATTGTTCACATATTGGCATGAATATTTAAACGTAGCCACTGACGGTTACAACCCCAAGCCACAAGTCATTACCACATTTTAAATGGTGTAAGTTCACCCGGTGGCACCGGAACCCAGCTACATACAACTACGATATGGAGAAGGGTTGGAGTTAAAGGCTTTGGCGGAGATTTCAAACATGAAACCAAAATTATAACCTCAGTTCAGAGCATGGTAGAGTTTGGGTGTGGGTTTTGGAAAACCCTACTATAGTTCCACCAACCGAACCCCAGTCACAACCTTGGTTAACCGATTGGTCTGGAATTTTAACCAAACCACATCCTACAACACCGAACTCGCCACTTGGCCCTGATACGTCGACTCATTGGGTAACTACACAATTAAACCATACGATAATTTACACCCAATCTAGCGTGAATCTTATCGATGCAGGGTGAAATTATCACTCCACGATGCCGAAAAGGGTGAAAATTGTAGGATGCATTACAGCTGGGTGCAGATTGTAGAACAATTAGTAGTAAAATTGCACCAGAGCATAACTCAAACATTTTTTGACCAAATTGAGTGTAGAAAAAGCCTAGCTAGGGGATTTTGATTGCTCTGGAGCCATTGGAGATATTTTTTTTTCATTCTGAGCACTTTAAATCCATGTAAACACATATTTAAGCACATAATTAAAGAGGCCTAACATTGGAAGTTGTACCGGGAGATGTAGCCCAGGAGGGGTGAACTCCTTCATCATTTTGTTTCCTTGTGTTTTTATGGTATTATTGTCTTTGTTTTATTCTTCAAAACAAAGTTTAAACACTTAATTTGTGTGCTATTGCAACTTGTTTAATTGCATAAATTTTCACTTGCAAACTTTCATCAAACCTTCAAGTTTTCTAATACAGATCAATCATTCACAAATATCTCTGGGAAAGAAGCAAAGGCTCTGCAAAAAGATTCCATTTGATAAATTGGGCCACAATTTGAGATCCCAAAGACCATGGAGGCTTGGGGATTAGAGACCCAAATCTCATGAACCATGCAATGGGGGAAAAGTTGGCTTGGAAAATGAAAACGAACAAGGATTCCTAGTGGGTAAAAATCCTCTTGAGAAAATATGAATAACCAGGTGGAGTAGTTCAGGGTGCCCATTACACCTATAATATCCAGCTTGGAAGTTGATAATCTCCTCGTTGAATTTGATTAATAGAAACCTTATCTACACTCCTAGAAATGGTTCTTAAATTCACATTTGGAATTATTAAATTCTAAACCATCCCCCTCTTCTCATATTTGAGGACCTAAGGCCTCTCCGAGAGTTCCTACCTATCCAATAAAGGATGCTTGCTAGTATTTATTAGTGGGAAGGAGATGGGGTTGATTTTTGTAGCATCTGGAAGTGTTCCGAGTCTGAAACTTTGCAGGGAGGCTTGGACAGTAGCATTCCAAAGAACCCAAAAACAATTTATGGAAATTCCACTCAGTTTAAGAATTATTAAAATAATTAATTATTTTAATGAAGACCCTAAGTCCAAACTTAGGAAAAGGAAATAATTAAATGGCACTAATAATTCAGAGTGTGAATCTTCTGGAAAACATGGATATAGTCAAGACTTAATCTCAACCATTGATTAATATTTTAAACTGGGTCATTGGTTCTCCAACAGGAAGATTATAAAAGAAGGCTTGAGGGTCACTTGGAAGATAAGCTGGGCACACACTCAGTAACCGAAGGAGATCCATTCTGATGTAGAATTCGATTTCAACAGGAGAGTTGCATGGCGAGAAGTCATAGAAGCAGGAGGAGGTCAGGGGTGATTGAGATCAGGGT
Source organism: Pinus albicaulis (assembly GCA_034641835.2). Taxonomy (NCBI): domain Eukaryota; kingdom Viridiplantae; phylum Streptophyta; class Pinopsida; order Pinales; family Pinaceae; genus Pinus; species Pinus albicaulis. Next base: position 1,259,367,311 of record CM076570.1, read on the forward strand.
CGAAGAGCAGCAGTGGGTCACTTAAGGTAGCTTGAGGCTACATCGCATAGATCCCATGCATTCTCCACGCAGATTCATGTAGTCCAGCTCTGGTACTGCACAAAGAATCACACAGACTAACGCAGGGGCTTACAGGGGCTGATCTGGGTGTAAAATATTTGTCTGAGAAAGCTAGGCATTCAGTCTCAGGTGGTTCATAATTTATCTGCCAAATATTTCCCTGTAAAGATATCATTTTCTAAATAAATAATAAAACCCTCATCTGCTGCACCGGTTTTCCCACATTAGGTTTTTTCCGGGGAAATTTGTCCAAAAATAATTATGTACATGTGATTGATTCTTGTGCTTATGTTCTCTACTATTTATTTCTCTTCATGTATAATTGCGAATGTTGTAGTAATGTTTATTTTGATATTTGCCGGAAGATTTCTAAATAATAACTTATTGAAACAATAAGTAGGAGAAATAAATCTATCACTGCAACTGGTTGAGAATTTTCACATGGTATCAGAGCCAGAGATGAATAACAGAGAGGGGGAATCTATCAGTGAACAAAGATCTACGTAGTTCTATAAGGAAACAGTGCAGAAGGGTTCACGCAGTCCTCCAGGAGTGGGGGGGAGCACAATAGAACGGATGGATCACGATGTATCTGTATTGGAATCCATATTAGAGGAATATTTTTCTTTTGTATCAAGCACTACATCCTCATATGTCTAGTATATTGACAGTGGAGCATCTTCCCACATGACGGGAGTACGAGATTGTTTTTCCGACTACCAAGAAGAACATATGAATTTCAAAATAACCATGGGAAATAAATAAAAGTGCACTCCCTTTGGGAAAGGTAATGTAGCTTTTCAGACCGAGGCATGGAACATAATTTGGGCCACTAATGTATTGCATGTGCCAGGTTTGGGGATGAATCTACTCTTAGTGTCGTAGCTTCAAAACCGATGATATGTCATCTACTTTATTGGCAATAGAGTCTATGTCAAGCACCCCAGTTGGAAGAAGAAGGCACAAATCTGGGTAAGAAGCAACAAGCTATACAAATTGCAGCTTGATTCTCCAATGGCACTGTTTGGTAGCATAGATGAGATGGATATGAATGAGCTATGGCACAAGAGAATGGGGCATTTGCATCATGGAGCATTGAGAACTCTCCAAAAGACTGTTACAGGTGTTCCAGAATTGAGCACCAAGCGGGATGATGTCTGCAAGGGGTGCGTATTGGGGAAATATGCCAAGGCAGCATATCATAGAAGAAACAATAGGTCCAAGGGTGTGTTAGATATAATACACTCAGATATCTGTGGGCCTATGTCCATGAGAGCTCTTAATGGTGCCGAATATTTCATCACCTTCATTTATGACCATTCTAGGAAAACCTGGATCTACTTCTTGAAAAATAAGGATGAAGTCTTCAGTCGATTTAAAGAGTTCAAAGCTTTGGTGGAGAATCTGACAGGAAAGTGGATCAACATATTGCGATCAAATAATGGAGGTGAATACATAGATAAAATATTCACTGGATTCTGTGCAAGGGAAGGCATCAAAAGAGAATGGACAACTCCATACAATCCAGAACAAAATGGAGTGGAAGAAAGGAAGAATCGAACTATTGTTGAAGCAACTAGAGCTATGTTGTATGACTAAGACATGACCAAATTCCTATGGGATGAAGCATGTAATACAGCTATCTACATTCAGAACAGAACTCCTCACACTACACTGGTAAAGATCACGCCAGAAATTTCCTTCACTGGCAGCAAGCCCAAAGTGAGTCACTTTAGGATCTTCGGCAGTACAAATTACTGTCATGTACCAAGTGAGAAGAGGAAGATGTTGGAGATGACTGCTAAAATGGGGTATTTAGTAGGATACAGTGAGAATGCAAAGGATTACCACATCTACATTCATGAGAGTAGGAAAGTAGTGGTGCCAAGAGATGTGAAATTTATGGAGGAGAAAGCCTTCAAAAGATCACGAGAACTGCCTTCTGTTACACAGTCAGAGGAAGAGCCTCTGGTCCAACCCCAACAACTAGCAACAGAAAATCCAATTGCCTCTCCAAGGCATAGTGATCCAAAGGATGGATCTCCTGAGGATTTGCAAGAAGGAGAGTCCATAAATCCACCCACCACCAGTGGAAGAACGAGTAGGGAACTTCGATAGATTCTGAAGGACAAAGACGATTTTGTCGTAAATACCAGGAATGAGAAGAGACAACGTAAGTAGCCTGAAAGGTATCAAGCATTGGTTTCTCAAGTCGGATAACCTTCCAGTTTCTAGGAAGCTTCTCAGCACCAAGTATGGGTTGCTGCAATGGTGGAAGAGTACAATTCCATCATGACAAATCATGTCTAGGAAGTAGTACCCAGACCACAGGAAAGATCTATTGTAGGATCCTATTGGATCTATAAGATCAAGCATGTTGCAGATGTCAGCATCCAAAAATTTAAAGCCAGGTTTGTGGCTAAGGGGTATGCTCAGAAGGAAGGAATAGACTATGAAGAAACTTTCGCCCCAGTAGCCATATACACATCTATCACATCTATGATATCCCTTGTTGCGCAGATGGGATGGGAAATTCATCAGATGGATGTCAAGACAACATTATTGAATGGTGTGATAGAAGAATAATTGTATATAGAACTGTTGAAAATGCAACAAGATGATGGAGCTTAGTGAAATGAAGTCGCCTTCACTAAGTGGGCCCGCAGGCTATTTTTGGCGCAAAGTCTATTTTTAGACTATGTCTATTTTTAGAGATATGGAGCATGGTCTAGGAGTTGCAGTATGCTATTCTTGGATGATTGGTCGAGTTGGTAAAAATAGATGGACCTCTATTTTTAGACATACAGGTCGAAGTCTATTTTTAGACTGCCTGTCTAAAAATAGGTCAGTCAAATATTATTAGCCCTTAATAATATTTGGACTATAAACTTCAGTTTATCCTCTTGCAGCACTTCAGTTGGAGCTACGAATGTGGCCCATGCATCTGACAGAAGGAATTACGCTATTCCTAGGGGTTTGGTGAGCTCATGCATGGTTGACTTCAGTTAGAACTCAAGTGGCGGAGTTTGGTGGAGTTGATGAGACAGTTGGTGGAGTTGTGTTCTGTTTAACTTAGTTGAACTAGTTGTATTTAGTTTAACTAGCTAATACACTAATGATGAGTGGAGTGAATTAAATATTATTTAATTCACTAATTATTAACTCATCATTCAACTCAAGAACACATCGGTTGAGCTGAGTGCATGGACGGTTCGGTGAAGACCGGTGGAAGAGGTAGATGAAAGGGTGAGTTTGCTATTAGTTGTGACATTAGTTGTGCATGACACTTGCACAAGCATTGGAGGAGATTGCCAATGAGGATTGCGCAGTTGAATCCAAGGAGATTCGAACTTGGATCTCTCATTCAACCAACTTGGATTGCGCAATAGAGGCAGGCAAATAGTGGATGAGTTTTGAACCTGTGACTTGTTCAAAACTGAGCTAGTTTGTGTGTAACCTTCAGAGACAGTACTGAGTACTTGTGAGGAGTATTTTACTGAGATTGTTACATGTTCTCTTCTATTATAATATACAAAATAGCTGGGCGTTTTCAGCTATAAGATTTCCCCATTACATACTGTGTCAGATGTGTGTTTGATTATTGTGTTTATGTGTGCATGCGACTGTTTCTATTTCCGCATATTGGTGATCAATTGTAGAATAGGTTATGTGTTATACATGAATTCGAATTAGTGTATGATCAGGATAATCTCAGTGGATAAATCTTCATTATTTAGCAAATTTCTACATGGTATCGGAGCGAATTGATCATCGAGATCTATTACAGTGATTACAATTTTATTTCGGTAGACAGAGTCTGTATCGGGCTAGGTAGCCTCTGGATCCATCCTTTCTCTGAAAGGTGATATATCTAGTAAATGCCCATACAGTTGATCTTTGTGCTAGAAATAATTTGTTCTCACAGATCTAGAAGCAGTTGAGTTTTGAGCTTGGAATTCGAATTTTGCAGCAGATTTTTTTCTTGGTGCCGGAGTTGAAATATCTTTCAACGGTTTGCGACTCGAATATGCCCTTGAAGGAAGTTCGAATTATTTTGCATGGAAATATCGGATGGAGGTAGTATTAGAAGATAATGGGCTGAAGGAGTTCGTAGATATGGATGTCGAAAAGCCTACTGATCCTGCTGAAGTCAAAGCTTAGCAAAAGAAGATGGCGAAATGTCGAAGGATTCTGTTGGAGGGCGTGAAGGATCACATTGTATCCAGCCTGCATGGAAAAGCTTCTCCTTATTTGATGTGGAAAGTGTTGACAGATCTATTCCGGAGCGAGTGACCAAAGGAGTACAGTACTCGGATAACTTAGAAACATTGGGATGGAGAAAGGCGGCAGTATGCCCAAGTACCTCACGAAGTTCATCCAATGCAGGGATGAGCTAGGAAGTGTGGGGGTGACTGTAGATGATGAGGACTTGGTGAGCTTGGCTCTCCTTGGGCTTCCGAAGAGTTGGCATTCCTATCGGGACTCTGTCAATGGTCGGGAGAAATTGCCAGGATGGGAGTGACTTTGGTCGGATCTTGTGCAAGAGGAGATAAGGCGGACCGGACGGATCTTCATCAAAGGACTATGATGAAGAGAATTGTGCTTTGGCTGCCAAAGAAAAGAAGGGGAAGAGCAAGAAAGCTTCTCAATTCGGTGCGAAAGGCAAGAAGCAGGACATGTCCAAGGTGAAGTGCTTTCACTATCACCAACACGGACATTATGCCACAAATTGTCCGCAGAAGAAGAAAAATAAGAGAAGGGAGTGTTGTTGGATGCGGCGGGAGAGACGTGGCCTCCCCGGTTCGAACTTAGATTTTTCATTGATCGCATGCTTGGTCTCAAGTGTGATGAGATCGATGTGGTTCTTGGACGGCGGTGTGGTTCTTGGACGGTGGTGCGTCATTTCACATGACGGGGAGATCGGGATGCGATTTTGGATGCGGAAAAGATCTTGGAGTGCACATCGAGATGGGCGATGATGGTAGATACGTGCGACTGGGATCGGTACCATTTCCTTTGAGAGGGAGTCTGGTAAACCCTTCGTATTGAAGGAAGTATTGCATGTTCCAGGATTGATGAAGAATATGATCTCTGTGGCGATGTTGGAAGACAAGGGGTATGATGTGGTCTTAAGCGAAGGAAAGGCTTTCCTATATAGTAAGACAACTGGAGAGACCCGGAAGATAGGGGTTCGAGTCAAGAACCTTTATCAGTTGCAAGTAGATGGCTGTGCAGCAATGGCATGCAAGGCGGAAGCAGTGGTGAGTCGGGATGATGAGGGCGAGCTGTGGCACAGGAGATTGGGCCACCTTCACCATGGCGCTTTGAAGATACTGCAGCAAATTTCTACTGGGCTTCCTAAGGGCACTCTTGTGCATTCAGATCAGTGCAAGGGGTGTACCTTGGGAAAATATGGGAAAGCCACCTTTCACGAGAAGGATAGTCACGCCACGACGATCCTTGAGAGAGTTCACACAGACGTGTGTGGTCCTTTCTCAGTAGCTTCGACAGCAAAGCACAAGTACTATGTGATCTTTGTTGATGATTTCTCTCGGAAGTGCGGATCTTCTTCATGCGAGAAGAAGAGAAGCGAGAGACATAACAAATTTTGTGAATTCAAGGCGGCTGGTTGAGAAGGAATCGGGGAAGTATGTGAAGGCTCTTAGGAGCGACGGTGGTGGAGAATATCATCTCTCGCAGATTCAAGGGACTTTTGCGAGCGCGAAGGGGATTCGGAGAGAGCTCATCGCACCCCATAACCCACGAGCGAACGGGGTTGCGCTGAGGCGAAGAATAGAACGATCGTGGGTCTTGCACGGGCGATGTTGCATGATCAGGGCCTACCCATACACTTGTGGGCTGAGGCATGCAATACTGAAGTGTATGTGGAGAACCGTTGTCCTCACAGGACACTTGGTGTGAGTACACCCGAGGAGGCGTTTTCTGGTAAGAAGCTTGATATTTCCCATTTGAGGATTTTTGGTTCACCTGTTTACATTCATGTGACGAAGGATGCCAGGAAGAAGTTGGATCCGACCGCAGAGGTTGGGATATTTGTGGGGTACACTGATACGCCCCACAAATATCGTGTATATTTTCCAGAGAGTCGCAAGACTGTTGTGCGACGGGATATCAAATTTCAGGAGGAGAAAGCCATGCAGTGTTCGCTTGAGAGGGAGCCACACTTGCATGTAGATGAGGAGCTATTAGTTCCTAAGGAGGAGCTTCCGGATGTGGATCAGCCACAAGAGGAAGTTCGTGGAGTGGAAGAAACCACTCATGCAGCGCCAACCATCAGAGGGCGCAAGCGCACTACAGAAGCTGAGCGACTGGCTCAAGATGCCGAGAGGGTTGTAGGACCACCTACAGCACAGCGCAGACAGAGACAGTCACCGGACCGGTACACTGGATACATGGCTCTTGTGAGTAAATGTGTCGTGACAGAGCCATCCTCTTTCGAGGAAGCTATGGAGGAACCTGCATGGGTAGATGCCATGGTGGAAGAGTATGATTCGATTGTCAGAAAAAATGCATGGGAGATTTTCCCGCGACCGGAGGGGAAATCAGTGGTAGGTTCGCGATGGATCTACAAAGTGAAGCAGGCAGCTGACAGGAGTGTGGAGAAGTACAAGGCAATATTTGTTGCCCGTGGCTTCTCATAGATCAAGGGGATTGATTATGAGGAGACCTTTGCACCTGTCACAAGGTACTCTTCCATACAGACGATCCTAGCTCTCTCAGCGCAGATGGGATGGCACATCCATCAGATGGATGTGAAGACTGTGTTCCTCAACGAAGTCATTGAGGAGGAGGTGTACATAGAGCAACCCGAAGGTTTCAAGATCTTCAGCAGTGAGTCGCATGTTTGCCGACTCAAGAGAGCACTGTACGGGCTGAAGCAAGCACCTCGTGCTTGGTACACACGGATAGACAGTTATCTCACCGGACTTGGATTCTCAAAGAGTGAGGCGGATCCTAACCTGTACCAGATTGTGGTGGAGGGGAAGTTGCTGATCATTGTACTGTATGTAGATGATCTGATTTTGACGGGTGATGAGCTGTTGATACTCTCATGCAAGGAGGATCTTGCTAGAGAGTTTGAGATGAAGTACATGGGCCTCCTTCATTATTTCCTGGGATTGGAGATTTGGCAGCGCAGTGGTGGACTGTTTGTTTCTCAGGGTAAGTATGCACGGGAGATACTGGAGAAGTTCAACATGCATGGTTGCAAGCCTGTTGATACTCCTCTTCCTGGTGGTTCGAGGAAGGAGGATGCTACTTCAGCGGAGGTAGTGGATGCCACTGTCTATCGACAGTTGGTGGGGTCGCTTATGTATCTGGTCAATACACGACCTGATATATGCTATGCTGTTAACCAACTTTCGCAAGCTATGGTTAAGCCTACCAAGCTCTTCTGGAAGGCAGGCAAGCATGTATTGCGTTATCTTAGTGGCACATCGGGATATGGTCTATGGTATAGACAGGAGGTTGGAGCGAAGCTTAGCAGCTTCACTGATGCAGATTGGGCAGGGAGCGCAACGGACTGAAAGAGCACATCTGGAGGAGTTTTCAGTATCGGGTCGACAGCAGTTTCCTAGTACAGCAGGAAGCAGAGATCCGTGGCACTCGGTTCAGCAGAGGCCGAGTACATGGCAGCAAGCTTGGCTGCATGCGAGGCTATTTGGATGAGGAAGATCCTCGTCGGATTGTTCGGGTCGCACTTGGAGCCTACTTTGATTTATTGTGATAACCAGAGTTTCATTAAACTCTCGGCTAATCCAGTATTTCATGATAGATCCAAACACATCGACATCAGGTACCATCATATTAGAGATTGTGTGCAGCGGAGAATCATGTTACTTTCATATGTTTGTTACAGGTCAAAATACCTCCTCATCAGCTCAGAGGGGAAGACAAATATGGAAGAAGTACAAAGACCTAAATTAAACCTATTTCTGCCAGGGTAACGCATATATAGAACAGAACAAGAGCGTTATAACGCAGGCAAGCAATACATTGGCCGCGTTAGTGGCTAGGGCAACGCTCTGTTTACACTGGAGAGACGCATTACCCGTGTTTTAAGTTTGAATTGGGAAAAGAGTGCGGAGAAAGATTTGAATCTCCGACTTTCCCTCACAAAGGAGTTAGTGCACAAAGGAAACTGCAGAAGCACCAGTTCATTATTGGTCATTGCCATAGAAGACTGAACTCAAAGAGAGGCAAAAGCATGGAGATCAAAGAAACATCTAAGCCTTTTCCATTCCAAACTAGTGGAAAGAGAAGGGCAACAATGGCCTTCTCCCTCTCCTATAAGAAGGAGCTGAAGGCTCTTAATTGAGGGTCGAAGGATTGCTCAAAGTTCTTGTATACTTGTGGAATAGAGATTAGTGTGACATTGTGAAGGCCAAGAGTCAAAGAGGCTCCTAGGGAGCTTGTTGGGCTTGGACTTCTTCACTTGGTAGAGAAGAGAGATTGGGAGACTGAGGAGGGCTTGGTACAACCGATGGTTGTAATCCTCCTTCTTTCAAAATCAATAGAATTATGTTCGTTTTGTCCATTCGATGCTTAATGTTATATTGTTATTTCAATATTTGTTTAGTATGATATGAATGGCTCAGATGTGTATAATCTAGATGTTTATTGTTGATTTAATTGATAGAATACTTGTTATATTAGAAGTTACGCGGGTGCTTTGACTGATTGCAGGTCTTAGATTTGGAGCCGGCGAAGAAGGACTCTTACTTTGCTGCTCAGCGTTCTCCAAGAGATTCCAAGACTGTCAAAGAGGTAATTCTCTATTGTATTCCTTCAAGTTATTTCAAGCTAATATGAACATGCTCATGCCATCTTTGTGAACATCATAGCTAATCTGACTGTCTGCCTCGGGCACCGGAAAGCCCTGAGAGGGATATACGAAAACCAACCACCCAAGCAGTTTACCCTATAGCAGAATTGGTGACTCTGCTGGGGAGTGTCCCCATAGTTTCCGGACTATTTTTCCCTTCATTTCTTCTCTCCTCTGTTCAGTATCCTTCCGACCATTTTTTGATGCCCAGTAGACATACCAAACGCTTGCAGAGTTCAATCCTGTGCCTGTCTGGCCAACTGAAGAGCTTTTCCCTGGTTAACGCGACCTATGCAGTGTATCCAGTGCGTTATAACGCGGTCTAGGCTTAAATACAGTGCGTTATAACGCTGTATTTTCTCACAGACATAGCGTTACCCAGCCAAAAAACCCTGTTGTTCACTACCGTGACTGTGTTTTAGCTGTGGAGTTTTTTGGCCACCAGTACCTTTCACAGACCGAATCCCTGTGCTTGTCTGCTAAACTGGCGTTGATTATTTGTTTCTCTTATTTAGTTAAGTGTGCAAAGCATTTACTTTTTTAAAAAGAGAATTTTTTTTTTATTTTTCTGCATTTAGATGAGTTTATTCTGAAAAGTTTGATTCACAGACTGTTAAAAGAGGTAGATAGAAAGCTGAATCTTAAAAGTTGAGCTGTGTTATTTACATGTTGGTGCATGGATTATTGATAAAGAAACCTCTCCTTGTAGAAACATTGTTCATTGAAGTTAATATCTAGAGCATGTTTTGCATGGTTTATTGAGTCAGCGTCTCACTATACTTCATACGTCCATTTCCCCTCCGCCAGACTAATAACAAAGTACACTAAAAACAAAGAGATAATAAAATCAATCTAATAACTCTTTTTGAGCTCACACAAACAGTAGTTCAGGCTAGGATCTTGGGTTAGGACAGTGAGAAAACTACCCAAGATCTCAAAACTTGAAAACTAGAGTCATTAAAGAGTGAAATCCTGCTGCACTCACATTATTGGGACCGTTCCTTTACCGGAGCTCGGCGCGAGACAACACTTGGGTGCACTAGAAGGTAGCCCGCCTTCGACTGCATCCTGTGGGTGTGTTATATATTGGGGTTCCCTTCGGGGATGTCGAAACTAGATCAGGGATCTAGGTATTCTGCCCATATAGCACACTGTCCTTGACCGTGGACCCCCCTGATAGTGTCTGTGATTTGAGGTAACCTTAGTGGCCATACTTTTAGGGACTTACACAAGGTGACTGGGACGGGCTGTCCTGGTACCTGAAACAGATGGACCTACTCTTTCTTTAGTCTTTAGGAGGGTACTCGTCTTCACGAGAGTACTTACACCTATCGTCTGGGGTTCGGGCAAAGCTCTAGAGTAACCGTAACTGTAATTTCGACCAACCCTCTCTGTATGCTATTGTGAGACTGGATTTCATCACCAGTGAACGGTAGTACTCAGACAGGGCACCCTATACTGGTTGCTTGTTGATTGATTTTAGAGAGTCTTTTTTCTTTTTAGTAAGTGTGTGGTTACTGTCACTTGAGACTTCATAATATATCACATTTTAAATAAAATTTGTTAAAATTAAATCGGTCACCGTGGCGTCCCCTGACCCACGCCGTCAGTCTAGACGACAGCAAGGTCTACCTCCTCTCACCTTAGAGGAAAGATTGAACCTTGGTGAACCCGGGCCTTCTACGGAAGAGCAGTCTCCTTTGACTGATCTGGATTATCACATAGACCCTTATCAGCTGGAACTCCCGGAGGACCCTTTCACTGAAGGCGTTGTACCTAATTACAATCCTCCGCTCATTGATCCGTTAGGACCGGTGATAATCCAGATTCCACCGCGCCAAGATATGTCTGCGGCAACACCAACATCTATTTCACCACCGGTATCCACAGGGTCGATACCAATGGCAACCATTCCTGGTTCGCCATCATCCTCCCCGCCGGTGGTCAGTTCTATGTCATTACTGGGTAACCCCGGTAGTCAACATATGCCTACCCCCAACCCTATGGTCAACACAACTGTCAGTAGTTTACCGAACCCTTCGGCATCTACTCCTACCGTGACCACGTTGGGGACCACGGTAGCTCCTCCCACGAGCACGACTACTTCGGTGCCCTTTAGCAACCCTTTCAGTTGGAACCCTCTGTTGAGTTCAAACCCCCTGGCCACTATGCCAGGGGGCAGTGTTGTCAGTACACAGGTAGCAGGGAATATTTCTCTTTCTATGCAATCCTTAGGACAAATGGGACAACCCATTGTAAATACTATCCCCTTAAGTGGTTCAAACATAGGCGTAGGATCTATACCGTTTCCAAATTATGCAAATACTAGTATGCCTCCGGGAAACTCTATTGCATCCATTTGGACTAACCAACCCCAACCTCCGTCTGGAGTGGGAGGGCACTTTTACGCTGGGGGCAACCAACAATTTGCCCCTCAATACACTATGCCCTATGGACAACAATCGTATGTTCCTACTCCTCCACCTATGGGGGGTTTTTATCAAAGTCCCACTTACCCTTCTGGTAACACGTGGATGGGGGGACCCTATGGTCCAAGTAGTCAGCCCATACTGCCTTGGTTAGACTCGGGGGAAAATCCACAATTGCCTTTCTTGGCAGCTTTGGACATACCCGACATCCATAAGCTGACAAACGACCCCATCAATCACAACTCGCTTTGGCCTCCTATACCGCATAAGATTCCTTCAGATATCCCGAAGTTCGACGGGAAACATGGAGATGACCCGGCCGCACACATCACTACCTTCCATTTGTGGTCCATATCCAATTCCATGGTAGATGATAGTGTCCGCCTTCGACTGTTTTCCCGCACCCTTACAGGCAATGCTGCCAAGTGGTACATTGAATTACCACGCGCCACCATCAATACGTTTGGCGCTTTAGCGACGGAGTTCTTAAAGAACTTTCAACTACCAATTAGAGTGGAAACCGGCACAGAATTGTTAACATCATTGCGCCAAGACACCGCCACCCACATCTCCGACCATATTCATGAATGGAGACGTAGGAGGAGGCTTGTCAAAGCGCCAATACCAGACCACCTCTTGGAAAATTGGTTTTGCAAGTCTCTTTTACCCCATATCTCTAAAGACATTGGCCTTTCTGGTGCAGTGACAGAAGATCAATGTATTCGTCGTGCCCAGCACCTGGATTTGATCTATTCACAATCCGGCACGCTTTACGATCTGCTCCCCCATGCCCCTGGTAACCCGAACCCTCCGGCTACTAAGAAAACCGGAGCTCATGCCGATGGTCTCGTTGGCGCGATCTCTGGTGTAGCCACCAATCAGTCTCGGGGGCAAACCTCCCAGCCATCCTCGGCTGCCACTGCCCCCCATCAAACGACTCCTCTCCCTTCCGCTGAGGTAAATTCGGTGCAAACCTCACAAAAACCCAACGGGAAAAATAGGAAGAATAAGAAGAAAACATCTTCTTCGAAAGAGCAGTCGAATAATCAGAATAACTCTAATCAGAAAAATGCTGCTAACGAAAAAGGAAAGGATAAACCCATGAGATTTCCTTGTAAAATCTGTGCGGAGGACCACTTGACATGCAAATGTCCTCGGTTGCAGGAATGCACTGATTTTATTGCTAACAAGGATTCTGGGAGAACACCTGCCATTCTTCACAATCCTTTCCCCAATCAACAGCAGCAACATCAACATATGGTTGACAACCCACCACAATCCCATCAACGGGGCAATGGTGGTTCGAATCCTTCCAGCGAAGGACCATCTGCCATTTATGGCATCGAGAGTATTGACCTTCAAACTCGTGCCAAGCTTTATGGAACTCCTACCATAGATGCTCAAGAACCTGGAGCTAGTTCCAATCCGCCGCCGCCTAACGATTTGCATATCGAAAGGCCTAATGCTGAACCTATAATTCATCCCCCAAAAGAGACACTTCGACGCACGACTCATAATACCTCTGCACGTGCAGCCCAAAACTACAATATTGTAGAAGATTTGGTGCAGGCACCGTCAGCTATGTCTGCACTTGAAGTATTACAAACCTGTCCAGCACAAAGGAAAGCCTTGCTTTCAGCCATTGGCGGAATAGATCCCCAGGATTCCATGCTAGCAGTCTTTGATATGGAAAAGGCTAAACCTCGCCTCTCGCATCAACTCGCATTCCAGGTGCAGGTTGTGTTGAAAGGGAGACCCATCCATCGCACTGTCATAGACGAAGGTGCTTCGACCTACGTTATGTCACAAGCTTGCTGGCTGAATTTAGGTTCTCCTACTCTAACCCCGCCATCGAATTCCCTGAAAGCTTTCGATGGCCACACGTTCCTACCCAAAGGATACCTTGCTAGCTTTCCCGTCACTCTTGGTGGGAAAACGGTAAACGTGGACGTTGAAGTCGTAGAGCGTCATCTCGACTATAATCTATTGCTCGGTCGTAGTTGGTCTTATGCTATGACCGCCATCGTGTCTTCGGTCTTCCGACTCATCCTATTTCCATTGGATGGGAAAATAGTCACGGTCGATCAGCTATCCTTCTGCACCCCTGATTATTCCACTTTACCAAGTAGCTCCGTACCCTTAATAGGAGGTGTCCCTGACTCTTACGTCAGTATCGGTACCGGTCTTCTGAAGGCATCTTCCCTACTGGGTTGTTTTCCTCTACCGCCGCCTCAGATCCCAAACACGGTTGCAATGATATCCACCTCTTCGGATGGCTCTATCGACCCATGGATCATTCCGACACCTTCAGAAATTGATTCCTATGGAGATCAGATGCCGCTTTCGCCGGTTGAGTTGGCTTACCAAGCCATCCAAGTCGCATCTGAACCCTCCACTGATATGGTTTCGACCACAGGTACACCCCTCTCTCCCATAACGGTTCTCTCTAAGGATCTCCTCAATGAAGTCTGGCCTACAGACGAAGCTATTTGAGAGATCATGTCATTAGAAGAACGACCTTGGGGAGAGTTCCACCATCGCGCTTCGACGATTGATTCGGAGGCGATAAAAACTGAAATCCCGTTCTTTGACCAACCTGAGATCGTTCCCTCCTCTTATACGATGTCCACACTATCGATTCAGAGGGGAACATGGGTAATCTTTCCAAGACTCTACTCATCGATATCTCGGTCAAAACGGGTATCATGGAAAATATTCAGATTGGAGCCGACTACAATCCTGAGGAAATTGCGTCCTTCACATCTCTTTTTAAAGAATTCCACGATGTCTTTGCTTGGTCTTATGATGAAATTCTCGACATAGATCCTTCTATTGACGAGAAAGAGATCAAGAAATTTCGAGCATTCTTTTTATGGTATTTTTCTTGCTCGTTAATCCGAAAAACCTCGAGTCTTCTTCTTCGGGCTCATTAAACTTACACGAAGAAGCTTCGAGCATTCTTTTTACGGTATTTTTCTTGCTCGTTAATCCGAAAAACCTCGAGTTCTCTTCTTCGGACTCGTTAAACTTATACGAAGTTGGCATCGAGCGTTCTTTTTATGGTCTTTTCTTGCTCGTTAATCCGAAAAACCTAGAGTTTTCTTCTTCAGACTCGTTAAAACTATGGAGAAGTACTGAGCATTCTTTTTAGGAATCTTTTTCTCGCTCATAAAACCGAAAAAATCCCGAGTCACCTTTGTCAGACTCGTTAAACTACTGAGACAAAGAACAAGGAGCCATTCTTTTCCTCTTTTTCAACGCTCTTTAAACAGAAAAAATAAATTCGAGTTTTCTCCGCGTGACTCGTTAAAATTTCACGGAGGTATCGAGTTTTCTCCGCGTGACTCGTTAAAATTTCACGGAGGTATCGAGTTTTCTCCGCGTGACTCGTTAAAATTTCACGGAGGTATCGAGTTTTCTCCGCGTGACTCGTTAAAATTTCACAAAGAATATTGAGTTTACTTCGTCTCCTCGTACTCATAACAAAATGAGGTAGACGTCCATTGAACATAGATTTCTCACTTTTCCGGATTCGATGGACTAACTAACGGAAAATGAACGGTTTCGGGCTTACTATTACCCCTTTGCCGTGCCCGGTTATCAAGACATGACAAAGGTACCCCAATGGAGCCGTCTTTTACGACATTTTTCAGACTCCCTAAACATGAAAAATTCACCGAGTTTACTCGTCTGGACTTGTTAAACTTAATCAGACAGGACATGGAGTTGTCTTTTATGACATTTTTCAGACTCTCTAAACATGAAAAATTCACCGAGTTTGCTCATCTGGACTCGTTAAATCTAATCATATGGGGCACAGAGTTGTCTTTCCTGACATTTTTCAGACTCTTTAAACATGAAAAATTCACCGAGTTTACTCGTCTGGACTCGTTAAACTTAATCAGACGGGGAAAAATTTGGACAAAATGGATACTACCTCTGTTACATTTTCAAAAAGGTCGATTTGGCAGCAAAATTCCTGAACATGGCACTTCCCAGAAAACTCTTTCGCAGTTAGCCGAACCCTACCATCTATGAGTATTAGCCTTCATTTCCCAGTGTCCCTGCACCGGTAAAATCCTAACACACTCTTTGGTGTTCATCATGCTTCAGCTGCCTAGTACCCTGCTAGAGTGCCTTCTATTGTTCAAGCAGATCTCGCTATCTACTGCTCCTGTTATCAACCAAACCGTTCATTATGCCAAAAATTATTTGTCGTCTGACGTTCCCATTTACTCTTCCTTATCTCAAATCATAAACAAAATCAGTTGGTTTCCGTTTCGTGTTGACTGATGTAGGACGCCTCAGTGCCTACCTCTCAACATATCACTTCCTATCAACTTCAACACCTTATCTAGGAAGTTGATCCAGAAACACATCAGTACCCAGATACTTGCAGACATCAGTGGCAGGTAGTCTTGTGTTGGATCAAAGGTCTTCATCATTAGCTCTTAGTCACAGTATTCCTACGGTGTTCGACTTGGCTCCTTTATTCTTTTCAAACTGGAAATTATGTAGACATCTTAAAGGGACCATCATCATTATCAGAATTCTATTTTCAGCGTCTGTTAACGGTTTCCGTTATCCAGGCAGTAAATGGACGGTTTCTCATCGTCCGACGACAGCTCCCATATTTCTCTCACGTGGCCCTGAAGTATCAGGTTTAAGTGGTCAGTCAATGCCTTGAGGCAAGGCTGCACCATTAAGGGACATTTCCCCAAGCTGCGATATTGTTTATGGAGACAGCTCCTTCAGCCTGATCCTGTTATGACAGACACTTCCACATTGTGCCTATTGGTGGACAGATTCTTCATATCTCTATTCTAGAGAAATCATGTTGTTTAAAGCTACTGAGCATGGGACATGCCCGACTCTGGGCAAATACTATATTTTCTGACATATGTTGTTGTTTCAGGTTTTCCTCAGTCTTTCAATCTCTCTCTCTCTACAAATTATAAAGTATTTCGGCCATCGTCTTCGTCTCTGACCTCACACTTTAGGGGGCATCTGTTACAGGTCAAAATACCTCCTCATCAGCTTAGAGGGGAAGATAAATATGGAAGAAGTACAAAGACCTAAGTTAAACCTATTTCTGCCAGGGTAACACATATATAGAACAGAACAAGAGCGTTATAACGCAGGAAATCAATACATTGGTCGCGTTAGTGGCTAGGGCAATGCTCTGTTTACACTGGAGGGACGCGTTACCCATGTTTTAAGTTTTAATCAGGAAAAGAGCGCGGAGAATGATTTGAATCTCCGACTTTCCCTCACAAAGGAGTCAGTTCACAAAGGAAACTGCAGAAGCACCACTTCATTATTGGTCATTGCCATGGGAGACTGAACTCCAAAAGAGGCAAAAGCATGGAGGTCAAGGAAACATCTAAGCCTTTTCCATTCCAAACTAGTGGAAAGAGAAGGGCAACAATGGCTTTCTCCCTCTCCTATAAGAAGGAGCTGAAGGCTCTTAATTGAAGGTCGAAGGATTGCTCAAAAGTTCTTGTATACTTGTGGAATAGAGAATAGTGTGACATTGTGAAGGCCAAGAGTCAAAGAGGCTCCTAGAGAGCTTGTTGGCTTGGACTTCTTCACTTGGTAGAGAAGAGAGATTGGGATACTGAGGAGGGCTTGGTACAACCGATGGTTGTAATCCTCCTTCTTTCAAAATCAATAGAACTATGTTCGTTTTGTCCATTCGATGCTTAATGTTATATTGTTGTTTCAATATTTGTTTAGTATGATATGAATGGCTCAGATGTGTATAATCTAGATGTTTATTGTTAAATTAATTGATAGAATACTTGTTATATTAGAAGTTACGCGGGTGCTTTGACTGATTGCAGGTCTCAGATTTGGAGCCAGCGAGGAAGGACTCTTACTTTGCTGCTCGACGTTCTCCAAGAGATTCCAAGATCGTCAAAGAGGTAATTCTCTATTGTATTCTTTCAAGTTACTTCAAGCTAATATGAACATGCTCATACCATCTTTGTGAACAGAATAGCTAATCTTACTGTCTGCCTCGGGCACCGGAAAGCCCTGAGAGGGATATACGAAAACCAACCACCCAAGCAGTTTACCCTAAAGCAATGTTCCCACGGAGGATCAGGATGCTGACATCTTGACGAAGAAGCTCACCAGGAGAAAATTCGAATTCCACAGAGGCAGGATAGGGGTTGTAGATAATCCATATCTTGTTGAGAGGGAGTGTTGAAAATGCAACAAGATGATGGAGCTTAGTGAAATGAAGTCGCCTTCACTAAGTGGGCCCGCAGGCTATTTTTGGCGCAAAGTCTATTTTTAGACTATGTCTATTTTTGGACATATGGAGCATGGTCTAGGAGTTGCAGTATGCTATTCTTGGATGATTGGTCGAGTTGGTAAAAATAGATGGACCTCTATTTTTAGACATACAAGTCGAAGTCTATTTTTAGACTGCCTGTCTAAAAATAGGTCAGTCAAATATTATTAGCCCTTAATAATATTTGGACTATAAACTTCAGTTTATCCTCTTGCAGCACTTCAGTTGGAGCTACGGATGTGGCCCATGCACCTGACAGAAGGAATTACGCTATTCCTAGGGGTTTGGTGAGCTCATGCATGGTTGAATTTAGTTAGAACTCAAGTGGCAGAGTTTGGGGGAGTTGATGAGACAGTTGGTGGAGTTGTGTTCTGTTTAACTTAGTTGAACTAGTTGTATTTAGCTTAACTGGCTAATACAATAGTGATGAGTGGTGTGAATTAAATATTATTTAATTCACTAATTATTAACTCATTATTCAACTAAAGAACACATCAGTTGACTGCAGTGCATGGACAGTTCAGTGAAGACCAGTGGAAGAGGTAGATGAAAGGGTGAGTTTGCTATTAGTTGTGACATTAGTTGTGCATGAGATTTGCACAAGCATTGGAGGAGATTGCCAATGAGGATTGCGCAGATCAAGCCAGTGGGATTCGAACTTGGATCTCTAATTACACCAACTTGGATTGCGCAGTAGAGGCAGGAAAATAGTGGATGAGTTTTGAACCCATGACTAGTTCAAAACTGAGCTAGTTTGTGTGTAAATTTTGGAGATAGTACTGAGTACTTGTGAGGAGTATTGTGCTATGTATTGTTACATGTTCTCTTCTATTATAATATACAAAATAGCTGGGGGTTTTCAGCTATAAGATTTCCCCATTACATATTGTGTTTATGTGTGCATGCGACTGTTTCTATTTCCGCATATTGATGATCAATTGTAGAAGAGGTTATGTGTTATGCATGAATTCGAATTAGTGTGTGACCAGGATAATCTCAGTGGATAAATCTTCATTATTCAGAAAATTTCTACAAGAACAACTAGAGGGCTTTGAGACACATGATTAGAGGAATCATGTGTGTAGATTGAAGAAATCATTGTATGGAATGAAGCAAACTCCCAGAGCCTGGTATGGTCGAATTGACAACTATCTGTAGAAGATGGGATTCGTCAAGAGTGACTCAGATCCCAATCTCTATTATCTAAGAGTAGGGAGTAAGCCATTGATACTGGTATTTTATGTGGATCATCTGTTCTTGATAGGATCATCAAGGCTCATCACATATTGCAAGAAGAATTTAGCTAAAGAGTTTGACATGAAGGATTTGGGACAGATGCACTATTTTCTGGGGTTGGAAGTTTGGCATCAGGATGGGGATATCTTCCTTGGTGAAGGAAGATGCACTAAAAATATTCTGAAAAGATTTCAGATGGAGAATTGTAGACCCATGACCACTCCAATAATTTCCAACTGGAAGAAAATCAACATGTCCGATGATGATGAAGTTGATCCTACGCTGTACAAATAGCTCATAGGGTCATTGATGTATTTGGTAAATACAAGGCCGAACATTTGTTATGATGTTAATATCCTAAGTCAGTTCATGGTGGAACCGAAGAGGGCACATTGGGCAGTAGCCAAGCATGTTCTCAGGTACCTTTGAGGAATAGTTGAGCTTGGATTGAAGTACACCCGTGATAATGATGTCAGGTTGAGTGGTTTTATTGATGCAGATTGGGCTGGAAGTTTAGTTGATCAGAAGAGTACCAGTGGGTATTGTTAGCCACCTATGAAATTTTTGACAAGCAAACAGGTGGCTAAAATGTTTTTGAGCCTTCAAGAAATACAATGCCTGTGAAAACATATCATTCTTGAAGCCTCCTGTGTCTGTTTCCCTTTGAAGAATCCTCACTATTGTCTCCAGTTAAAAAGCCTCTCTATTTGTGGAAGAAAATGCTCAGAAGACCTCTATTTCCCCTTATTTTCATTCCCACTAAGCCTCTGCTTTCATCACCTTTTTCCCCTCTAATTCCTTCATTAACCCTCTAAATCTCCCTAAACCCCCTTTAAAACCTCATAATAGCCTTTATTTGGTCTTAAAACCCCTTATTCCTTCTACTGAAAACCATTTTAAGCCTTAAAAATCCTCTTTTTGGCTTAAAAAACACTCATTTTACATATGAGGCTTAAGCCCCTTCGGCTAAGCCCCTTAACCACTTCCCCACACATGACCCGTGCATAGAACCAAGCTTTAAAGCCCTGGGCACTAATCGCAATCGTGACTTACATTGTGAGCCTTTTCCTTTGTAAATTCCATTTTTTCCGATGCGAGGTCTTTGTTCTATTCAACTGCGAGCTCGATCTGAGCCATAGATATACATAGATCTAACGGTCAGCGCTTGCTCTGTAGCGCACCCCGTCGTATCTCTACATTCAACCCTCCGATTACGTATAGACTGTTGATCTATCACTTTGATCCAACGGCTATCGCATAATCACACCGTCGCAGCGCCCAATCCCATCACATTCGACCTCCGCCGATTGGCGAGTCCTGATTTGATCTGAATCGTTCATCCATTCGGATCCAACGGTCCAGATTACTCCACACCCTGCTCATTGCCCCCGTCTTTCTCCCCTTCTGATCAATCTCCGCCGTCGATTCCCCGCCGATCCAAAGGCCCTGATGTAATCGCAAGTTTAAAACTCAGAGTTTCTGACCCCCACCTCCCTCCGATGCGATTGGATCTCCACTGTTGATCCCTTTGGATCCAACGGCCCTCATTCTTTCTGCCCATTCACACAAACCTTTGCCTTCCCGCCCCCTCTTTAATCCTGATCATCCTTTCGTTAGATCTGACAGCTGAGATCTAACTTTCCTTTGAATTTTCACTGCCTAACCAACCATGCACTTTCCCTCATCGCGCTCCATCCTCCGTTGTCCGATCTTTTCGCCCCATATCCAACGGTCAGCATGCATATCGTGTTATTTTGGCATCCGAGCTTTAACGCTTCAAAGTTACGCGATGAAAGCGGTTTTATTTTTCCACGCGTCACTCAGCGACATATATCGTGTTTTTGGGCAAAAGTTTAAAACTGTTCTTTTGTAGTGCGACACCAGTGGTTTTCTTCCTAAAACTACCTTCCTTCCCCTTTGCTCCTACAGCCTCCGTCATCAATCTTAGATGTCCATCTGATCAGATCTACGGCCCGTATTGCATCGCGCCCCCATTTATATTTCATTCATCGGACCTTTCCAATGACTTCATCCTTTAATCTCCACCGTTGATCTCCTCCTGAGATCCAATGGCCCATAGTTAATCGCCCTCCACCCGCTAGGTCCCACCATTAAAAGGCCCCACTTTCATACTTTTTGCTCCATTTTCTTTGTAAATCACCCAAGCACTAAACTTTGGGTTTTAACACTAAAGTGTTATTTTCCCCGCCCAAATTATTATTAACACCTCCATTCATAAATCCTGGCCGTTGATCACCATTTCCATATCTGATCGAACGGTCCACGACCCTTATCACACCAAACCTTCATCAGGCCATCGCTTCCACCATTCTGCAACGTTTTTCACCTGTTTCGCCTACTTCCACCATTTCTGCCACTACTTCCACATGCCTCCACAACATATTTCCACCACTCCCCTGTATTTTATAACAGTTTTATTATATTGTTTAGGGTTTACAGAGTGGGAAATTCACTCTATCTCCACAGTCACAACCACTGTGACTCAGAGCGCAGAGATGACCATTGTTGCAGCGGCAAAGTGTATCAACAGTGACAGATCAAGGGATTTAAGCTTGTTATTGAACACTTAATGATTATAATCCCATGTTTAAAGGACAGAGACATTGTTAGAAACCATGAAGATGATTAAGAGGCCCTACAAGTTCTGAAGCGCGCATGAAACAAGCCATATCTGTGTTATAATGTCAGCAGTACACTTTCCTCGAGAAGGACACCTTCCTACAGAAGTCTCCATGCCTCCTCGAGCTCTAAAAAGCCATTTCACTGACAGAAGCTTCTAGGCTATCAGTACCGCAGTCATGGAAGTATGGAGAGACCTGCAGACTTTATATCCCGGTTACTTATTTCAGAAGGCTACACAGAGTACCTTACAGCCAGAAAGGACTTCAAAGAACACATCTGAGGTTTCTATCAACCTAACAAAGACTCCCAGACCATACTACAGAGTACATACAGTGATGCAGAGCCATTAAGAAGAGTGGGTTCGACCTTCTGCCTACACTCTGTCTTAATGGGTCAATTTAATTCACATCTTCGTGCTATTCCATTCTCCTATAAGAACCCCTGAAGAACATATTGTAAAGGTTGTTGTCGTTGTTAGTTGAAGGGATTCTTTCGACTGTTAGAATTTTTATTGGGGGAAAGTAGCTGAGTAGTTTGTAATTTAGTAGGCTGGGAGGAGAAATTTTGGACTGTAATCAGCCATTGAGCTCAGTGTATGTTACTAGTTTTTCACATCAATTGAACAAGCAATTTCACAGGATCTTGGTCTATATTACAGGTGATGTTTCCTTTACTTATTTCATGTTTGATCATACTGTCCATTTATTCTCTGATAAGAATCAGTAAAAAGGCTTAGGATATACCCTTGCATGGTACCTTCATGCCCACTGCTCTTCTTAGATTTGATGTTTTCTGCTGATAGTGAATCTAAGAGAAAATTCATGTAATTTAACCAATCAAAGATGTTGGTCTATCCCATGCTTACTGATGTTCTAATTTGGGATTTGTTTCTTAGATGTTCTTGTTGGGTTTAAACTGGAAGAATTTGGATATTGGGGATATAGAGTTAGCCCTGTCAACTGGGGTACTTTTCCAACAGATTGGCCTTTCTAAGATCCCTTTGAGCTTGTCTCAAAAGAAATGAAGGTTGAAAGCCCTTCTCTGATCTTAGGCCTTGCTCTGTGTTAAACCTTAACTCTGTTTTTCCTTTGAGAGTATGCTGAAGCAGGCCTGGAGTTGAATGACCTCTGACCTGATCTTAAGCTACCACTTGTCCTGCATTGAGAGTTTCCTTTGAGTATGTCAAAGCAGGTCTAGATTTAAATGATATCTGATCTGATCTTCAGATTGAAATTGGGTTTCTTTCCTTCTTTCACCTTCTCCCCTTAATGTTCCATTTCACCATCTATCTGAAAGATCCTTTAGTATAAATGACTTGCCCTATGGAAAGCCTTGCTTAGTTGTTATGCAAGTAATCTCCTTTCATGACTCCATAGCCCAATGGATGACACTTTCTCAACCTATCTTCTTTTGCTGAAACATCCTACTACTTTTTTCCTTTCATTCCATAACTTTTTCAGTTAATGACCTCCGACCAACCCAACAACCAAATCATTTAAAACAAACCATGTGCTTCATACCTATCCTAATACCTCATCTTGAGCTTTCAAAGATATATCATTCTTTGTATGTATAGAGAGATCCCTCTCTAGAAACAGGAGGGCTAGATCTTGAGGTCCCAAAGTGGTTTGATGTTGTCTTATCTTTTGGTATTGCCAAATCTACGAAAACATAAGAACCCCAACATAATGGCGACTCCGCTGGGGAAGACAACCTGAGTGCATTTTATCTTAGATACCCTTAGGCACTCAGAAGACCCAAAATCTCTGGTTAGGTTGATATCTCATTGCTAATGGTGGACAACAGCCTGCTTCAAACAGTCAAATTCATCCACTTGGTGACTCCACACTCCAATAACTCCTAGAAGACCAAATGACTCCACTAGTAGAAAAACCTGAACTGGTTGAGAAGATACAGTGACCTCCTCTTACATACCCATATCCAAACATGGACAGAGAGGCAAAGCTAGATGCTTTGTCAGACAGATTAAACAAAATGGTAAACATGTTTGGTGAGATCATGGTAAAGGTGTATGAGGCCAATTTAAATACTAATGTTGTTTATCCAAAGCAGCCCATGCCTTTCCCAGAACAAGAACAAACTCAAAACCTAGACAATGAGCAAGACGTGTATGATGCTCAAGAATCTATAGAATATGAAGAGGAAGGTGGTCAAGAAATTCTTGATTGCTTGCATATGTCTTGTACTATGCTGACTAGAGAATATCATGACCTAATGGCGAAAGATAATAGGGAACGCTGCTTTGAGGAAATAAGAGACCACATAGAAGATGCAGAATCTGATGTGGAAGGAGAAAGAGATCAGGAAACATCAGAAATTCCTCAAAGTTTCCCTGCTAGCACAAGTGAAGATTCCACAGAAGAGGCCCAAGAAGGCATCCAGCCTACAGATCAGTTAATACAAGAAACAGAGGACTGTTGTTCTTCTGTCTATGTTAAAAAAGAAATCCCTCTGTTGACAGAAGAAGATATGGACCAAATATTAAACATGCAGTCCACCTCTGAAATATTTTATAGAACAGACACTCTTACTCATTCATCTAATGAGTTCGATGATACAGATATAGAAGACTCCTCTGTAAATTAGAATGAAGAAAGATTTGCTGAGAATCCAGTAGGTTGGATTGGTAACATTACTTACATTTATGATTTTCCTATTTATGATCTATTTGATGATGCTTGCTTCCAAAGGGAAACTAAGCTTACAAGACCATCATCAGTGGATTCAGGGGAGGAAGGTCAGGACCAAAAACTTCAGAGAAGCAATGAGCCATGTCAACCTATCTATGATACTGATGAGGAAAGTTGTGAAAGCCTAGTAATAGATTAAGATTCATTGAATTTTCACTCTGTTACACCTCAGATCAGCAGTCATAGCTCCCATGTGATTGGAAGTCAGCAGTCCTCCTTTTCAGAGGATGAAGAAGAAAACAAAGAAGAAATTTTTGAGCAGATTGAAAACAAGGAGCCTTCTCTTGACATTTTTCCAAAAATAATTGTGTAAATGTGATTGATTCCTATGCTTATGTTTTCTACTGTTTATTTCTCTGCATATATAATTATGAATGTTGCAGTAGTATTTATTTTGATATTTGCCAGAAGATTTCTGAATAATAACTTACTGAAATAATAAGTAGGAGAAATAAATCTATCACTGCAACTGGTTGAGAATTTTCACAGATGGTTCTTGGGAAGACTGACGTCTGGAAAACATCCCTCCCGATCTCTTATGTCTAGTGGATCTTCTCAAATGTTGATTGTGAGGTTCTGCATTAGTAAATAGAAGGGAGAAATACAAGTTAGGATGGAAATCACATTCATACACAGTAAAGGATGGCTATGAAGATTTTATTTTTTCTTCACAAATTCCGCCAAGATCATATGCATGGAGAGAGATCAAGACCAACAATGTTATTCCCATGGTACATACTTTTTGCTAGACCCTTATTCATAAAAAAAAAATTGATCATCGAGAACCTTAGCAAAAGAGAGATTTGTGGCCCTTCCCAGTGCCCTCTATGTAAACAACAGGAATAATCCATCCCCCATTTTTTCTTTATTTCCCTTACTCCTCTTAGATCTAGAGCTTCGTCTTGGGTCCCCTGTCCCGCCGCCTTGTAAAGCCTCTGGGCCTCCTAGCCTTCATCATCTGTTGGAACAAGCATTACTCTGGTTCCTTAGTGGGTAAGGTTGATATAAAGTGGATATGATGTTCTCTCCTAAATTTCATTTGTTCAAAAATCTCGTTGCCTAGGTTTTGAATCCCATAATTACTTCCTTTTGACACCATCCTTTACTTCACCTCTTTCTTTTTTATGTCCATAACAACACATTGGGAATAAAGTTACAGGATTTATGAAATGGAAGGTACACAATTGTCTCCTATTTTGTAAAGTGATAATGTTCTTTATTATTTAGTTTTATGTTTACTCTGGATATTGAATTCTAATGATTTTGCAGCTAATTCACGATTTTGCATCCAAGTCCATGGTTTGACAGGTTCCAGGATGCCAACAAGAGAGAAATATATATGGATAGGTGGAAATGGAGATACATAATGATTTCCTCCTATTCCCACGATCCAAAGTGATGAAAACATATCCTGGTTATATGGTCAAAGGAAAGGTCAACCACCAAAGCTAACAACATGTGAGCGAGAATGAGATCAGTGCCTCGTGATTTACTTTGTTAATAGAAAAACACGAGCAAATCACATGATGTTATATTTTCTAGTTAAATATTATTTTTGTTGATTAGGCTTAGGCATAAATATCTGAACATTAATTGCCATGAGCTCTATAAGTAATGACTCTCGACAGAAATGAAAGACATCGACACTAATATTGAAACTCTGTTATTGAAACTTTGTTTTAAATAATATATTTTGTTTCCAATTTGCATCAATGTGTGGTTAAGTGTTTGATCAGTATAATAATCGTGGTTTCTTGCTTCTCGTGGAGGGCCCCCTCGATAAAGTAAGGAATTTTTTATGTTTTTTTAATTGCTAAGTAGTTAATTCTCTAACTTTGTTTTCAATTTATATTAGTTAATTCTCTAACTGTGTTGTCAATTTCTCTTCAGTTAATTTGTCTGTTCAGTATTTTAATTATTCATTTCTTTCATTTATAAGAATGTGAATGAACATGGATATGAGTATGAATTTAAACTAAAATTAATCTAGATAGGATTTTCATGAATTTAGAATTTTTTACAAGTGTGCAGAGTAATTTATATTAAGTGAAATTTCATTCATGCAACCGTGTGGTTTACTTTTAGTATCGATATTTCTTAAGAGTAAGTTTCTTTTCTGCAAATGAATGAGGATTTTATTTACATTTATGTAAAGTGTGATATTGATTGCATTTATGCAAAAGTGTGAGATTTCCATTTCAAATAAAAGTGTGGAATTTTAAAAGAAAAAACAGTTTTAGCAAGAGAGTGTGATCATCATTGGAGATTTCTATGAATCACTAATTTTCTTATGAAAACATGTCCATTTCGATAAAATTCAGTTTCATTTAGAATTGTGTAAACTATCAGGACTTATAGCACATACAATGCATCTACACTTCATCATTTTACTAGCCCTGGTTGAAAATTTACGCAAGTAATTTAAGATTAATTAAATTATACAAACAAATTGTGTCGTTGTCGGGGAAGTGTATATAAGATTCTTTTCTTTTTATTTCTTAAAAAAAAATATGATATGCATAGGGAAAGAGATTCTAGAGGTATATTCTTAGGTAGAGGTAGAATTTTAATTCCAACATCACCGCTCACCCCACCACAACCTTGTATCACAACACCATCCACCCAAACTCGTATACCATCCATTGCAGGTAGACATAGACTTCCTGAGGTACTTAGATATGAAATCCAACCTAGAAATTCACCAACTTCATCAACTGAGGCAATAATAGAAGAAGAAAACCCTACATCCCCAACAGAAGGAGTATTTTTTCTATCTTCAACTGGAGAGTGACTTCTAGCATAGGAACTAGAAGTCCCTAGCGAAGAAGAAGAAGAAGAAACCTACTTTAATATACCATTGATAGAAGAACTAGAGGAACTAGAAAATAAAATTTTGGAACCTTACATTAATTTTGAAGAATCTACAATGGCTAGAGATGGGAAAGGAGAAGTACACAATGTAAATGGTGAACAAACTAGGATTGGAGGTGGAAGAGGAGGTAGGATTGGAGGTGGAAGTGGTGGAGGAAGAGGAAGAGGATGGCATAGCAGAGAACCAAAACCCTTTGGATTTCCCATCTTCGATGAGGATACCACGGTAACAATAAAAAATATCTCACCCCGCATCCTTCCTAACTTCCATAGATTAAGAAGTAAGGATCCTGAAACATTTATCTTTGAGTTCGAATTTTTATGTAGATCTTATGACTATTTTCTCATTTCTCAAAAATTTAAATTGTTTACAGCCACTCTTGAGGATGCAACATTAAAATGGTTTATGGGCTTAGGAAAAAACTCTATTAGAACATGGGAACAAATGAAAAATTCATTCTTAGATAAATACAAGGATTATTGCATGCCCCATAACCTTAAGGATGAAGTTTTCAAAATGATGCAAAGAGAAGATGAAAATCTTGAGGATTTGATTGAAAGGTTTAGCTACAATCATAAAAGAGATAAAATGGAAAATTTAGATGAATAAACTTTGAAATATCTCCTATTAAAATACATCAGGTATGAATGGATAGATCTTCTCAACCTGATGGGTAAAGGGAATATTTCTCAGTTATCATTACTAGATATTTCTGAGTTACGCATACACATTTCAAGAGGAAAGACAAAGACTGTAAAAATCCCAAGAGATCCTGTTATTTATAGGATTAATAAAATTGCAACCAAAACAGTAAGTAGGGCTGAAATAGGAATTTTTCTTGATAATTTCAAGATAGAAATTTTAGGGAGTCTTAGTGAACAAATAGACACCCTTAAAATACAAAGCAAGAAAAAACCTGAAAATGTTTCTCTATCCATATTTTGTCAAAAGTGTAGAAAGAAACATGCCTTGATAGAATGTCCTCTTGATTTGAAAAGCATCGAAACTTATGTCATATGTACAGAAAAACATGATACCAAAGAATTTCCTTCAATACCAGGTCTTAAAGTTGTTTACCAAGAGGAAATAGTACCAAATCAGGTAGGCCCTCTTTTTTTTATTGCTAAGAGACCATGGCAAAAGTAAGGATTTAACACCCAAACATATGCACAACCATCACAAAATAACCGAATCACACCCATGCCTTGGAAACCTTGGCCTCAATTTTGGGCACAAGTATGGAAAAATCCTTATGGAAGATATCCTCAGTACCCTAAATATCCTCAACCTTACCCTACTTTTCCACCACAATATTTCCTTCGGCCTAGTCAACCACCTCAAGTTCAATATGGTAGAGAAATAGATTATGATACCTGATATGATGGATGAACTGAAGAATGTTTGTCTAAAAATAGTTTTTCTATAGGATATCAAGGAAATACCAATATTTGTAAATACAATTAGGGAGTTGAGCATTAAAATACTTGGAAGAAAATGAAAAGAAGAAAAAATAATTCAACTGGTTGGAAAAATTACAGATATCATGATGGGAAAAAAATAGTTCAGAAATATCTAGATCCAAGAAGTCCCATTATGAAAACACATGTAAATGGTGTCGAGATACCAAATACATTGATTGATTTAGGATCATCCATAAACATCATGAGTAAACATACTATGGATCAATTGAAACTTCCTAATCTTCAATATACACCCACATTATTACAACTAGCAGGCAGATCTATTATAAAACCTGATGGTGTGTTATAATATGTGTTTGTATCCTTATATTCTTGGGCATACTCTATTGAATTTATAATATTAACACCCAAGAATAATCTAGGATGGCATCCATTGATCCTAGGTAGGCCATGGTTAGCTACAACTGATGATTTTATAAGATGTAAATTTGGTGATATATTTATCTATAATGGAAGTTCAACAAAGAAATTCACATTATATCCTCTAGAAAAAAAATGATAGAAGTAGAAAGTAAAGAATGGATAGAAGATGATAATGATATACGACCAATTTTTGCTACTTCACAAATAGATGAAGAGGATCAAATTTTAAATTTAATGGAAAATCATGAATCTAGTCAAGATTTTCAAGAGAAATGTAATATTGAATATCTTGGCATCTCATCAGATGTCTTTAAATTCTATAGAAAAAAATTCCAATTCTTTAATATTATTTTTTCCAGGAAAAAAATTGAATGTTAATGATAACGTGGAAGAGTCTCAAAAGAAAGAATTAGTAAAAGTGCTACAAGAACATGCATTTGCTTATGCATGGGAATACATTGATATGAAAGGAATTGACCCTAAAACTTGTATGCATCATATCTATATTGAATAAAATGTCATACCAATTAGATAATGGAAAAGGAGGATGAATCCAAAATTAAGGGAAATTGTTAAGGAATAATTCCAAAAATTGTTAAATGTGAATTTCATTTATCCTATATCTGATAGTCAATGGGTCTCACCACTAGTAATTGTTCCGAAAAAGAAAGGAAAATGGAGAGTATGTATTTATTATAGAGAAATGAATAAAGCTACCTTAAAAGGTCATTTTCCAATCCCTTTTATAGATCAAGTTCTTAACACATTGGCATGAAAGAAGTATTTTTCATTTTTGGATAACTTTAGTGGATATAGCCAAATTTAGGTAGCTCCAAAAGACCAAGATAAATCAAATTTTACCTTTCCATGGGGAAATTATTCTTAACGAGTACTTCCTTTTGGATTCTGTAATGCACCTGCAAAATTCCAAAGGGCAGTTCTAGGAATTTTCTCTAATCTATTTCATGATTGTGTGGAAGTATACATGGATTATTTTACTATCTATGGAAACTCTTTTGAAGAAGCTCTTAAGAATTTAGAAAAAATTCTTATTATATGTAAAGA
Organism: Pinus albicaulis; assembly: GCA_034641835.2. NCBI lineage: Eukaryota > Viridiplantae > Streptophyta > Pinopsida > Pinales > Pinaceae > Pinus > Pinus albicaulis. The sequence continues at coordinate 1,259,397,314 of CM076570.1, forward strand.
AACAAATCTTGTTAAGCCATCAAAAATGTTTTATGATGTTTAATTAGGGGATTGTTTTAGGCCACCATATTTTAGGAGATGGAATTAAGGTAGATGCATCTAAGGTATAAGTAATTTCTAAATTGTGAGTTCCTACTTGTCAAAAAGATGTTAGAATTTTTCTTGGTTTTACTGGTTACTATAGAAAATTGAAAGAAAACATTACAAATATTTCCTCTCCACTTTTCAAACTACTTACAAAATATTGTGAGTTCACCTGGAATTTTGATTCCCATAATGATTTTGAAACATTGAAAGGAGAAATTTCAGAAGCAACAATTTTGAGAGGAGAAAATTGGAAATTACTTTTTCATATCTCAACCTATGCCTCAGACACATCTTTGGGAGTTGTGTTAGGGAAAAAATACTTGGCTCCTTATGCCATTTACCATACAAGTAAAAATTTGACTCCCGAAGAGTTAAATTATACTGTCACTGAAAGGGATTTTTTAGCAGTTGCACATGCCATCAACAAGTTTATACATTATATCACTGGTTATGAAACCTTTATTCACAATGATCATTCTGCAAGAAGATATCGAATGAATAAATCAATTACAAATGGCAGAATCACAATGTGGTTACTTTCGCTACAAGAGTTTAATATTACTATTTTGGATAGACCTAGAAAACAAAACACAATTGTTGATTTCTTATCTAGAATTCAGAATGAAAATAATAATAGCCCTGTAGAAGATGATTCTCCTGATGAATACCTTTTTGCAGTGCCTATTAAATCTCCTTGGTTTGAAGATATTGTTAATTATTTGGATACAGGTAATTTATCGTCATATTTATCTCCTCATGAAAAGAGAAAGGTAATTCAAACTAGTGCATCGTACTCATGGATAAGTGAAGAATTGTACAAAAAAAGAGTAGACCTAATCATTCGAAGATGTGTTAGAGAAGATGAAGTACCAGAAATATTGAAATATTGTCATGATGAACCATGTGGAGGAAATTTTTCTAATAAAATAATTTCTTACAAATTCCTCCTCTTAGGATATTATTGGCCTTCTCTTTTTAAAGATCCCAAATAATATGTTAAGCTTTGTGATAGTTGTCAAAGAATGGGGAAACATGTTCCTTTAGATTAAATGCCTCTACAACCTCAGGTACTCATTGAAACTTTTGAGAAATGGGCTCTGGGTTTTGGTGGTCCTATTAATCCACCATCAAGACAAAAAAGGTACATTATTATTTGCACTGATTATGTTACAAAATGGGTAGAAGCTAAATCACTTCCTTCTGCTACTGAAAATGTTGTAGTCTCATTTCTTTTTGAGGATATTTTTACTCATTTTGGTGTCCCAAAGGAAATTTTGGCAGATCAAGGTACTCAATTTACATCCAAGTTGGTAAAAATATAATGGAGGAATATAAAATCAAACATTGAAAGTCCACTCCATATCATCCACAAGAAAATGGATAGGTGGAATCCACCAATAAAATAATTGAAGTGATTCTTACCATGATTATGCATCAACATATAAGAGATTGGGCAGAAAAACTTCCAGAATATTTATGGGAATACCGTACGACATGGAGAATCACTAAAATACATACTCCCTATGAACGTTTTTATGGGAAGCAAGTCATGTTTCCTATTGAGTTCCAAATAAATACTTTTAAGACATTAGTCAAATTGGGTCTTGATCTATATGAAGCAAAATAACAAAGGATGGAGCAGTTAAATGAACTTGATGAGATGAGACAGGATGTTATTAAAAGAACTAACATAGTTCAACAACAAAGATCCAAATGACATGACAGATTCATAAAATAAAGGAAATTTCAACTAGGAGATTGGGAATTACTTTTTTATTCAAAATTTGAAGATTTTCAAGGAAAATTTCAAACTCATTGGCTTGGACCTTATGAGATTGAAATTGTATTTGAAAATGGAGAGGTTAGAATTAGAACTATTGATGAATAATAAGTGACCTTCCTTGTAAATGGTCATCAATTGGGAATTTATCACAAACCATTTACAAGGGAAGAGTTTGTTAAACATCTGCAAGAAAATATTGATTTGAGGGTGGTTAGGAAGGATTATCGTTTCTCTCCAACTTAACTCACAAAAATCATTTTTTTTTCAATAAATAAATAAAACAATAATAAAAAAGAGAAAAATTAATTGTATAAGCATGAAAAGCAACACTGTCGGCATGTTTATACAGAAAATTTAGGATGAAAACCAAGCATTCTTGGCAACCTAGATTTTCTTTCTAATCCCTATTATAGTCACACTTCTCTTATGACCCTCTTTTTCCTTTGAAAATAATAAACTACAGAATTTTTGAAAATTTGCAACCTTAACAAAATTTTGCAGCTGACTTGGCAGGACTCAATGAGGACATGGAAGATTCAAGCACCAAGGGAATAATGATCAAGCTTACAACTAAGGCCATCCAAAGAAAACCTGTAAAGGACTAATTAAAAAATTAGAAACAAAAATCTAAAGGTATGTAAATCTTAGATTAGATAATAAAGGAAACAAAACATTAAATTATGAAATAAAGTAGACGTTGCTACCGCCATTCAAAATCATCATTACTATTTTCCGACTTCAGACTTCACCATAAATATTATGTCTTGTCAACGAAGTAGGCATAAGTTCATCATAATTAAAATTTAACTATCCATTATCACGTATCTACTTCACTCCATAATCCCTACACCATTTTTAATTCCGCACTCCTCCCATAAACTCTGATTCTTTGAAAATTCCACCTCATGTATACTACCATCCTCATTCCATAAACCTATCAAAGGAAGCAATTAAGGGTGAATACTTTGCCTACATGGGGGTTATTGTGAGAATAGAGTCGAATGGAAAGAAATTTATGGAAGGTTACCCTCAAGTTAGGCAGAGTTTTAGCAAGTGAAATGGTTGGAGTTCATAAAAAATTTAACAGCCATGACAAAGAGGTTACCAAGTATTTTTCTTGAGCATTCGATGGATTTGAGGTGGAAATCGAGGATGTAAAGATGGTATTAATTGAATATTTGATAGTAGAAGTGATTGGCCTACCCAAAGCTGGTGAAAAATGGTTCAAAAATAGAGGAATTGAAGAAAGTGGATGCAAAACATTTCTCAAAAACCCATGTATGGATACTTCAGTCTTTAAGAAAGGCATTCCAGTTTCAACTCTTAAAACTAACTGGAGAAATTTGTTGTTGGTCATTCATCAATTTATTAATTGTGAGGGAATATTTGGAAGCATTTTTTTTTATCATGTGTGTTGATGCATTTCCTTGAGGGTAATGAAATCAATTTTCCTTATTTATTACTCCATAATATGAAGAAAATGGCCAATAAAACTCAGAGAAAAATAAATTTTATTGAAAACACCATATATCCTCATGGTTTAATAAATATGTTAATTGAAGGCCACCTTAAAACCATAGGGGATGATTGGGAAAGTTTCCTAGTCAGAAATCACTTTTAGGAGGGATAACAGGAAGATTCCAACAACAAAATCAAGAGAAGCAGGAGAAAAATACCTACAAAGCCTAGTAATGGATTACCTATACAAACAGGGAAGCCTTTAGAATATGACATTCCTCTTATTGTTTTATTAGAAAACCTTAAAGGAAAAAATGTTAGAAGAAATAAATCCAATGAAAAGAAATAAATCACACTAAAAAAGAAAACAAAGGAAGAAGAGAAAAATAAGGAAGAACTAGGGAATATTCAAAAGGATGTTCCTACAACTAAATCATCTTCTAAAAATACATCCACTTTAAGAAGGAGCACAAGACTTAATAGAATAATACATGAACAGTCAAGGAAGTCCCAAAAATTGGTAAATTTAGAGAAGGAATAAATGGAATTCAATATTCCATCCCCAAAGGTTCCATCACCTACAAATGTGTCACCAATCTCAAGTCCAACAAGAAGAACACCTGAAATAGACCCAGTTCAACAAGAAATATATGAATATATAAAAATATTTGCATCTCTAAGGTGTTGCGCAGTCAAAATATTGAATTGGTGGTTGGCTCTCTCCCATCAGCAGCAATGGAAGTTCTTAACACCTCTAAAAACTATTCTATAATGCCCAAGCATTTGTCTCTCCTTGATATCTTGAAATCCCTGCAAATTGAGGATTTATCCTTATTTCTAGCGATAGTTGTACTCCTCCATTCATCCAAAAGGGTCAACTGTGTATCTGTGTACCTCCCTAACTCATCTCGCAACCACCTCAGGAAATACAAAATTTCTCCTCATGTGTGTAAAATTGAGCCTTCCTTTATCTCACCCTTTGTTCTATAGAAAATGACCTGCTCATTAGCTCATAGGAGAAGAACACTTTGGATTGGAATAAAACCTAAGCTATAGGGTTATTTTCCAGGGTAACACACCCCAGAAATAGACACAAAGCGTGATAACACGAACTATGACCCAAAAAGATCATTAACCTAAGGATTAACACTTTGTTTTACCTAAAGGGTTGTGTTACTGGATTTTCAAGAGATTCTGAAGGTTAAAACATGATTTGACTGACTGACACTCCATCTTACACTCAAAGTCGACTGCAAAAATACGAAAACATTTTCCTCGGACTTGTCAAAGGAAATTTCTAATCCTAACAGAAGCAAATGAAGGAGGAAAGAACAATAAAGTAGAGGAAACATCTAGATTTTTATCGAATTAAACTTTTGAATAAATTGGCAAGGGTTTATCCTCCCATCGCTTGTAAATTGGAGATTAGGCCACAATAATTTTGATCATAATATGAGCATTGTTATGTTGTCGAGACGTGATTGAGAGAGAGAGGGAGGAGCTAAGATCCAGGGTTGGATTTGATAGAACAACCATGGTTGTTATCATTCTTCTCACTTCTTGTAATATAAATATGCTCTTGTTTTGACTATGTGATTATATCAACACCTTCTTTCTGTATATGTTGATTCAATGGAGAGACTGATGTTTATCATTGATGCATGCTAACTCTACATGTCATTATATGTTGATGAATTGCATTGGTTAAAGTTTTATATTATGTGAATATTACTTGGTATATTTTCTATTTGTAGTTCCTAATCTGAGAGCATATCGAGGTTTCTTCCTCTATCACACTAAAAACTCCTGTGGATTTGTGTGAAAGACAATAAGGTAATATTTATTAGTTGTTTTTTCAATTCCTAGATTAACATGATATGTTTGCATGTATCTTACGATGGTTTCAGGTCCCTTGATTTCATTTGCCTCAGAATCCAGGAAACCTGAGAGGGTTTTCTGTCCACCGCCTATGCATTAATCCCTACAACATAATTGGTGACTCCACTGGGGATGCTCTTCATTCCCAGATTTGATCTCCTAATCCCTGGATATTTTTCTCTCTCCACTTATTTATTTTCTTCCCTATCTAGATTTTGATCACTTCATGTGCTTCCTAATCATTATTATTGTTCACATACTTTTCTCAGACCCTGATTTGACCTTGTTTATAAGCCATTATTATGTAACACACCCTCCTAATGCTTTATATAGCATTATAACACTCTACAAACTTATGTACAGAGAGTTAGCACTGCTAATAACTCTCTATGCGCCTTTATGAACCATGTTATCAACCCAAACTCTTGACATACACCAAGTTCTATGGGTTCTAGTGTTGGATAGGTTTGCCTAAGGTATGATCTTAGAATCTGCAATTGTGAAATATTTCTTGTTGATTTCTTACATTTCCATTTTTTTTGAAGAATATATTAATTACATTTGATCTTGTAGAAAATAAAAATGAAAAAAATTATCTTTTTGTCACTATTTTAGCTAGATATGTTTTGTTATATTGGGTTTTTTTTAAGAGCATTGCATGTCTGCATTTATTTTCCTGTGTTAGGACTGAATTAGAATTTGTGGTTTCTGAAATGAAGTATAGGTGATCTCTCCTTGTAAGAACCCTTATTCATTGAATGGAAATTTAACAACATTTCTCTTGCATGGTTTGAGTCAGAGTCTCACTAAACCTCATACATCATTTCCCCCTATGAAGACATTTATCAAGTTCACGTAAAATCAATAGCGTAATAAAATTAATCACAAACTCTTTCTAGCATATGCACATATTAGTTTAAGCTATAATATTGGGATTTGTTGTTGTGAGTAAGCTTCCCAAGACTTCGAAACTGAGACTAGTGTCATTAATGAGATTAAAATCCTGTTGCACTCACATCATCTAGGACTTCTCCTCTTACAAGAGAGTTAAGCGCGATACAAAATCGGAGTGTAAGAGAAGGCAACTCAACTTCGATTTCATTTCGGTGGGTATAATGTGTACTAGGGATTCCCTCGGGGATATCAGAGCTGAGTTGGGGACACAAATGTCTTACCCACACAATTTATTGTCTATGACTATGACCCCCACGGTGGTATCTATGATATTTTGGTAACTTTATTGGCCATACTTTTTAGGGATGAACACAAGGTGACTGGGTCGTGTTTCCCTAGTACCTAAACATACGAACCTACTCCATATTTTGTTTGTTTGTAGGGTACTCATCTTCACGAAAGTGCTTGGCCCCTTCTTACCTAGGTTCAAGTGAAGCTCAAGATTAATCATAATTGTACATTTGGTTGAATTTCTCTTTTAGCCCCTTCGATAGTGGGTTTCATCTCTAGCTAGTTATGGCTATCATAGAGAGTTATTTTCCCTGGTTTCTTGCTGATTTCCCTTCGAGTATATTTTGAATTTTAGGTGCTTTATTTTTTACATTGATACTATAACATATATCACATTTAAAATTTTTAATAAAAAATATTTTTCACTGTGGCTACATTCGGCCCTCGTCGTCTATCTAGATGACAAATATGTCTTCTTCCTTTAACTCTAGAGGAACTGTCGAGCTCCAGTGAATCAAATTCTCCTTCCCCACAAGGAGAGTAGTCTCCAATTTCAAACACTGAATCAAATAACACTTCCTAAGATACTTTGTTACCTGATGACTTCTTTACCAAAGGTGTCATACCTCATTTCAATCCTCCATTCACTAATCCTCTTGGACCTGTTTTGGTTCAAGTTGCACTTGTGCATGTTATTTCTTAATCATTATCTGCATCTAATTTTCCAATGGAAACTAGTGGGTTGTGGCCTTTTGTGGAAATTTTTCCTCCACCCCCACCTCCCCCTCTTACAATCAGTCTGAATCATATGATTGGTCACCATGCTACTTAGTATATTCCTGATCTAGGAAACCCCAATACACCTGCTATGAGTGGAGTTCAATACCTTCCTATCTCCATTGCTTTTGTTTCATCTCCTGGACCTCTGTCTATCAACCCTAGTGGTGTTGTTAGCATCCCTACCGGTGAGACATCGGATAATGCTTTGAGTGCAGAGTCTAGGGGAAGAAGAATGGAAAGAGGAAAGAGTTGGGTATATCACAGTAAATCAAGGAAAGGCATAACCAAGTCAATATCGGGGATAGTGTGTTGGAAATGCAGAAAGAAAGGACACCTAAAGAAAGACTGTAGATCTCAGAAGCGAAAAGAAGGAGATGCACAGCAAGAAAAAAATCACAAGCAAATGTGACAGGTGATGTGTTACAAGATGATTTGATTATTTCTTTCGAAAATGTTATTGATTCCTAGGTGGTAGATTCAGGGGCCTCATTCCATGCCACACCTGATAAGAAATATTTTCATGACTATGTTCAAGGAGATTTTGGACAAGTCCGTTTGGGTGATGATAAACCATTTAAAATTGTTGGAATGGGTAAAGTTCTTGTTAAACAATAGAATGGAAACCAATGGATATTAAAGGAGGTAAGGCATGTTCCAAATCTGAAGAAAAATCAGATTTCAACAGGGCAGTTAGATGATGAAGGTTGTGTGACAACTTTCACAGATAAAACTTGGTAGGTCACCAAAGGAGCCCTGGTAATAGCAAAAGGCGAAAAGGTTGGTACATTGTATTTATGAAATGGTATTTCTAACTCTGTTAATGTTTTATCTTCTAAAGGAGCATATGCAGCATTATGGCATCATAGGCTCGGACACATGAGTGAGAAGGGGATGAAGATTCTTCACTCAAGAAATTTGTTGTCAGGTTTGAATAATGTTGATTTGGATTTCTGTGATAATTGAATTTATGGAAAACATAAGAGAGTCAGATTTCTCAGAGTTGGGAAAGAAAAGAAGACTAAAAAATTAGAGCTTGTGCATACAGATGTATGGGGCTCTGCTCAGGTATCATCTCTCGGTGGCTCTCGTTATTATGTTACTTTTATTTATGATGCAACTAGAAAAAATTGGATTTATTGTATTCAGAATAATCTGATGTATTTGATACTTTCAAGAAATGGAAAGCTTTGGTTGAGATTGAGACAGGAAAGAAGTTGAAGTATCTCAGATAAAACAATAGAGGTGAATATTACAGCAAAGAGTTTGATAGGTACTGTTCAGAGCATGGAATTCGCAGAGAGAAGACAGTTCCAAGAACACCACAAGAGAATGGTGTGTGAGAAAGGATGACCAGAACAATCATGGAGCGTGCAAGGTGCATGAGATTGCATGCAGGTCTGCCTTTACAATTTTGGGTAGATGCTGTAGATACTGTTGATTATATAATAAATAGAGGGCCTTCAAGTTCCTTGGATGGTGGTATTCCAAAGGATGCATGGATAGGTAAAAAGGTAAACTACTCTTTTTTAAAGCCTTTTGGCTATGAGGCCTTTGTCCATATTAATAAAGAAAATAGAAAAAAGCTTGAGGAAAAATCAAAGAAATATACCTTTATTGGATATGGTGTTAATGATTTTGTTTATCACTTATATGATTATGAAAATCACAAAATCATTAGGAGCAGAGATGTAATATTCAATGAAAAGGTATTGTATAAGAATCAGTTGCAGGAAAAGAAACGGAAAAAATAAAACAAAGAATACACAGTTCTTGATGAGATCACAAAAAAATTAAATTTTCCTGAAAATAATAATAATCAACAGCCACAACAACAACAACCACCACAACAGCAACAGACACCTCAAACACTTGAAAATGGTGTCAGAAGATCTACCAGGATAAGTAGACCCTTTGAGCGATACTCTCCTTCATTATATTATTTATTGTTGACTGATTATGGTGAACCCGAATGTTATGAAGAAGCAATGTAGATTGAAACCAAGAAGAAGTGGGAGCTAGCCATGAAAGAAGATATGGACTCCTTAATGCATAACCAGACTTGGGACTTAGTCAAGTTGCCTGCAGATAAAACTACATTGAAAAATAAATGGGTTTACAGGCTGAAGGAAGAAGATGCAGGAAAACAAAGGTATAAAGCTAGACTTCTAGTGAAGGGGTTTGCACAAAAGAAAGGTATTGATTTTGATGAAATATTTTCTCCTGTTATTAAGATGACTTCAATCAGAACTATTTTAAGTCTTGTAGCAGCGGAAGATTTACATCTTGAACAGTTAGATGTAAATACAACATTTCTCCATGGAGATTTGGAGGAAGAGATCTATATGGAGCAACCAGAAGGATATGAGGTCAAAGGGAAAGAAAAATTAGTGTGCAGGTTAAAGAAGAGCTTGTATGGCTTAAAACAGGCTCCAAGGCAGTGGTATCTAGAATTTGACAGGTTTATGTTTGAACAAGGCTATACTAGATGTCACTCTGATCATTGTGTTTATCTGAAAAAGAAAAATTATGGCAGATATATTATATTGTTATTGTATGTAGAATACATGCTTGTTGCAGGGTCTAATATGTAGGAAATAAATGTGCTCAAAAGAAAATTGGCAAATTCCTTTACAATGAAGGATTTGGGAGCTGCAAAAAAAATCCTTAGTATGAGAATAACTAGAGACAAGAAAAATCTCAAATTAACATTGTCTCAGAATGAGTACATACAAAAGGTGTTGAAAATATTTAATATGCAGAATGAAAAACCAGTTAGTACACATTTTTCTAGCCATTTCAAACTTATTAAGGAGATGTGCCCCAAGACCCAAGAAGAAATGAACTATATATCTAAAGTTCCATATGCATCATCAGTTGGAAGCTTAATGTATGCAATGGTCTGCACAAGGCCTGATATTGCACATGCAGTGGGAGTTGTAAGCAGGTACATGAACAATCCAGGAAAAGAATATTGGATGGTAGTAAAATGGATTCTCAAATATTTGAGAGGTACCAAAAATCAAGCATTATGCTTTGGTGGTTCAAACATTGCTATACAGGGATATGTTGATGAAAATACGACAGGTGACAAAGATAATAGGAGGAGCACTACAGTGTATGTATTTACTGTAGGTGGAATAGCTGTTAGTCAGGTTTCAAAAATCTAAAGTGTTGTTGCACTTTCAACAACAGAAGCGGAGTATGTTTTTGCTATAGAGGCTAGTAAGGAAATGATTTGGTTACAAAGGTTTATGGATGGATTGGGTAAGAAGCATGATATGGGAACGTTATATAGTGATAGCCAAAGTGCCATTCATCTTGCAAAGAAATCAACATTTAATTCCAAGACTAAACACATATAGCTCAAGTACCATTTCATACGGTTAGTGTTGGAAGATGGACAGTTGAAGCTGGAAAAGATACACACTAGCCAGAATCCAGCAGATATGCTAACAAAAGTTGTAACCAGGGAGAAACTGAGATTATGCTTAGTTTCAATTGGTCTTCAGGGATGACAATTAAGATGAGAAAGAAATAGGTCCAAAGAGGAGTCATTGTCCAGAAAATGAAGCAGCGGTGGAGTTGCTACAATCAGTCTCCAAGTGCGAGATTGTTGGGTGTGGAGCCTGATTATCTTGTTTATTTTGTATCACAACATTGGACCCCTGTACCTTAATGGGGCAACAACGCCACCCGTAATTAAACAATGCCTGGGAGGTCCAGGGGGTGCGGCTGCGACTTTATGGAGCCCCCCCCTAGCGGGGGGTTTCGGGGGCAGCACCCCCAAAGCTAAAAACATATGTAAAATTTCCTTGTAAAAGTATAGTAATTTCTAGTCAATCTAGGCCGTTCATTAGGCGAATGATCTAATAGTAGAATTTATGTTTAGTTTATGGTTTTTTTCCCTAGAAGGCAACCCCTCACTTGTATGAGGGGGCATTGTATTGCGATTGTGTATTGTATGTGTAGTCTCAGAGCGGGAAATAGATAGGGAGACTGTGAGAGAGAACGAAGGATATTACAACGGATCTGTTGTAGGTTGTGTCTCTTCATTTTGCTGGATAATAGAAAGGAAGGATTGGCTGTTCGGGGTGAACGTAGCCCAAACTGGGTGAACCACGTATATCTATGTCTCTCCGGTTTTATGTGTTTGTGTGCTTGTGTTTTTCGCATATTTTAGGTGTTACATTTCTCTGTAATATATAATTTTTTAACACTATTTGGGTGGAATCCCTTCCTAAGTTCCAACCCCCAGGCATCAATTCCTCAGGGCAATGTTTCCATTATGCACACACCTATTGGGGGCAATGTTTCTAGTGTGCACGCACCTATTGGGGGAATACCTATCCTCATGCCACTTATAAAACAACCTAGTCCTTTGTTGATCGATTTGTTTCATCCTGGTGGACACTCTATCGGTGTCAGTGCCACACCTACTACAACTTATGTGGCCGGTAGTATCCCTCAACCTGGTCTTGTTTTATCTACTTGGGTACCCCCTCTGTTATCACCAAAAAGTGGTCATCTCGCCATTTCTAATTAGATGGACTGAAGTACACCATGTAAGACCAATTTTACCATAGTAAAATTTCTTTCACTATAAAATAATTTAATAGACCACATTTTATCAAGTTATTTCTGGTTAAAACAAGATATAATTTAATAGACCACATTTTATCAAGTTATTTCTGGTTAAAACAAGAAACCCCATAAGGAATAATTAAATAAATCATTATTTATTTGATTTTCCTTAGGAATAATTAATCAAATATTTGTTTACCTAATATTCCTGGTCATATTTAACCCAATTATGAGAAATAAATAGATAAATCATTATTTTTCTTATTTTTCTCTCGGAATAATTAATTAAATCATTATTTAGTTATTATTCCTGGTTAAATTTGACTAAATCACCTAAGAATAATGAAACAAATCATTATTTGTTTATTATTATTTAACCACATTCTTGAAATGATAAATAAATAATTTATTTGTTTATTATATACCTTTTCCATCCAACAAAATATAATAAAATATTCCAAGCAGTTAGATCTAGATCTTCGTTAATAATATTTTATTATTTGCCATTATCGAGGATAACTCAATATTTTGTTATAAATGGGAGGGGTTTTCTATTTATTCTTCACTTTGATCGTTTTCATTTTTAGAGTTTGATCATTTTCATTGTCATACTTTGATCACTTTCATTATCGCACTTTGATCATTCTCATTGCCACTACTATTTTCTTTTGCTTCTTCAGCTCCCATAGAGTTCAAAATGTTTTTGGTTTTTTGCACCATTGAGAGAGAGAAAACTTTGGAACTGAAGCATTCAGGACATCCAAGAGCCCATCCCATTGAGGGGGTCTAGTAACACTTATTTGTTCCCTTCACCGAGTGTAATAATATATGAAACATTCTTTAAATCTTGTCTTGTCTATTGGATGAATGGAGAAATTACTATTTCTTTTTACTATTTAACTCCTTTTACTGTATAGATCTGGTTTTTTGCAACATTTTTTCTAACTATCAATTGCATATATAAAGAGCTAAGTATCCATTTCATTTTTTAGGGTTGTTTGTCACACATATCTAAAGTGATCTCTTTCCATAGACTTGCGTTAATAATTTACACTAACAAATGGCGAATCTGCTCAGTTTTAATTACACATTGTCGTAAAAAAATGGTGACTCCACTGTTGTAATTCATATTCTTGCGTGACCATCAGCTTCAGTAACAAGGGTTTTTTATTCATATTTTTTCAGTCTCTTTTTTTAACTTTTATGCCCTAACTCAGTCAAAATTCTAACTTCCCCCTATTTTCTGGTGTTTTCCGCAGGTAACAGGTATCAGTCGCACTAGAGACTGAAAATTTTCTGCAACCTACTGTGCAAGAATTAAGAAATGGGATATCAAAAAATTTAGCTCAAAATGTGCTAGTTCCCCTCAAACTCGCACTTTTCTACCCAATAACTGTGACTTCAACAATCCATAGGTCAGTACCTGCGAGCCGGAATATTTTTCTAAGTTTTTTCTGTAATTGTCAGGTGTTTCCGAGAGCACTATTTTGGTTTGTCTAACCTCTATCTCAGCCCGTCTTAGCCCTGGATATGCTTAGTTTGTCTCCTTGAAGTAGAACCAAGCCCCCTAGGGTTTCAGTACACTTCCACCTTTCTAGGAGGGTTTAAGCTAAGTAGGTAGTCTAATATTTGTAGCACTTTCAACCATTGTTTCATGGTCTAATCTATCCTTCTTTTAGATCCTTTTTTATAGTTTATTATTCCATCCAAAGCCTTCTCTTGAGTTGTTTTTGTTCATTCCCTTAGTGCACCGTTGTTTCCCCTAGGGTTTTAACCTTTCACCTTACATTTTGCAGCAGTTTTCCCCTTCGTTTTCTTGTTGTTTTCTACGTCATTTCCAGAAGATCTAAGTCATTATATCCCTGACCCTTATACCTTAGGTATTTTGGCCATCTTAGTGTGTTTTGAGTCAATTTCACCCACCTTTTAGACCAGTTTTTTGGGACGCCTTCTTTTGGGTTAAATTTATGCATGATTAGTTGTTTATTTTACTGTCATTCGGTTTTATTTATAGTACTTCAACATATTTCCTTTTTCTTTAAACAACCATCCGGGCTTAATTAAAATTAACACATGACTTGCACACACTCACATCTAAAGCAAAGAGTGCTTGTTTTACACCGTGAAGTGAAGATATAAACATCATAATTAATTTATCTGCCTTCTAGATCCTCTGTTTATCACTCTTCAACATTTTCGTGTCATCTGTGACTTTCCATAATTGCACCCCAAGGCGTTTATCATGGAGACTCCAAGGTCTTCACCCTCAGTTTTTGTTAGGACGTCTCACTCCACCCTACAGGGTCACATTTAGTCCTTCGCTGAGTCCCCATAGCGACTCTGATTCTGGTTCATCGAGTTCTTCCTCTGATTCCGACCTTGATTCTCCTCACCATCATACCGTCAACATGTCAGGCTCTAATGCAAGTGCAGGTCCTTAAGCCGATGGTGGACCTAACCCTTATGCTAGAGCTACTACTAGCAGAACCGCTACTCGAACTATCTCGACTACTCCTTTGCTTCCTTTTATGGCAGGTTTAAGCCTTCCTGATTTCATCTAGTTAATCAATCATTAGAGAACTCTTGAGGTCTAAAATGGGTCTCCTAAGAAAAATATACAACCAAAATAAAAATTATAAGAACCAATAAGATTGAAGATGATGATGTCAACCATGGGGGATGATTCACAATTTTTGGGGTAAAAAAGTAAAAGGATTAAAAATAATAATAATAATAAAACTACTTTTTCAACTTGTAATTTCAAATTATCTCCATAAGTTTTCACAAAAATTATGATTAAGATTACTTTTTGGATGTAAAATTTAATTCCTCATCCAAGGATTACCCATGTTGCATAGTTTCGATGGACCCTACTACATGAAAAATGATAAATACATGAAAAAATGTGATTGAATTCATGTTTTCATGTATTTATAATTTTTTGTGTAGAAAGGTCCATCGAGAGTATGCAACATGGGTATTCCTTGGATGAGGAACCAAATTCTACATCTAATGAGTGTTCCTGCTCAAAATTTTAGTAAACCCATAGGGAGATAAGTTGAAAATATGGGTTGAAAAAGTAGTTTGTTCTTTTTTTCCCCCTAAAATTTGATGATGTAATCTAATAATATTTTATTATTTCCACTATTATTTTATAATTTACTTAGGAGGCCCATTTTAGACCTCAAAAATCCCCTAATGGACCCCATACTCCACATTGCAGTTTGGCCAGCTATGCCAACTAAGCTTCCTTCTGAAATTCCTAAGTTTCAAGGAAACGCTCGAGAGGACCTCATTAATCTTGTCTGCTCCTTTCATATGTGGTGTTTGTCTAATTCCATCACCAATGGCTTCATTCGCCTTCGGTTGTTCCAACGTAAATTCACTGGAGAAGCTGCAAAGTGGTATGTTGAGCAGACTGTTGTCTCTCATTCCACTTTTGCAACACTTACTAAAGTGTTTATGTCATAATTCTAACTACCCCTTTGCTATGATACTGGTACAGAGTTGTTGAATTCATTCCGTCAATCTTCTTCCACCCACCTTTCTGACCATGTCCAAGAATGGTGTAAATAAGGAGCTTGTGTAGAGCTCCTACATTCGATAACCATGTATATATGGATTGGTTTATTAGAATGATTTTACCCTCTATTGGTAAATATGTCACATCTCATTTTCCTCAGTCTGAGGAATAATATATCCAGGTCATGTTAAAATATGACTTTATCTATGCCCAGTCTACTTATGTTTATAACATTTTACCAGATCTCCCTAGACCTGGTGGTGCCAACACATCAGGGCATCTCATGCCACCAACAATATTGTTGGATCTCTTTCACATCCATATACTGATTCTTCCTTGTGTTATGGTTACCCCCAAGGGGGGACCAATTCGTCTAACACCTGTCCCCCTCCAGGCAACATGTATCCCAGTCACAGCATGCCTTAAGCATTCCCCCAATCACATCCTTCGATGTCAGGGTCAAAAATTTCTCAACGTGTTTACCCCAATGTTTCCCCACCTCCTCTTTATCCTTATGCATAACCCAGCGCTCCAGCCCCTACGGCATCAGCTCCCTCACCTCTCATGCCTTATCAACCTTCGTCACAACAGCCACCGCCTTCTCAAGGTTAGGTGTATGCTCAGCATAGCGCGACTACTTCCCCTAATTCCAAGAAAAATAATAAGGGGAAAGGCAACCAGAACCAAAAAGTGTAGGGTAACTAGGGTCGCCAAGGTTCTTAGGGGTAAAATTCATAGGTGGTAGCTGGAATAAGATCCCTCTTGGGCCTTCCCGAGACCCAAGACATACAGTCTAACTAGCCGCAACATTCAAAAATGTAGTACATGCATGTTCATAATAATGCTTGATTGACATAATGAAGTATTGAAGGATTGCCTCTATGCATAAGGAAAATCCATTGGAGAGCGCAAAGAAGTGTGGCATAAGCCCTCCTCACTGGCTCCAAGTCTGAATCCTGTAAAAAAACAACGAATGAGCTTAATCTTCACAGTACTATCACGAAAAATAATCAAACAAGTATATAATAAAAAAATAAATAATGTACATATAAGCCACTTATAATGTGTATCTTAAAAAAATAGATAATAGATGCATTAATAAGACACCAAGTGTAAAAAATAGAGGCAGTTCTATTATTCAAAGAAGGAAGATTACAACCATCAGTTTGGTCAAGATTCCCTCAGTCCTCTGACTCCAAGCTCTCTCTCCTCAATATCCAAGTGTGAAAATTCTTAGGCCAAAAGTTCTCAATGAACCAAGCCAACCATGAAACCTCACACTCAACAACAAAAGTTTTCTCCTCACACAATCAACCTTTCGACCCTTAACAATGAGCCCTAGCCTCTAATTGATAAGAGTTTGGGAGGATCAAACTTTCCATTATTCTCCATTAGTTCGAATTGGAAAAAATCCATTATGTTTCCATCCTTTTTTAGATTTTTACCTCTTTGGATGCTTAGTTGGGTTTAGTAATGTCCAATCAGAGGCATGCTCTATAGGTTGCTCACTTTTTGGACTGAATCCTTGAGAAAAAGCCATAAATTTCAGTTAGTTACTGCATAATTTGTCTCTGTTTCTTCATGAAACACGTGTAACGCTGCCCCTTAGGCCAAACAGTGCGTTAACCTAGGCCCTAACGCTCTGTTAAAGAGGTAGGGAAGCATTATAACTCACCCTAGAAATCTCTATGGCATGTTACCTTAGCAAAATAGGTCTCTGTCTAGGTCAATTTCTTCCTTCCATGTGTCCTTCTCCTCTGAGTTGATGAGAAGGTCATTTGTAATGTAACATATGCCCCCTAAAGTGTCAGGTCATAGAAGAAGATGATGGCTGAAATAATTTATAAATGTTTAGTAGAGAGAGAAGAGTTGGAGGACTAAGGAAAACTTGAAACAAACAACATATGTCAAAAATATAAATATTTGTCTTGAGTCGGGTATTCCCATGCTCAGTAGTTGTATCAAAAATATTTCTCGAGGAAGCAATATGACTAGTATGTCCACCGATAAGCACAATGTGAAAGCTTGTGTCATGATAGGATCAATCTGATAAGCTATCTCCGAAAACAATATATGCAGCTTGGGAGAGGCAACAAAGTTGAATGATGTAAGCCTCAACCCAAGGTCTTGGTCGTTGCTTCTCTAAACTGCATATTTTTGTACATGTGAATAAAGGAGTTGTAGTCGAACATGTGATCAATCATATGATTACTAGTCAATGATGAAAGTTGTTAACATATGCGAGGATGGGCACCAATAAGGATGATGGTCTCCAAGATGAAAAATACAATATAGTGAGTGTGAATAGATGGCATTGATTTCAAACACTCGTAGAATCATTCGACTGGGAGCCAATGATGAAAACCCTGAATCAAACATATGGTAACCTACCACCGAGGTCTGCAAGTTCCAGGGTACTGATATGTTTCCGGATCAACTTCCTAGATAATATGTTGAAGTTTATAGGAAGATATATGTGAAAAGGCAGGCAATGAGGCGTCCTACATCAGTTGACACGAAATAGGAAAAAGGTTATTTTGTTTTGAAGTTAGTCAAGAGAAATGGTAAAAACTTACGACGCGAAAATAATTCTTTGGCATATGATGGCTTGGTTGATACATGAAGAAGTAGATAGCATGATCTCTTGAACAATAGAAGGCACAACAAACAGGGTAACTGTCAACTTAGATTCATGAACAACAAAGAGTGTTAGGTTTCACCAATGCAGGAGCATCGGCATACGAAGGCTAAACTCATAGATGGTAGGGTTCGGCTAAATGCAAAATATTTTTCTGAGGAGTGCCATGTTGAAGGTGCTTCTGCCAAGTCGTCTTTCAAAGTATACAAGAATGAGTCTATACTTTGTCCAAAATTTTCCCCATATGATTAGGTTTAATGAGTCTATAAGGGTAAACTCGGCGATATTTTCATATTTAGAGAGTCTAAAAAACACCGTAAAATACAACTCCAAGGGGGTACCTTTGTCATGGTTGATGACTGAGTGCGACAAAGGGATAATAGTATGCCTGGCATAGTTCCTTTTCTATAAGTTATTCCATTGAATCTGAATAAAGTGATAAACCTATGTTCAATGGACGCCTACCTTATTTTGTTATGATTACAAGGAGATGAAGTAAACTCAATATTCTTCATGAATTTTTGATGAGTCAGATGAAGAAAAACTTGATCCTCTTCATGAAATTTTAACGAGTCCAACGAAGAAAAACTCGGTGTATTTTTTTTATTTTTAAAGAGCTATAAAAACAATGGAAAATAATGGCTCATAATTCTTCATCATGATAGCTTAACGAGCCCGAAGAATGAAACTTGAGGTTTTTTTTCAGTTTTACGAGCTCGAAAAAGTCCCTAAAAATAAGGCTCGATGCTTCTTTGTGTAAGTTTAATGAGCCCGAAGAAGAGAACTCGAGGTTTTTTAGTTTAATGAGTGAAAAAATACCATAAAAATAATGCTCGAAACTTCTTGATATCATGCTCATTAATAGAAGGATATATGTTGGGAATTTCATCGTAAGAAAAATAAAAAACATTGCGAAACTTGTTAAAAAGGGATGTGAAGCGTGCAATATCCTCTGGACTGCAATCTGCTCCAATCTATATCTTTTCCATGATACCCATTTGATTGAGATATCTATGATTATGGTCTTAGAAATATTACCCATGTTACCTTCTGCATCGATAATTTGAACACTCGTATACGTAGATGGAACGATCTTAGGTGGGTCAAAAGGTGAGATTTGTATAGTGGTCGTGTCTGAATCATACATCGAAGCGCGATGGTGAAAATATCCCCAAGGTCGTTCTTCTAGAGACATGATCTCTTGGATAGCTTCGTAAAAATGTAGGACATTATCGAGGAGATCCTTATAACTAACAATGTTGCGTGGGAGGGTGGTACCATTGGTCGAAACCAAAGTAGTGGAGGGTTCAGATATTTATTGGATGGCTTGATAAGCCAACTTAGTCGATGATAGTGGCATCTTATCTCCGTAGGAATCAATTTCTGAAGGCACTGGTAGGATTCAGGGGTCGATAGAGCCATTTTATATGGTGGATATCATTGAAACTGTGTGTGGAACCTCAGGCGGTGGGAGAGGAAAACAACCCATAAGGGAAGATTCCTTCAAAAGACCAGTACCGATGTTGACGTAAGAGTCAGGAAATCCTCCTACTAGGGGTACGGTGCTTCTAGGTAATGCAGAATAATCTGGGGTGCAGAAGGATAGCTATTCCACTGTAACTATCTTCCCATCTAATGGAAAAAGGATGATTCAGAAAACCAAAGAGACAATGGCAGCCATTTCATAAGACCAACTACGACCCAAAAGGATATTATAGTCAAGATGAGGATCTACGACTTCGATGTCCACAATTATCATTTTCCCACTAAGTGTAATGGGTTAGCTAGCAAGGTATCCTTTTGGGAGTAAGGTGTGACCATTGAATTCTTTGAGGGAATTCGACGATGGAGACAAAGCAGGAGAACTCAAAGCGAGCCAACACGTAGTTAACATTACGCAGGTCGAAGCACCTTTGTCTATGACAGTGTGATGGATTGGCCTCCCTTTTGACACAACTTGAACCTGGAAAGCAAGCTGGTGGGAAAGGCGAGGTTGACATTTTTCCATGTCAAAGATGGCTAGCATAGAATCTTGGGGGTGAATTCCACCAATGGTCGAAAGCATAGCTTTCATTTGTGTTATATAGGTTTGTAACACTTCAAGTGCAGACATAGCTGATGGTGCTTGTGCCAAGTCTTCTACAATTTTGTAGTTCTTAGCAGCACATGTAGGGGTGTTATCAGTCGTGTGTTGAAGGGTCCCTTTGAAGGGACGAATGATAGGTTCAGAAGCAGGCCTTTCGATATGCAGATCATTGGGCGGTAGTGGATTCGAACTTGAACGAGGTTCCTGAGCATCAGTGACTAGATTTCCATATTTTTTGGCTCAGGTTTGGAGTTCAACAGTTTCCATGCCATAAATGGCAGATGATCCTTCACTGGAAGCATGAGCACCACCATTTCCCCTTTTTGGGGGTTGTGGTAGGTTTGCAACCATGTGTTGCTGTTGTTGTGGATTAGGGAAAGGGTTGTGAAGGATGACATGTGTCCTTCCAGAATCTTTTTGTGTGATAAAATCTGCACATTCCTGCAGCGAAGGAAATTTCTATCTCAAGTGGTCCTCCACACAAATTTTTCAAGGGAATTGGATAGTTTTCTCTTTCCCATTGTTAGTTTTAGCAACATTTATCTAATTTGGATTATTCTGAGTGTTGGGATGCTCTTCAGAGGGAACAATATTTTTCTTATTCTTCTTATTCTTTCCGCTAGGTTTTTGTGTAGACTGCACAGACTGTACCTCATGGTGGGAAGAGCAGTTGATTGGGTAGGGGAGGTGGAAGACAAAGATGGTTGGGAAGCGTGCCTGCTGAGCTTTTTAATAGCAACAGTAGAAGTTGTGCCAATGAGGCTATCGACATGTGCTCTGGGTTGTTGAGTAGAAAGAGGATTCGAGTTGCGAGGGGCATGGGTTAGTAATTCATACAACGTGCTAGATTGTTAATAGAGAGATCTAGATGTTTTGAACAATAGGTGGATTGATCCTATGTGACCACACCAGACAAGAAAACATCCTTAGAAAGGGGTGGTAAGAGTGACTTAAAAAACTAGTTTGATAATATATGATCTGAGATTGGCACTTTGACCATCCTCATCCTACATCTCTATTCATGAATGTGATCAGAGATGTGGGTGGTGGTGTGTTGGCGCAAAAAGGTTAAGAGTTTTGTGCCAATTTCATATTGGATAGGTAGTTGAAATTTCTTAAGAAATTTCGTTTCTAAGGCACCAAATGTATTGACTGAAGCTCGTGGTAACTCAATGTACCATTTGGCAGCGTTTCCTATGAGAGTGTGGGGAAAGAGCCGGAGCCGGATACTATCGTCCACCATGGAATTAGAAACAGACCATAAATGGAAGGTGGTGACATGTGTATCCAAATCCTCCCCTTGTTTCCCTTTGAACTTAGGGATATTTGATGGAATCTTATGCGGTACAAGAGGCTAAAGCAGGTTATGATTGATGGGATAATTGTTCAATTTATATAGATTAGGGATGTGTAAAGCTGCCAAGAATGGAAATTGCGTTGTTTGTAATATTCCAAAAATTTAGCCTTCATCTAAATTGAATATAATAGTTTTTTTATCACTTTCTATATATGGAGAGGATGGCAGCCTTTGTTATTCATGTTTTAGATTATTATTGATATTGGTTTGTTTAGACTTTTGCTTCCTCTTGTTGTTTAGCAGGGTTGTTGTGTTGTTTAGCACAAGGGTGTTCCTGGTCGAGAATCCCTACCTCATCCTCAGGGAAGGAGAGGTTATTTGAGCTGCATTTCCTCGTTCTGGCATTCTGGCCAAGCTACCTCCTTCCGCTACAGCGCAGTTTCTTTTTAGAGTTGGGTTGTGTTGCAGGGTGCAGCAAAGGAGGATCACATAGAGTCATTTATGGGCTTTTTTTTCATTGGAGAGGTAGCCTATCCATTGGAGGATCAACAAGGAGAGCTCCTGGGAATATTTTCACATCTTTTTCATTATGCTAACCATCTACCATCTCTCACAGCGTAGTCATAATTTTGAACTGCGCTATTTTTGGAGGCAATTGCTGGGAGGGTTCATTGAGCTGATCAGGAGGGTCTATTTCTGAGTAGATGGATCAGCCTTCTATTTAGAAATACTATTGCAGGAGGACATCATAATTTCAGATCTTTCATAGCCTCATTCCATTCAGATCCAATTTGCAGTGACATCTCAACCCCAGGGTTATTTGTCACATTGTATATTTCTTGGTATTTCTAGCAATCTTTTCTGGATTGGCTAGAAATCATGTATTAGAGCCCACATCTTCTATCCTGGGCTTTTATTTTGTTTCTATCAGCCATATTCAATTTATGTATGTTTATAGTAGTAGCTACACTGATATAGATAGTGTTGTCACTACTCTCTGGAATTCTATATAGTTGCAGCAACTCATGTGTTGATTGATCTGATCATTGGAGGATTGTTCTTATTGCTTGAGTGGCTTGTCCCTCAAGATATTTCTGTATATTGTTTCTGATATATTAATAAAATGATGGCTGAATATTGATCCCTCTCATTTCATGATCATATTTGTTGTGTTTTACATTATTGTGTCTTATATTGCTGTTATTTCCAATTTGGAATATTACAGTGGTATCAGAGCATAATATTGGCTCAGCGTGTGCATTCAAGACATTATGCCATTTGAAGGAGAAGCTTCTTCTCACAGAAAGGAGAAGTAGTACAGAAGAAACAAAGGCAAGACTCAATTATTTTGAGAAATGAAGAAAGAGAGGATCTCCCAGCTTCTTTTCCAAACTATGAAAAATATCAAGGAAGATCTCAAGGTAATGAAAGGGGAGAAGTGTAGAAAATTTCCAAGGGGGTTTCAAAGTGGAGCAAGCCCTAGATATTCACATGATGGGTGTGAGCATTCAGCAACACATTTAGATCCACAGCACAGTTTATTGCCCACATTCACTGCAAGAAGGATGGAGGAAGATGCACCAAGGGAGGAGACCTTCAGTGACTATCTTCATGAGTATGAGTCTCAATCAAGGAGATTCAAAGAGCACTTGGACTTCCAAGGGTTTTGCCAACTCAAGGAGGAGAGAAGATCCAAAAACCATAATATAAGCAAGAGAGGTACAATATTTCTATCTAACTTTGATGGATCAGCAAAGTGCACAGCCAAAGCTTCGGTGAAGGAGCTAGATTCCTATTTTCAGCTACACAAAGTTTCAGAAAAGGAGGCCATTATAGTAGCAGTGTTGCACCTCAAAGGTATGGCCCATGATTTTAGTTATGCTTCATTTAAACATGAAAATGTAAACACTTATGTTGGGTTCACTAAGAAATTAGTGAGAATATTTGATATTAAACATTGTAAAACATAATTTGTTTGAACCCAAAAACTCAAAACCTTTGCATGAGTTGGAGAGATCTATTCTACCAACTCCACTCCTTATTTATGTTGAAGGGGATAAAAACTTGCATGATGCCTTGCCAAGGGCAAGATCCCCACTTATTGAAGAGCCCTCTTCTATAGATGAAGACATGGAGGTTCCTCCTTCAAGGGAAGACCGAGATCAAGGGTCTCTCATTGATGATGAGTCATTCTCAAATACTAATGACGAGGATGAGCAGAGAAGAGCTAACAGCATTGTACCATTGGGAGAAGATCCATCACCACATGGAGGTGGAAAGGGAGCCATTGCTTCCAATAGAGGAGCCCTTGTGTCTTTGCAAGGAGTTCCAAATGATCTACCATGTGGGAACCAAAGCACAATTCTGGAGCAGCATGTATCAGTTTCTATGGATTGTGAGATGGAAGGAAGGAAGGATCAGCATCAAGGGATGATGAGAATTCACCCTTATCTATTTCAGGAGGTTTCTACACAAAAGAAGGAGATTTTATTACGCAGTGAAGAGAGGTACAAATTAGTCCACTCATATATACAGTCCACTTCAAATTTTGATGTCTCATTACATGGGGGCATACCACCCAGGAGGCCACCAGATCTGGAGTTGGTGAGAGACATCTTGCCATTTGGTTCACCACTCTTAGATTCTGGAGGGGTGAAAACCTTAGAGGAGTATAGTACAATGCATATATTTTTGGATAGACTCAAGAAGGAGGGAGACATCCTCCCATTTTCAACATTACCCACTCTCACTACATATACTGCACTGACAAAATTTGTTGCAGTGATGGAGGATGTCACCTTCATGGTGCAAGGGATGTGCTCCATGGATTTGGAGAAATAGAGGGTACTTCCTTTGAGGAAGGAATCCTCCATACATTGGAGTAGATGAAGGCCACTCATGCTTACATTTGCCAAGATCACGAGGTTCTTTTTGGATGGTAGCTTCTCATGGGAGGCCAACTTCCAAAAGTCACCACTTATATTTGAGCATGAGCAGCTGCATGATGGGGATGGAAGAAATTTGGAGGATGACTTTGGCATGAGGGGTGTCAAAGGAGAAGATAGCAGCATGTGTATAGCTTCACATTTCAAATCTTCAGCGTTGTCTCTTAGGAGGATTGATCCGTATTGGAGGTCTCAACTCTTGGTAGAGTACTCCAAGGATGTTGGTGCTTGCATGATTCTTGATGATCCAAAGGGAGATGATAGATACGTGGTGGTGGATGAGGTCATCTATTCTTATGGCAGAGTCTTCTTGATGAGAGTTTATGAGCTCGGGAGGAAGCTACTACATGCAGCACATGTGGAATTTATTTCCATGCACTTGGATGCATTTCATTCTTGGATGGAGGAGTTCACTTGGGAGGGAATCCAGCAGGATATATATCAGCATATGGAGAGACGCATAGCCTGGATGGTGATGGAGAGGATGTCATAGCCACTTCCCTACCCATTGGGGGTGTTGCACCGTTTTTTGGTCATCTAATCCATTGTTATTAGACGGACCCAATTACACCAAGTAAGACCAATTTTACCCCAAGTAAAATCGCATTCACTATGAAAAAGAACTTAGTAAACCACCTTTATTAAGTTTTTTATGGTCTAAAAAGGAAACCCCATGGGGAAACAATAAATAAATCCATATTTGTTTGATTTTCCTCAAGGAATAATTAGTTAAACAACAGTTTAATTAATATTCCTGGTTATATTTAACCCAAAACAAGGAAATTAATTAGATAAATCATTATTTATCTTATTATTTTCTAAATAATAATTATTTAAACATTACTTAAATAATATTCTTTGTTAAATATGACTAAATCTCCCTTAAATAATTAAATAAATCATTATTTATTTGATTATTACACAAACATATCCTTAAAATGATAAATAAATCATTTATTTATTTATTATTTTTTAACCACATCCTTAAAATGATAAATAAATCATTT
This sequence comes from Pinus albicaulis, assembly GCA_034641835.2. Lineage (NCBI taxonomy): Eukaryota > Viridiplantae > Streptophyta > Pinopsida > Pinales > Pinaceae > Pinus > Pinus albicaulis. The sequence continues at coordinate 1,259,422,562 of CM076570.1, forward strand.
ATTTATTTATTATTACCTAATCACATCCTTTAAATGATAAATAAATCATTTATTTATTTATTATTTACAAATAAGTGGATTTGACTCAAGTCAAATTCCTTTTCCCTCCAACAAATATAATAAAATATTCCACAAAATTTGGATCTTGATTTGGTTAATAATATTTTAATTATGCACCAATATCTAGACTAACTCAATATTTTGTTATAAATGGAAGGGTTTTCTCATTCATTTGTCACCTTTTTTTGCCTAAAGATCACTCTGATCTCAACTCTTGGTCTGACTTGTCTCGGTTTTCTACACCATCAAGAGAGAGGAATTCTAAATCTGAAGTGTTGAGGACTTACAAGAACCCATCCCATTGAGGAGAACAGGGAACACCCTCTTGTGTTTTCCTCCCAGGTGCCCTTAATATAAAATTTCATTGGATATATTCTTGTCTTGTCTATTGGATCTATGGAGTAAATCTTATTTTTTTTACTGTTTAATGTCTTCTAATGCATAGATCTAGATTTTTGCAGCATTTTTCTTGATTATCTAACTACATATCTGAAGATATTAGTAGTCATTTATGTTGTTAGGGCTGTTTTTTATGCGTAGCTAAAGTTGTCTTTTTTCGTACACCTCGAATCAAGATTCATACTAACAACTGGCCACTCCACACGAGTTTACCATTACGATTGATGTCGTTTTTTTATCCTTGCATATCTAGCTGTTTCAAACCATAGGATTTATCTTTAGACCCTTGTTTTTCTTATTTTTGATGTTGATTTTAACTTATAAAACCGTAAAATGATAAAAATTCTAACTTCCGCGTGTTTTCAGACCCATTGCGCAGGTGACAGACATCAGCTGCAGCTGAGACGAAAAATTTCTCTGAAACTTGCTGCCGAAAGTGCCGAAAGTGCAGGTCGCACTTTTCTACCCAAAACCTGTGACCTGGACCTCCAGGGCACACTTTACAGCCCAAAAAGTGCGACCTCTGCTGAAAACAGGCCAAAAACTGCGACCTGGACTTTCTGTAGGAATTTTTATGAAAGTTTTCTGAGTTTTTCTGAGCCTCTGTTCAGGGCTGTTTGACCTCCGTATTTGCCCGTTTTGGACCTATAATTGTTCTGTTTCGCTCAACTAAGTGGGAACCTAGCACCCTATGGCTTCAGTACCCTCCACTTTTTGTGGAAGAGTGTTTACTGTTGCAGGTTGTCTGAAATTTCAGAGTCTTCAGCCATTTTTTCAGATCTGATACCTCATCTTTAGATCCACTTTAGATTGGCTTGTTATCCATCCAAATCTCCTCATTTAGCTTTGTTTCGGTTTTCCCTCAGGGGGCACTCTGCCTCCCTCCTGGAGATAGCCTTTCACCACCTCTTTTTACAGCAATTCTTCCTCTGATTTGTTGTTGTTTTCTGCACCACTTTCCAACGGATTTTGTCTTTTAGATCTCTGTCCCTCTTGACCCTAGATCTATTAGTCTTTTTTAGTGTGTTTAAATTAGTTTTTTTTACTCACCTATAGACTAGTTGTTGAGAGGCCCACCTCCTTGGGTTTAACTTGTTGCATTATTAGATGTTTATTTTCTGTTTTTGCAAGCTTATATACTGTCATTTGTAGGTTTATTTACAGCTCTACAACAACACTTTTTCTTTTCTCTACAAATGTCTGGGTTTAAAAATTAAAATTTACACACTTTTACACACACACCCTAAGTGAAAAGGGGCTTGGTTGACACCGTAGAGAAAATAATCTAACACATTGAAATCAATTGATCCTGCACCTCTCTTCCCTTTTTTGACATCGTAATCAGTTGATCCTGCACCTCCTTTCCCTTGTCGGTTTCTTTTTCCTTCGTGCCATGTTTGTGTCGTCACCATTGCGCCACTAAGGCATTCATCCCAGAGACTTCTTGGCCTTCATCCTCAGTTTTCGGTAGGGAGACTTACTCCTCCACATAGGATTCAAGTTAGTCCTCGACCGAGTCCACACTCCGACTCTTCTTCTGGTCCTTTAGGTTCTCCTTCTCGTTTTGCCTTCAGTTCTCCCCCTATCACCTTCACCATGTCTGGTGCAGGACCTACTACTGGTGGTAACCCCGGCCCTCCCATCGGGAATACCACTAGTGAGACCACAACGGACACTACCCCGGCTACACCCTTGCTCCCTTTCATGGTAGGCCTCAGCCTCCCCGACTTCGACCAGTTGATAAATGACCCTATACACCATGACGCCAGTTGGCCTACTATGCTGACAAAGCTCCCTTCAGACATCCCAAAGTTTGAAGGTCTTGCTGGACAAGATCCCTCAAATCATGTTAGATCTTTCCACATGTGATGTTCGTCTAATTCCATTACCGATGACTCTGTCCGTCTTCGGTTGTTCCAACGAATGCTTACTGGCGGAGCTTCTAAGTGGTATGTTGATCAGACCCCTTCCTCTCATACCACCTTTGCGACTCTTGCTCGAGCCTTTTTGTCTTATTTCCAGCTTCCCCTTCGTTACGACACTGGGACCGAGCTCTTGACCTCCTTCCGCCAATCATCTGCGACCCGCCTATCCGACCATGTTCAGGAATGGCGGAGAAGAAGGAGCCTATGTCGAGCCCCTATCTTCGAAGACCGTGTTTATATGGACTAGTTCCTTAGGACTCTCTTACCAAGTATCGGAAAAGACGTCGCATCACACATTCCTCAAACTGAAGAAGCCGCTCTCCAAATTTCATTAAAATATGACCTCATCTACGCTCAGTCGGGTTATGTTTATACCATTCTACCCGATATTCCAAGACCTGGTGGTGCCAACGCACCGGGGGCATCTCACGCCGCCGACCGTATCATTGGAGCTCTCTTTAATCCGTATGCTCAACCTCCCATGGGATATGGTTTCTCTCAGGGCGGGGCCAGCACCTCTGGCACTTTTCCCTCTCCCGGTAGCATGTATCTAGGATATGGCATGCCTCCTCCTTTTTCCCAACCTCTTGTTTACCACACTTCTACCCAACCTCCTTATTATCCATACTCATAGCCTGGTGCTCTAGCTCCTCCAGCATTAGCACCTCCTCCTCCCCTGCCTTCTCAACCCTCGCAACAGCAACCACCACCCCCTTCGGGGCAAGTATACACACAGCAAGTCATGACTAATCCTCCTACCTAAAAAAGGAAGAGTGTTACACAGTAATTTGTCACCGTCCCTGCAATCCCCGTCCCGCACATTGGAGGGCTCATTTCGTGACCTGTGAGCAGTGACATGACTTGAAACCACTTTCATGACATCCCTCTGAACAAGAGCTTTCATTGCCCTGAAGACATCTCCTTGTGAAAAACCCTAAAAATGGCCCTTTTTGCATTGGCGCGGGTAGACAGTTTAGTACCCACGCCAATGGGGAAAATCCTTCAAAGAGGTCGCGCCAATTGGCGCTCTGTCCCAAAGTCGCACTCGCGCCAGCCAATTTAAGGAGTGTTTTTAAAAAATAAATGGCGAAAGTTTCGTCCTAACCAATTCATGAAGTGGTATCTATCTTGAGTTGGGAGGTTTGGCTCCAGATTTCCATGTAGAGGAAGTGGTTTGCCACCCCTCATGGAAGCTTCCTTGAGGATAGGGCCAATCCCATGATTATAGGGATTGCAACTCCCCTTCCTCCATCTATAAAAGCTTGCCCATCTCCATTGTAAGCTAGTCTTCAAGTCTCCAAGTTCCCAAGAGCCTAATGCTGCAAGAGCCTTGATTCATTCCCTTAAGGCCAAATCCAAGCAAGGAGATTATTCTTGAGACATCCGGAGAGAGAGGCTTGTCCCATACCTGATAGGCTTTATCGAGACATGTTCTGTTGATGACCCTCCGAAGGAGAATTCAGCGTCAGAGCTATGGTTGTATTCTTCTTTTGATTAATTAATGATAAGCAACTATTGGTTATGGTTCCACTCTTGTTTTGATGATGATCATGAGTTATGTCTTCTCTGACTAACATATAGTTGTATGTACTGGATTTTACGCTTGCGTTTGTTTTGTTTCTTGCGTGTACGGGTAATAAAATCACAGAATGCGTGAGGTGTGATGCGGAAGCAAGAGCAGGTGCTACTTTCTCTGCAGCGACGAGCGTTGGATTCCCAGGTAAGCCTTCATCGCTAGTTGGTTTATTTGCAATTAGGAACACACTATAGCGTGTAGCCGATTGTTACTGAACCGATGCAGCCAAGTGAGGATGTCTCTTTGTCCCGCAGAGGATTACACCTCCCACAACAAATTAGCGACTTCCGTGAGGATCGTTAGCTTGTTGTTTTTCTACTTTGTAAGCTACAGACGGAGCCTGAAGTTAGCCAGATAGCCTTCGAAATGCTATTGCTCTGCATTAGCGAAGTAGATCAAAGCTGCTTCAGTCAATCTCTGGTTTAGTTTATGAACTGAACACTTGGAGTATTGTCTTGTATTTTCGGTTGTTTCTCGATTCTGCTTGCTTGATCATCTCTTTTGGCTGGCTCTTTTCTAAGTGTTTGGCTTTTGGTTTAGCCCCAGAGGATCAGATCTGACCTCTGCTTTTCTGAATTTTCACCTTTTCATAGTTGGCTTGATTGGCGCAGTTTCCACCCTGACAGTTGCGCCAATTGGCGCGGGTTGCCAGTTCATCACTCGCGCCATCCCCTATCTGGCGCAGATTACAGCCAGACAGTCGTGCCATATTCTGTAGGTGCTAGGGTTTACCCTTGTTCGGAAGCTTCTTTTGGTCAGTACTTTGCTTCTGGGTTTGTTTTGGATTCTACTTGAAGTGGTGAGTCTGGTCTTGGTTGGGAGAAATTCTTTGTTTTTTCATTTTTAGGCATTGGCGCTTGTTGTCAGTTAGCAACCCACGCCAATTGGGCATTGGCGCTAGTTGTCAGTGGGCAAGTCGCGCCTGTTGGTGGTAGTTGTCAATGTACAAGTCGGGCCAATTTCAGGGTGTGTGAAAATTGAGACTTTTTTCCCTAAATCCTTCACCAGTGTGTCTTTCCCTTCCGGTCTTTTCCCTGTATGAGCATAGATTACATTGCTCATTGTTTGAAATGTCTTCTTTCCATGATTGTTTGATGTAAAAGGGAATGAATGCCTTGTTTTGATCTCTTGCTTTGGAAGTCCTCTTTGTGTTTGACCTCATATGTCTTGTTGCCTTTTGAGGGATTTCGTGACAAAGTGTTTGAAACAACGATTGCATTCTTAGTGTTTGTTTGCATCCCTTTTGCATTCATCCTTTCAGTAATAAGATTTGCGTTTATTTAGTTTTCATCTCAAAGTTTGCTTTTGTGAAATTCATTAGATCACATTGCATTGAAAAGTATTTTTTGAGATTTATCATTGAACTTAGATTACATTGTTTAATGATTGAAAGCTAAAATTTGCTTTGAGTGTATTCTCTTTCATTAAAATCATGCATTAAGTAGATTTTCATTTCATCGAAAAATGCATTGAGTGCATTCTTATGATTTGAAAAGGAAAAGGAAATTGTGCATAGATTACAATTGCATAGTTTTCAAAAAAGAGGATTTTGCATAGATTACATTGCATTATTCGCATCATTGAATGTTTGGAATTACTTTTGGATAGTGAAAGTCATATATTTTGGAAAAAGTTTCGTTTTCAGTGTTGTTGTTTGTTGCATCATTGTTTGAAGCTCTTCCCTTAACCAGATAGCATTCATCGAATTGAAGAGTTTTCTTTTCTCATATAGTTGCATATAGGAGATTGTCAGATGACATTCGGTAGGGCCTGAAAGATGAAACATAATTGAAGATAAACATTAAAATTTACTCAATTTACACTAAGGCAGCATTGAAATCTAACGAAACACATTTAGAGGTCTAGGCTAGAGATGTGTTCCGACGTCTTAAAACCTAGTAGTTGTCAATCGCCTCTTGGCTTTAGACAGCACTAGTATGGACTCGCGCTCCCCATACCATCGCGTATATAAAGGGAGACCCCACTAGGTTTCTATCCTTTATCCATAGGAAGCCGATTCTGCCGCCCTATACCCATGATACACTGGACACAACATTCGGGGAGATTGCCTGCACGTACGTTAAGTCCTTGGTTGATTTCTCTTTCATTTTGAAACCAAGGTGTATATTGCAGTTCACGGTTATTTGGTACACCCTTTTGCCTAGTATTCTTGAGTAGTCATTTGATCTTTTCTGACTCTTTAAATTTGAAAGGATCACCAAGCGCTTGTCCTTTCACGCTTGCTTCAAAACTGAAAGAGATAGAGTCACCTTTCATCCATTTCTCGACTCTTAAAACATGAAACGGTGAAGTTTCTAAGTTTCAATGTGGTAAAATAAATCACCTGCGATCACACGCCCTGTTAGAATTTGCTTGTTGGTCGTTTAATTGTGTGTAACAGTTTTTGCTTCGTGTGGTTTTTAGTTTAATGATGAAACTTTTGATTCTGTGAGAGCCCCTCACGAAGGAACCACAATCATTCCTCCTTTTGGAAATGTTGGCGCTCCTTATATGGCAACGTTGTCCCTTCCTGGGTTAGTTGTTGGGTTGCCTGTTTGGTTGTTCTCAACCTCTGTGGTCACGAATGTCCCAGCTACTGTTCAACCGTCTCCTCCACCTGAACAACATCATGTTGATTCCAAGGTGGACCTCTCCCCTTCTTCGCCTGTTTCTGCGTCCTCCTCTTCTACTTCACCTGGTGAAAGTCTAGATTCGAGTAACCAGGTAGCTAAGAAGAAGAAGAAGAAGACAAAGAAGAAGAAGTCCGATAAGAGAGGGGCTAAGGCCACATCTACTGCCTCCAAAACATCTCCTCTTGATAAACCTCCCAACCCTCCACGGAAAGTCAAATACCCTTGCATGTTGTGCACGGGAGACCATCTTCTTCGGAGGCCCTTTGCTTGAGTGCAAAGCATGGGGTCTAATGGTGGAAGTTGTTTCCTTTGGCTTAAGGTCGGGGTGAGGGGGGCACGTCTTCAACTGGTGTTGGTAAGGCTCCTAAGAAGCAGGGTAAGCTCACCAATCCCTGTAAGTTGTGTGAAGGGCACCATGCCATTCACCTTTTCCCGTATATGGATGAAGCCAAGAGAGTCTTGGACAACTCAACCGTTTCTACACCATGCCTCCCGGCTGGTTATAAATGGCTTTCTTTGATTCCTCCACCAGTTGATCCTACGATTAGTCAAGAGTTATCCTTGGTCAATCCCGCTCCCCCGGAAATTCAAATTCAGCAATCCGTTCCTGACCAACCATTGGTCGTGGGATCAGTTGAACTGGCCCCGTCTACGGTGCACCAAGTCTTTTCCGTGGAGATTGGACCTCACATCCCTCAGGTTCTTCTTGTTTCTTCAGATTCCTCGGATTTGGAGAAAGATTCCCCTGTCCCTATACCTCAAGAAGCTGCTCCTCCGCCTCCCGTGATGGAGGTCCCGGAGGATACTTCCCCCGCCTTCAAGATGGAGGTCGTGGAGGATGCTTCTTCTTCTTCCGTAACACCAAGGGAAGACCATCTTGGTTTGATGGTAGCCCCTCTGAGTAGTTTGGTCGCTTCCTTTGATTGGAGTCGATTTGCGGGATACCACCTTCCGTCTTATGTGCCTTTCGAGATCACAGTACAGGCTTTTGGTCTGGTCGTACCCAGCACCATTATAGACAAAGGCACATCTATTAGTGTTTTATCCTCAACTACCTGGCAAGATTTTGGCTTGCCGCCGCTTGCACCTATTACGCAGAATCTGTTGGCATTTAACAGAAGAACTAGTCAATCGTTAGGGATCCTTCCAAGGTTACCTATTACTTTGGGAGGTAAAACTGTCCATATGGACGTGATGGTTGTTCCAGGCCCCTTGGATTTCAATCTTCTCTTGGGGCGCGATTACACCTATGCCATGGGAGCGCTTGTCTCCTCCCTTTTTCGTGTGGTCTGTTTTCCGCATGAAGGACAGATCGTGACCATTGATCAGCTTTCGTTCTTTGGTCCTGATATGGCAGCTGGACCACCATCATCCCTTCCTGGTTTTTATCCACCCGTTGTATCTGCCCCACCGCAGGTAAACTATGTGGCTACCTACCCCATGCCTGTACCCAATGATAGTGCCATTGTGCATCAAGTGCTGCGCGCATTGGGTCCTGACTTCCAGGATTTTTTCCTTCCATCGGGAGTGGAACTCTTGGAAGCGATGACTTCTTGTTCATTATGATGAGGTCAGTCAGAGCACAGTTCATTTTCTTGTGTCAAGCTCCTTAAAAAATGAAACAAGGTTGTCGGAGCAGAGTTCCTTGTCTTGTGCCAAGCTCCTTAAACCATGAAACAAGGTGTCTTGAGGATAGTTCTTTTAATGTGTCAACCTCGTTAAAACAATGAAACGTTTCTTGTTCAATTCGAGTCTTTGATAAGTTCTCGTAAAATCCCAGTCGATTCTTTCTCTTGGTCTCGTAATTTGAACCTTCAATCCATCTGCCTTTCATATGGATTGAAGCTTGGGGGGCATGTACCTCGAATTGAGTCACCATGTTGGGGGGCATGCTTACTTTTTCAAGCATAGTTTGTTTCCATTGCAAGCTTGTGTAAAAATGAAACCGGTTTCAAGCACAGTTTATCTTTGTTTCAAGCTTGTGTAAAAATGAAACCAACTTCAAGCAAAGTTTCTTGATTTCAAGCTTGTGTAAAAATGAAACCTTGCCCATTTTACCTCTTGTGATTGCCATTTCATCAGCCTGTTTTGTCAGATGAGCCTTGGTTTTCCCACTCCATCGTCGCTATCTGCTTGGCTGATCATATGCCTTCACTTGGTTGTTCCACCCATTCCTGAGGAACCGCTGTGATGAGTGGTCTTGTTAGCCAGCCTCTTAACCTTTACTTGTTCTGAGCAGTTCCACCATTACCAGAACCAGTTGCTTCCCTTTATACCACTCGTTCCTCCAGGTGGAGTCATCTTTAAGCTCTTTTCTGACTCTCTAAACATGAAAATATTGTCGAGTCCCTTGTCGTTTCAATCTTGTTAAAGTGGCCACAAAACGACATCTACCCAGTATACGTTTACCCCTTTTTCGGGCTGGGATAGATTATTTACGAAAAGGAATACCCTAGCCTATCGTGACTAGGAGGTTTTCTCAGATATTGTTTTCTACCTTTTCGGGTCTGAGGAACTATTTACGAAAAGGGACCTTTGGAGTTTACTTTTCCGCTGTCTTTTCAAACTCTCTAAACATGAAAAGACGTCGATTTCTTCCTTTTTCAGACTCGTTAAACCCTGATGACATCAAATTCAGTCATAATGACGCTACTCAAGTCTCTCCTTCCTAGGGCTCGTTAAACGTACTAGGATGGATTCGTCCGAAGGACGGACTTATATGACAAGCATATGATATCCTCTTCAAGCTTGTGTAAAAATAAAGAGGTTCTCACTGAAATGGTGGGGAAAAATGGAACCAACATCATTGTCGTGTCGGCAGTATGTCGCTCTTGAACATGGCACTTGTCTGCATTCGTGTCGGGTTGGGGACATCTCATCTCGTTTTTCACTTGCCTCCGTGGGTTTGGGTAATCCCTTTTGACCTCTCATCTGTCTTTTTCTCGAAACTATGACCTACGATATTTGTCGATCTCCTCAAAAAATCTTTGCCCAGTCAGGATATTAAATTACCATTTATATGTCCTAGAGAAGTTGACCTCTATAAGTACCAACCTTCCTCTGATTCTCACCTGATCGTGATTCACAAAAACATTATGTTCCTCTGTCTCATGTCGATGATGTGGGAAAAATTATGGCCCACCTTCGATCAAGGTCACTTCCTGTCGACTTCAGCTCATTATCCGGGAAGCTGATCTAGAGACTCCCTTCTGATGCCTTGGAGCCTGCATGCCTCAATGGTAGGTTCTTCACATTCAACGTGAGGTTTTCATCATTGGCCTCCGGTCGAGTGATTCTACGGGTGTTCGACGCTAGCTCATTGATTCACATGCCGTAGATTGTACCTGTAGTACCTTGAGGGTCATCGTCATTATTGGTGGTACCTCCCGCGTCTGTTAACAACTTTCATCATTGGCTGGTAATCAGATGATGTCCTCGCATGTTCGACTTCATCTCATTTATTCACATGCTTGGACTTGTACTATGTTCGGGTCGAGATGGAGCGTGAGACCCTGGATCTTGTTTGTTGTAATCCAGACTGCGATTTTGTGGATTATTATGATTGGTTACATGACTCACTTACTGGATGGTTGCGACCATACCTGAGTCTATTTATCGATCCTCACTGGATGGTTGCGCCCATGCCTTAGATCTGGATTATTATATACTCTGTTATGGATGGCTGCGCCCATACCGCATGTATATCATGTATCTGAGATGTCAGTTGTACTTCTCTACACAGGTTTTCCAACGGCGGTGTTTTCAGTTGGACACGTTCTCGTAAAGCATTTCACCCCTCTCTCTCTCTCTCGGGCCTCATGCTTTAGGGGGCATCTGTTACACAGTAATTTGTCACCGTCCCTGCAATCCCCGTCCCGCACATTGGAGGGCTCATTTCATGACATGTGAGCAGTGACATGACTTGAAACCACTTTCGTGACATCCCTCTGAACAAGAGCTTTCATTGCCCTGAAGACATCTCCTTGTGAAAAACCCTAAAAATGGCCCTTTTTGCATTGGCGGGGGCAGACAGTTCAGTACCCGTGCCAATGGGGAAAATCCTTCAAAGAGGTCGCACCAATTGGTGCTCTGTCCCAGAGTCGCACTCGCGCCAGCCAATTTAAGGAGTGTTTTTTAAAAATAAATGGCGGAAGTTTCGTCCTAACCAATTCATGAACTGGTATCTATCTTGAGTTGGGAGGTTTGGCTCCGGATTTCCATGTAGAGGAAGTGGTTTTCCACCTCTCATGGAAGCTTCCTTGAGGATGGGGCCAATCCCATGATTATAGGGATCCCAACTCCCCTTCCTCCATCTATAAAAGCTTGCTCATCTCCTTTGCAAGCTAATCTCCAAGTTCCCAAGAGCCTAATGCTGCAAGAGCCTTGATTCATTTCCTTAAGGCCAAATCCAAGCAAGGAGATTATTGTCGAGACATCCGGAGAGAGAGGCTTGTCCCATCCCTGACAGGCTTTATCGAGACACGTTCTGCTAACGACCCTTCGAAGGAGAATTCAGCGTCAGAGCTATGGTTGTATTCTTCTTTTGATTAATTAATGATAAGCGACTATTGTTTATGGTTCCACTCTTTTTTTGATGATGATCATTAGTTATGTCTTCTTTGACTGACATATAGTTGTATGTACTGGATTTTACGCTTGCGTTTGTTTTGTTTCTTGCGTGTGTAGGTGTCCGATCACGGAGATCGTGAGGATTGTGATCTACCATAGCTAAGGAACGGGAGCGCTAATTTCTCTACAAGCGACAGCGTTGGATTCCAGGTAAGCCTTCATCGCTAGTTGGTTTATTTGCAATTAGGAACCTGCACTATAGCATGTGACGATTGGTTCTAGACCCGGTCTAGGATAGTAGGGATCACCTCTATCCGCAGAGGGGATTTACCTCCACAACAAAGAGGAAATGCAATCAAAATCAAGCTGACTCTAGTAATCCTGGACCTAATCAAGTTAATGCTCCTAACACTACTCAGCCCAAGCAGGATAGGCCTCTTCTTATAAACAAGCCATGTTCTTGTTGTGGTTTTTATGTTCATTATATGCATGATTTTCCTCTTCTTCCACAAATGTGATAGCTATGTGAATCTCAAGCAACATTGAGAGGAAAACAAGCCATCCCTTCCATTCCTCCCAGTCCTGCACCTAGTCAGCCGGCTATGCTTACTGATCCTTTCCGTCAATAGGGATTTGTGGCTACCCAACCACCTGAAGGACAGATGACCACTCAACCTCTCCCATCTAGTTCCCTCGATTACCAGATTTTCATGATATCCTCCGATCAACCTCCTGAACCTCCTTCTCCTGGCCCTTTACCTTCAGATGGTACTCATGACCTCCTTGATCCTCCAGCTACTACCCCCAAACCTTATCTTTCTTTTACCCTGGTTCAACCAGTCTCTCTGATTCCCCCTGCTACTACAGTGCCTCAGTCACCTCAACTGGAACCTTTTTCCGTTGCGACCGTTTCGGGTAAGAAGGGAAAAGCTCGCAAGGGGGCACCAAAGTACAAGTACCCCCTTTCCTTGTTCACGCGGTCTGCTTCGCATCTTCCTACTCCCATTGGCACCCCTCCTCCTGATGCCAACATGACGGAGCCTTCGGCCACCTTTTTCCACCTATCATCATCCATAAGAACCCCGGTGGAAGCCCCCATGGAGACTTCCCCTGATGATCCGCTTGGCCTCCCCCTAGCGATCACCCCGGGCTCAGCATCGATAGATCCTCTATCTGCTTATTCTTTGGTCATTCCCCATGATGTTGCGCATGTGTACCTTTCTTCACATGATGATGAGTCAGGTAGCTCTACCGCGACAAGTGGCCTTCCTTCCTCTAGTCAACCGATCTTTCACTCCAATGAAGACATTATGGAAGCACTGACCGGTCCCGAATTTCCATGGAATGATATGCACCACCGTGCGTACTTCCTCCCAAAGTAGTCCCATGACCAATATGCTGTGGAAACCAAAGACTTCCTTCCTAAATAATTTGATTGGTTTAGAAATCACATCCCTGCACCTAATGCTTTCGAAGAAGGAAATATGGCCAATATCTCTCCTACCATTAAAATTGACATTCTGACAAACCAGGGGTTGAAGAAAATATCACTTTAGGCGCCCATTGCACCACGGAAGAGGTTGAAGCTTACACCAAGATATTCAAAGAATTCTGCAATATTTTCACCTGGTCCTATTCAGAAATGCCCAGACTTGATCCTACCATTGTCGAACACCATATCGATACATGGCCTGATGCCAATCCTGTCCGTCAAAAGATGAGACCCATTAATCCTTCCAGACGAGAAGTTGTCAAAGCTGAAATCGATAAGCTCAAGAAGTTTGGTTTTATCTATCCTATTGAATACACCACTTGGGTGTCCAATTCAGTTCCCATTCTCAAGAAACAAGGCACCATTCATGTCTGCACTGACTTTCATGATCTGAACAAAGCTTGTCCCAAAGACAACTTCCCCACACCATTCATTGACCAAATCATTGATGAGTGTGCGGGGCATGAGGTTCTATCTTTTATGGATGGTTTCTCTAGATACAACCAAATTGTTATTCGTCGTGCTGATCAACTCAAAATTGCGTTCATTAGTTCGTGGGGAACCTTTGCCTATTGATTCATGCCATTTGGCCTTAAAAATGCCGGAGCCACTTTTCAGTGGGCTATGTATTACTGTTTCCATGACTTGGCTCATATTATCCTTGCTTATTTAGATGACCTTACTGCACGTTCTAAACATCAGGTGCAGCACCTTCATGATCTGCAAACCGTCTTTCTCCAATGTCGCAAGTATAATATCCACCTTAACCCGCTGAAGTGTGTCTTTTGTGTGCCCGTTGGCCGTCTTTTAGGCTTCATTGTGTCTAAAGATGGTATCACTCTTGACCCTTTAAAATTTCAAGCCATCCTTGAGCTTCCCATCCCCCATACTTTACACTAGTTAGAAAGCCTCCAAGGCAAAGCTAATTTCCTTCGCCAGTTCGTACCTGACTATGCCACCACCGCACATGGGTTCCTTAGACTCCTCCACTCCAATATCCCTTTCGTATGGGATGCCTATGCTCAAAAATATTTTGATGTCATGAAGCATGCTCTCACATCCGCTCCCTTGATTCGTCCCCTTGACTTCGATAGGGATTTTATCCTGTATATCTCCGGTTCCACCCACTCGGTTGCTAGATTCCTTATTCAAGAAGATGGAAACGGAATTGAGCATGTTATCTATTATATCAGTAAGAACCTCGTAGGACCCCCTGTATCCTACTCCCACAAAGAGAAATTAGCACTGGCTGTCGTGTTCTCGGTCCAAAAACTTCGTCATTACATCCTCATGCTTTCCACCAAGGTCGTGACTAATTCCAACCCCGTGGCATTCCTATTGAGTCGTTGAATCATCAGTGGGAAGTATGCCCGTTGGATCATGATCCTCCAGGAATTTGTTCTTGAATTTTTCACACCAAAAAGGAAGAAAGGTTTAGCCCTCGCTGAACTCATTTCCTAACTACCTATAGGTATGCAGGATCCTCGAATTAATGATAGGTTTCCCTATGATCACTTATTTGCCATTACCACCGATGACCCCTGGTATGGGGATATCCTCACTTATTTGCGAACTCAAAAGTTTGCCCTCCATCTTGACTGTGATGCTCGACGACGTATCCAACACTAGGCCCCCCGCTACCTTCTTATCGCTGACGACCTTTATCGTCGCGGCGTAGATTCTATCCTTCATCGTTGTCTCACACACGCTGAAGCAGAACAAGTCCTCAATGCCTATCATAGCAGTGCTTGCAGTGGCCACCTCTCTAGTCTAGCCACTACCCAGAAAATTAAGCGTGCAAGGTACTTTTGGCCTTCTCTCTTTGGTGATTGCATTGAGGCAGTCAAACACTGCTCCAATTGCCAACATTTTTCCCCCAAGGCATGATCCCCTCCAGCTCCCCTCCATCCTGTCATCTCCGCTGGCCCCTTCTGCAAGTGGGCCATAGACTTTATGGAGTGTCAACCATCATCAGCTAGTAACCATAAGTATATCATCGTGGCAGTTGAATATTTCACTAAATGGGCTAAGTCCATGCCAACGTTTAACAATAGGGCAGCTACCGCAACCCTCTTTTTCTTTAACCATGTAATCGCTCGATTCGGAGTTCCAAAACAATTGGTCTCCAATCATGGGCAACATTTTGAAGATGAGATATGGCGAGAGCTATCCTCACTATTGGGCTTTGAGCACCAATATTCCTCCTCCTATTACGCCCAAGGTAATGGCCAAGTTGAAGCAGTCAATAAAATTCTTAAAACCATACTTCAACGGATGGTGGATAAGCATAAAACCAACTGGCATCTTATGCTCTTCCCTGCTTTGTGGGCCTATAGAACTTCTTGTTTGGTCAATTTAGTGTGTCCTAAATTTGCTAACATAAATTATCAACCAAGGATTCGTAAGCTGACGAAGTGTGGTGCACTATATGTGCAAGATAACCTATCTCTTACTTTTTGTCGTTTTTGGATTTTTATGAAATTCTAAAAGACAAGTATGGTTATGAATGTTCAAGGCAATGATGTCCTTTATAATGATTTACCAACTTCAAACTTAAAAATGAATTTGAAACATACAATGACAAAACTTGAAAGGAAATGAAAATGTGCTGCTAGCCTAATAAATCAAACAGTGAACTATTGAGCATGAAAACCAAACTATCCTTGCTGCTGTCTAAACACAAAAGAAACTATGCTTAAAGAAATCCAGAATTGCAACAAAGTAAATCTACATCAAATTACATCAACTTATATTCTGATCCCTCACCATTAGTCCAGCTATGGCTTTCGGAGGTAACCATAAACAACTTGAGCAATCTGATATCTAATTTGCAGAAAAAGAA
Source organism: Pinus albicaulis (assembly GCA_034641835.2). Lineage (NCBI taxonomy): Eukaryota > Viridiplantae > Streptophyta > Pinopsida > Pinales > Pinaceae > Pinus > Pinus albicaulis. The sequence goes on from CM076570.1 coordinate 1,259,438,058, forward strand.
ACTAATATCAAACTACACACTCATACTTTAATCCCTCACCATCAGTCCAACTGTGGCTTTCGAAGGTAACTGAAAATGACATGAGCAATTTAATATATCTAAATTGCAGAAAGTAAACTAATATCAAACTACACACTCATACTTCAATCCCTCACCATCAGTCCAGCTGTGGCTTTCGGAGGTAACTGAAAATGACATGAGCAATTTAATATATCTAACTTACAGAAAGTAAACTAATATCAAACTACACACTCATACTTCAATCCCTCACCATCAGTCCAGCTGTGGCTTTCGGAGGTAACTGAAAATGACATGAGCAATTTAATATATCTAACTTGCAGAAAGTAAACCAATATCAAACTACACACTCATACTTCAATCCCTCACCATCAGTCCAGCTGTGGCTTTCGGAGGTAACTGAAAATGACATGAGGAATTTAATATATCTAAATCTAACTACTGAAGCAAATGTGCAAGACTGAAATAAACAAAGCAATACCGGAATTAAACAAAAACTAAGAAAAAAATAAATTAACAGCAGAACAATATTGATTCCATGTCATTAGTCAAAAGATATGCAAATGCCCGGGCTGCCATGAAAAATTATGCTAAAAGCTATGATTTCAGAAAGCAATCTAAGTAAGGAAATATGACAAAACAGAATTGAAAGCAACTTATCTAGAAAACATGTAAAAAGCCTCCTTGGATAGCAGGGGCCCTCTGCTACCAATTTGGTGAAGTCCTTCAGCTCCTTAAAGTTGTAATCAAAACAGCATCAAAGAACTGAATTTCTCTATTAAAAGAACTCACAAATCTACATCCCATTCCATCTTGAACTTTGTTACAAAAGACTTCTCTACTACTTTTTCATTACTTCCTCATTACTTCTTCATTACCTATGATAGGAGAAAGCTTCTCCTATTTATACAAAATATGAGTCATCTCATTAATGGAAGTCCATGAATCTCTCCCTCCATCTCTAGAGTTACAATCAAAATAGGAAATGATAAGACACATGTCTTTCTAGAGTTTCAACGCAACTAAGAGATGAGACACATATCCTCTTAGAGTTTCAATACAACAAGGAAGTGAGACACATATCCTCTTGATCCCATAATCTTCTCCAACCAAATTCGAATTTGGCCTTAGAGTGCTACATAAGGGTCTTCTAGAAGTCTCCTTTTGACCTACAAATGTCACAAAACTCATAACACATATATAGATATATGAAACTATGTTAATTTTCTAGTTTCTAATCATAAATTCACTTAAAATAGATAAAATAAATAACTTTGGAAAACAAGGATCCTAACCCATATATTTATGAAAATGGTTACTTGATGTAGGGTTTTAAGTCAAATGGCTATGAAATAAGAGCTAAATGGTTATGACATAATGGAAATATGTATGAATATGGAAAACACTTTTGAGACTCAACACTTCTGTTAAAACTGCCACAGGGTTCACTCCTTTCCACCTCATTTTTGGAGAGGAGGTAGTCTTACCGATCGAGTGTGAAATCCCTTCCCTTCATCTCACCGTCGAACTTATCCCTAACACCCAACCTTTAGAACAAAGACTTATCATGCTTGAACGTGCTTCTAAAGACCATTGTGTTGCGTTGCAAACCATTGAGGCGGCTAAGAAATGCACCAACCTCGTACTTTTCACGAAGGTGATCTTGTTGTAGTGTATAACCAGGCTCATGATGTCCTTGGTCATGGGAAGTTTGACTCATTATGGCTAGGACCTTACATTATCAGTAAGGATTTTGGTAAGGGATAATATCTATTAGAGGACTTCGAAGGCCATCCCCTTCCCAATCCTCACAATGCACTCTATCTAAAGAGGTATTATCCTTAACATTTCCTTCCGGTACTGCATGTTTTATTTTCTTAAGATAGCTAGCCCATGCTTTTTTAGTGAGTTGATACTTCACCAGGACACATTTTTTCTGAGAAGTGCCACTTCACCTTTCCTCAAAATCGAATTTCTTCACTTGCAACACTCGTACCGGAGGCACCATGTTGCCCCCATACTTGGCCACACTCGTGCCGACTTTCATCATGAGTTACAATCTTGTACTCACACTTTGATTCCCCATTGGACCCTTTTTTTTTCTGTGCAGCAGCACCATTGAGTCACCCTTGCTTAGAGCATCCGAGTTGAGTCATCATTGCTTCTGTGGAGTCTATCCCAAGTCCCCTCACATCCTGCCATAGTTTTCCATCCTTCATTGCTTGGTCCCTCTCTCGTGTCGCACATTATGGCTTTCAATCCCACTGTCCTCTATCCCTCATGATATTGTGTCAGGCGCTGCCAGGTCATCCATGCCATTTATGCTCTAACAAGGGAAGTCGTCCGTTTGCTACTTAGTTCCCCCCCATTTCATCATCATCATCAGTGTCAGTCTGTCAGTCACTCTACTATTTTCTCTCGTACCTTATTTGAGGATCCCTTATTGCCTCACTTATGGTGGACCTCCTTTTGTCGACATCAGATCATTCATTCCATAAGATAGGTCTAGAGGGCGGTGTACCTTGGTTCCAACTTCCACTCTTGTCCGGTGCCTTGGATCAGGCAAAGGGACTCCTCATAGCCCTTTGACTTGATTGTTTCTCAACTCCAACTCCTTTTCAACATGATCGAGAGCCGTATACTCGATGGTCCAGTGATGAAGTAGCTGACATCGGTGATTCCCAGGTGCGTGTGAGATGTCTCAGCCCTCATGAGGGGGTGGCCCTACAGGTATCCCCCCACATACTTGGATTACCTCTTCATTATAGCCTTCGATGCAGGTCCTTACATTTGATGATGTCGGCCTGAGCCACTTGCAACGCCCTTTTGTTTGCATGTATCAGTCAGATTTTTAGAGCCCTTTCCTATTTTTAGGGGCATCTGGGTTATATTTATATCTCATGTACTCAGATATTAGTGTACAAGTCCTGGTTGTTATCCCAGGCACAATATGTATGTGGGATTCATTATCATGTTATTTATCTGGCTCATGTTTATGCCAGCATATGCTTTATTATTGCGTTTCGCGGTTTTCTGGGCGCCTTATTTTTTGTACTATTGCCTTGGTGGGCATAGGCATTCCTCCCCCACTGCCTATAGAAAGTACTCACTCATTAAAAAGGCTTTTCGCACCTGCAAGTCACCTCCTCGGGGTCTAGTTCTTTCAGCACTTTGGTCTACCTTACAATCCTCTCTCTTTGACTTCCCCTTTGTTGTCTAGTGATTGAGCTCTAACAACGTACTTCGGTCAAACGATTAGCTCCTAACGCTCGCATGCTGGGGGGAAATCTGTTACACCGTTTTTTGGTCATCTAATCCATTGTTATTAGATGGACCCAAGTACACCAAGTAAGACCAATTTTACCCCAAGTAAAATCACATTCACTATAAAAAATAACTTAGTAAACCACCTTTATTAAGTTGTTTATGGTCTAAACAGGAAACCCCATGGGGAAACATTAAATAAATCCATATTTTTTTTATTTTCCTCGAGGAATAATTAGTTAAATAACAGTTTAATTAATATTCCCGGTTATATTTAATCCAAAATAAGGAAATTAATTAGATAAATCATTATTTATCTTATTATTTTCTAAAGAATAATTATTTAAACATTACTTAAATAATATTCTTTGTTAAATATGACTAAATCTCCCTTAAATAATTAAGTAAATCATTATTTATTTGATCATTACACAAACACATCCTTAAAATGATAAATAAATCATTTATTTATTTATTATTTACAAATAAGGGGATTTGACTCAATTCAAATTCCTTTTCCCTCCAACAAATATAATAAAATATTCCATAAAAGTTGGATCTTGATTAGGTTATTAATATTTTAATTATGCACCAATATCTAGACTAACTCAATATTTTGTTATAAATGGAAGGTTTTTCTCATTCATTTGTCACCTTTTGTTTCCTAAAGATCACTCTGATCTCAACTCTTGGTTTGGCTATTGATCCATTATCATAGCCATATTTTTCCATTTTTGTCTGGGTTTTCTACACCATCAGGAGACAGGAATTCTAAATCTAAAGTGCTGAGGACTTACAAGAACCCATCCCATTGAGGAGAACAAGGAACACCCTCTTGTGTTTTCCTCCTAGGTGCCCTTAATATAAAATTTCATTGGATATATTCTTGTCTTGTCTATTGGATCTATGGAGTAAATCTTATTTTTTTACTATTTAATGTCTTCTAATGCATAGATCTAGATTTTTGCAGCATTTGTCTTGATTATCTAACTACAAATCTGAAGATATTAGCAGTCATTTCTGCTGTTAGGGCTGTCTGTTATGCGCAGCTAAAGTGGTATTTTTTCGTACACCTCGAATCAAGATTCATACTAACAGGGGGTGAGGGAGAATTTCCAGTTGAGCCATTTCATCTAAAGGACCAAAATACATGGTGGAGAAGGTACAATTTTGCATTATGATTTGTACTTCTTTACTTTATATGAGCAGCATGTTGTACCAAGGAGGATTATCCCTTCTTTCCTATTATATTATGATGTAATTGAGGCCAATTACAACATTGAGGTTGGCTATTCTATTGGTGGTTTGTGGGGGAAGCCACATGATTCTTGGTGTGCACCATTGACACCACATTTTTCCTTCATGATTCCAACTTATGGGATGATTGTGGAAGAAAAAAAGTGGCTGGAAGGGCACTTGTTATTCTTTTTTTTTAGGGCGGCAAGGGATGCACTGCACTGGTTCCATGTGTGGAACTAAGATCCACTTTCCGGTTGTCATATGGAAACATGTTTTCATTGGTTTTTTCTTTTATATATTGTTGATATTATTATGTTCATGGGGAGCTTTGTTTGGAGAGTGGGACAAGAGTTGGAGGTGCCCATTGGGATTATAATTCTTGTTGGAAAAATACTGAGAGGGGGGGGTGAATCAGTATTTAGAGCTGACTGACAATTTTTTTTTTTAGTTTTCCTTTCTCTTAAAACCATATGTTACATTACTGCATCTAACTTGTATGTCTAGAGATCTTATTATGTCTTTACTTAGATCATTACATCATTTATTCATATGAACATAACAAACCATCAAACATAAACAAACCATCAAACATAAGCAACACATATGAACACTGGGATTTAAGGTGGAAACCCAATTCGAGAGAAAACCATCGTTGCTGTTATCTCAGTCTTCAATATTTATTATCAAGAAAACTTCTTACAATTTTATGCTGGCGCAAACTTATACCAGCACGCAGGCACCCACCTGCAGAAGGCTACAACCTTCTCTCGTTTACCAGCCTTTCCTGAAAGGGAGCTACAACCCCCTGTTCTCGTTTACCAGCTACCACTGGAAGGGAGCTACAACCCCCTCACTGAAGGCTTCGACCCTCAGTACCACTGCGAACCACGTTTCATCCACTTCCACACAACATACCTTGCAGGCCACCAGCTTTATTTATTTTCTTCAGAGGTGCATCCTTATTTCAGATCTCTCAGCAATCTGTTACCCATTCCATACAGATATACTTCAGAGTGAAGTATCCATTCACAACCCTTACTCATGCATACATTCTTCATGATTTCGTCAGTCGATCAAACCAGTAATTAATCATCATCTGATCTAGAGATCTTGATCAATCATCATATTCACCAGTGCACCATAGATTCGGATATATCAGAGTTTATTCATACAGATATCTCTAAAATAGATTCGTTTATTATCAACCCTTTCGCATGCACACCATTCTTCATGATTCTCATCACCTTATATAGTTTTCGCCTTTATTAAAACCTATGGTAAAAACCATTCAATTGCTAATGGTATTCCTGGATGGGGTCAAAATAGATAATCCAGCGGGGTTTCCATAACTCACACTGTTCTATTTGATTAATTTAATAATTTTGAACTTAACTTTAGGATTAAGGTTAACCCTTCGCATTTTAACGCTTTCAAACAATATGGTAAACTTTTGACCCCGGGCCCACAAATATAGTCAATAGCCAATCAAATACGCGCATGGTACCATAGGTAAACTTTGTGCAAGTCCAGCGTCTGATCACCGTTCGATAGCAAGCTTCCAGATCAACGGCATATATGCATATCGCTCGACCTCCGATGCTGAACGTTAACGTGTGATGGCCTGCCGTACTTTGGTTATTCTTCATGCACCTTCCTCATACGACCACTGTCCGATGGCTTCCCTCCAGATCAACGGCGCACAACAATATCCCTAGGCGTCTTGGGTCGAACTATAACACGCGATGGCGCACAGTGACAAGCAGTTTTTCGTGGGTCCTCCTTGCCACGTGTCGAGTGATTTATGGAATCGCTCCCAACTCCTCAAATACCGCTCAATCTGCATAGGTGGTGCGATGAAAACTGTAAACCTCCTTCACTGTTCACTCGGTCATGGTTCCACTCTTCCACGCAGGGTTCTGTCGCCTTTTCAATGTATTATTATAATTAAGTTGCGCTTTAAGGTTTTTCCTTTTATTACAGTTCCATTGCTAAGTTTGTAGTTCTATCATGTCACAGTTCCGCTTCTAAATTCACATTCAAGTTCTTGATCCCGCAAGCTGATCATTGTACTATGGTCCATCGCAATTATAATCTTCGCTACATTCATCATATCTCTGCAACCATTAATTCCTTCAATGGATTTCTTACTTATCATTCACTTATTCTTTTCTATTCGATGGCCTTTTTCTCCTACTCTGTCTCTGGACAATTCTGCTTCAATTATGCATTCTACTTCTATTCACTGTCTCTGCGTTGTCTGATGCCTTATTTCCTTATCTGCCTTGCTTCCTCTCTGCTTCTTTGCTCTTTCTGCTGGTCTCTTTGCTACCTCTACTATCTCTCTATTACTATCTTTGCTTCTTGTTTAATGCTGCTCCTTGCTTCTCTGTTTTCCTTGTTGCTATTCAGATGCTCCTTCTTTGCTACTTCCTTTGCCATCAATGACAACATTTCCAACAATTCTTCCTAATTTACATGTTGTATGTTTCAGGAGAAACAATGGGAAAACCATGATTTCCATACTACATCTCTTTTCTTCATGTGGGAGGAGCCATTTGGAAAACTTGAGTTCTTGGAGGAGGTACTCCATGGCTGATCTGTTTGGTGGGGTAACTTGGGCCATTATTGGAGGCCATGTCATTTCAGCCCAATATCAGCAACAGCCCAATACTTACCATAAATGGAGAGAGAAACAACTTGGATGGTAAAATCTAATCTCTCCATGCAACCCCAACACATTGCATAAACTAGGGGTTGAGGATTTCTTTGATGAGCTACCTAGAATGGCTCATTTCATTTGGATGATAGCATGGGTATGGGAGACTCTCATTGGAGATGAGATTCCCTATGTTTATCATCACTTCTACCTTTAGGAGGCCTTTTGAAAACAAGAAGGTTTCCATTTACACCTTCCACTTTCTCATGATGTACACCATTTGGTTTTGCATACTTGGGAGGAGCCACTGGAGAGCAGATTTATTGTGGATTATGATGAGTTGCGGTGGGAACTATCGATGAGGAGGCCACAAGAAGAGGAAGGGAGGATTTTTGCTCCACATTTACAGTTTCTTGAGGACAAGAAACATTTTGGAGGGGAGGACTATAATATTCCAAAAATTTAGCCTTCATCTAAATCGAATATTATAGTTTGTTTATCACTAGGTAGGTGAATAAGTGGATGGGGAGGGCAATAAAACACCTTTAGAAGGGATAATAACACTCCTAATGTGAAAGGAGGAATAATAATTAGCTGTATTAAGCACCTTTGGGTGTGAATAGGGATTAGATCATGTTGATTCAGTCAACTTTGACCAAATCAACAGCGTTGTCATGGAGGATTGGTCTTTATGATGAGACAGCACAGTTTTAGTGGAGGACAACTTGCATGAGCTTGGTGGAAAGTATGTATGGGACCCAATGTGAGGAGGTTCACTTGCTATATTTGGAGAGGATGGCAGCCTTTGTTATTCATTTTTTAGATTATTATTGATATTGGTTTGTTTATACTTTTGCTTCCTCTTACTATTTAGCAGGGTTGTTGTGCTGTTTAGCACAAGGGATTTCCTGGTTGGGAATCCGTACCTCATCCTCAGGGAAGGAGAGGTTATTTCAGCTTCATTTCCTCATTCTTGCATTCTGGCCAGGCTACCTCCTTCAACTACAACACATTTCCTTTTTAGATTTGGGTTATGTTGCAGGGTACAGCAAAGGAGGATCACATAGAGTCATTTTTGGGCTTGTTTTTCATTGGAGAGGTAGCCTATCCATTGGAGGATCAGCAAGGAGGACTCCTGGGCATATTTTCACATATTTTTTATCAGGCCAACCATCTACCATCCCTCACAGTGCATTCATAATTCTGAACTGCGTTATTTTTGGAGGCAATTGTTGGGAGGGTTCATTGAGCTCATCAGGAGGGTCTATTTCTGAGTAGAGGGATCAAACTTCTATTTACAATTACTATTGGTGGAGGACATCATCATTTCAGATCTATCATAGCCTCATTCTATTTAGATCCAGTTTGCAGTGACATCTCAATCCCGTGGTTATTTTTCACATTGTATATTTCTTGGTATTTCTAGCAATCTTTTCTGGATTGGCTAGAAATCATGTATTAGAGCCCACATATTCTTTTTGGGCATTTATTTTGTTTCTATCAGCCATATTCCATTTATGTATGTTTATAGCAGTAGCTACACTAATATAGACATCGTTTTCACTTCTCTCTAGCATTCTATACAGTTGCAGTAACTCATGTGCTGATTGATCTGATCATTAGAGGATTGTTCTTATTGCTTGATTGGCTTGTCCCTCAAGACCTTTTTGTATATTTTTGCTGATATATTAATAAAATAATGGTTGCATATTGATCCCTCTCGTGTCATGATCATATTTTTTTTGTTTTACATTATTATGTCTTATATTGCTGTTATTTCCAATTTGGAATATTACATTGTTTCCCTCGATTCTAACCAAGGAGGTGTTGGCTGACCATTTGGACCGTAGGGTCCTCCCATCAAAGTGTTTTCAACCGGATAAGTAGGAATCATCTAATAATAATCTCCAAGTAGTGGAGGTGTAGGGATGTAAGTTTGTTTTCCATAAGGGATATTTTACTGGGGGACAAACGACTTGTTTCCCCCAAGGTAATAGTTTCCCCCTTTCCCCAATTGGTTTTGGGGAAGGGTTTTCCAAATAGACACAACAGAATTAGCTTGTGGCATACTACTAGTCACATAATTTACCACTGGCATAGACCCTACACCATAAGGTTGACCACTACAAGGAATTACATTAACAATTGATGGACCTCCTTGCCCCATAGTATATAGGGGTATAGAAGTTCCCCCTGGCATGTAAGTGTTGGTAACACTACCCCCTGGCATAGCACCCGAGGGGTTCAAACTCAAAAAAGGGTTCCAATCGAAAGGGTTGTTGAAGGGAACTGAGGTAGCCCCGCTAGTGGAAGCAGAAGCCGAAATTCCAGAAGCAGACATGATAGGAGCGGATACCAAAGAGTTTGTAATTCTACTCAGAGTTTTTGTGACCAAGTTGCTAGGAACATGCATAATCTGACTACTAGGGTTTCCAGTCAGTTGTGAATAACTGACAACTGGCGAGAAATATGGTGGTGGAACCGAGTTGGCCACCAGCAGCAATGACCCATAAGTCTCCAGTTGTGTAGTGGATGTGGGTGCAATCGAAGACATGGCTAATACTGGTGCTACTTGAATCAGTAGTGGCCCCAATGGGTCAGTGAGAGGAGGATTATAAGGAGGCACAACTCCTTACATGAAAGGATCATTAGGAAACTCTGTAATGTGAGGATAAATGTGTAAATCAAGGGTCAACATTGGATACTTCTCTTCTGAATAAGGCACTGGGTCACCGAGACTCGACACCTCCCCCAATGTCAATGGAGGGAGACCTTGTTGCTATCTAGAAATACGATGAGGGTCGAAGGATGCCAAGATGACCAGTTAATTTTATCAAAATTTTAATGTGATATATTATTAAGTCTTTGTGATAGTAGAACAAAACACCGAAAAAAAGGGAACTCTAAAATCAATCAATCAAGTAGCCAGAGGGGTAAGGCCCTGTCTGAGTACTACCGTTTATTGGAGATGAAACCTAGTATCACAATAGCATAGATAGATATTTTTTCATATGTATAGTTATGGTTACTCTTGAGCTTCAACGAACCTCAGATAATGGGGCCAAGCACTCTCATGAAGATGAGTACCCTCCAAAAAACTGAAGACAAAGTAGGTCCGTCTGTGTCAGGTACTAGGGCATCCCGCACCAATAACCTTGTGTACATCCCTAGAATTATGGCAACTATGGATACCTCAAATGACAGACACTACCAAGGGTCACAGTCATAGACAGCACGTTGTATGGGAAAAACACCTAAATCCCTAGTCTAGTTTCAACATCCCCGAGGGGAACCCCAATACACAGAATGCCTGCTGCTATGCGATTGAAGGTAAGATACCATCACACACACCCCAGTGTTTTTTTGTGCTTAGCTCTAGTATAAGTGCAGCAATCCCAATAGTATGAGTGGAGTAGGATTTTCACTCTTTAATGACACTAGTCTCAAGTTTTATGATCTTGGGCAGCTTTCTCACTCTGCCTATCCAGAGATCCTAGTCTGAACTAATGTCGGTGTAAGCTCATAAAAGATTTATTGATTTATTTTATTAGCGCTTAATTTTAGTGTAGTTTTGTATAAGTCTCCGGAGGAGGATTGGACGTATGAAATTTTATGCGACTCTGACTCAAACAATGCAGAAAATTATTTTTAGATTCAGTTCGATGAAAGAGTTATTTCTTTCAGGAGAATTTTTTTCGCACATCCATGCAGCAAAAAACATCCTATAATGTAGTTCAGCCTAAAAATATTCAGATATCTATCCTCACTAAAAGCTATTTAACCCAAAATTTACAAAATGAAATCAACTATCTCAGAAAAACTAAAAAAATACTTTTTTTTTTCAACAAGTAAATGCAACTAAGCTAACTTTTCAAACAAGAAAAACTAATATGCTAGTAGGTAACCAAGCACAAGGATCCAGACCAGAGAAACCAAACTGATAGCCATCAACTCAATAGTAAGGGAAATCACAACAGGGGTGAAATAACAAGGTTTAGGTTGAGCAACACTGCCTAGCAAGGAGTACAGTCTATTAATAGAATGACTAACACATTTTTCTCAAGTAGGAGTTGTGTTATAATGCTCAGGAACACACACAGGGGGTAAGTTACTAAGGATAAATTGCAAATAATGGTCAGGCAAGGTCTGTTATTAACAATGTGAGCTGATGAAATGGTCACAGAGAACATGAAATGATCAGAAAGGGATGTGAGAATAACAAGAAGTGATAGAGGGAAAGAACCAAGGGTTTGGAAATAAACAACCGAGAATTAAGGATTAGTCCCCAGAGTCGCTAATTCTTCTTAGGGGTAAAATGCACAGGTGGTAGCTAGAGTAAAATCCCTCTTGGGCCTTCCCAAGACCCAAGGCAGACAGTCACTGCAACATTCACAAAGGTAGTAAATGAATGTTCATACTAATGCTTGATTGAAAAAGTGAAGTATTGAAGGATTACCTCGATGGATAAGGCAGATCCGTTGGAGAGCGCAAAGCAGTGTGGTGGAAGTCCTCCTCACTGGCTCCAAGTTCAAATCCTATAAAAAAACAAAGAACTAGCATATTCTTCACAGTATTACCACGACAAACAATCAAAAAAGTATATAATAAAACAATAATCGTGTAAATATAAGCCACTTATAACGTGTATCTTAAACAAATAAAAAATAGATGCATCAATAAGACACCAAGTGGACAAAATAGAGGCAGTTCTATTATTCAAATAAGGAAGATTACAAACATCAATTTGGTCAAGCTTCCCTCAGTCCTCCGACTCCAAGCTCTCTCTCCTCAATATCCAAATGTGACAATTCTTATGCCAAAATTTCTCAATGAACCAAGCCAACCATGAAACCTCACACTCAACAACAAAAGTTTGCTTCTCACACAATCAACCTTTCGACCCTTGACAATGAGCCCTAACCTCCAATTTATAAGATTTTGGGAGGATCAACCTTGCCATTCTTCTACATTAGTTTGAATAGGGAAAAATCCATGATGTTTCCATGCTTTTGTAGATTTTTCCCTCTTTGTATGCTTAGTTAGGTTTAGTAATGTACCATCAAAGGCCTACACTACAGGTGGCTCGCTTTTTGGACTTACTCCTTGAGAAAAAGTCGGACATGTCAATTAGTTACTGCGGAATTTTTTCCTTTTTCTTCATGAAACATGAGTAATTTTGCCCCTTAAGCAAGACAGTGCATTAACCTAGTCCCTAATGCTCCCTTCAATAGACAAGGAAGCGTTATAACTCGGCCTAGTAGTCTCCAGGGTGCGTTACCTTGGCAAAATAGGTCTTTTCCTAGGTCAATTTCTTCCTTCCATGTGTCCTTCTCCTTTGAGCTAATGAGGAGGTCATTTGTACTATAACACAAGGTAACCAACCAAACTCACCCCAACGTAACTAGCCTAACACCGCAAAACAAAAACATGACGATCAACCCAAGCAGAACAAGCCTCTTCATACGAACAAGCCTTGTTCATCTTGTGGTTTACATGACCATTATACTCATGATTTTCCCCTTTTATCCCAGATGCACTAACTGTGGGAATCCCAAGCAGCGTCCATAAGATAGCCACCCACCATGTCTCTCCCTCCAAATGTTGAGCCACGTCCGCCGGCTGTGTTCACCAATTCTTTCCCTCAACAAGGATATGTTTCTGCCCAACCCCCTCAAGGTCAGGCCACTCCCCAACCTCAGCAATCTGGTACCTTTGATTACCATATTCTCATGATGAATTCTGATGAGGTTAATACCACTGATGTGAACCTTCAGACACGATCACGCAATTCCGACAAGCATCTCGCTTCGTCTTCAATCAAGTCCCAAACCAAAGTATCCACAAAGTCCATTTCGACACCGAATGTTCCCTTACGGATCCCTCAGCCTAATGCAGAGGTCATTCCCAAGATCCCCAAAGGGCCGTTACGCTGAAATTTTTCTCATACCAAATCCACCCACACCTACAGCATAGTAGATGACTTGGCACAGTCTCCTACCACCATGTCAGCACTGGAAGTCCTCTAGACGTGCCCATGACAATGAAAATCTATACTATCTACTTTAGGTGTTGAGGATCTTTCAGATGATCATTTGATTGTCTTTTATGTTGACAACTCAGAACATTCCCCTTTACCCTCATTTTTTTCCTTCTAAATACCATTCAAGATTCATAAAGCACATGTCCAACGATGTATCATTGACGAGAGCGCATCCACATGTGTGATAATCGCCTCTATTTGGAACCAACTCAGGTCCCTTGATCTGGCCCCATCCACCATCCCCTTGCATGCATGGGACGGTCACCCTTCTCGGCCCCTTGGAATTTTCCGTAATTGTCCTATAACACTTGTAGAAAATATTGTTTGTATTGACGTATAATTCATTGATTCCCCCTTGGATTATAATATCCTCTTGGGTCGTAGCTACACATATGTGATTTCAGCTGTCGCATCTACAATTCACCGTAAGATGTTCTTTCCCAAGAATTGAAATATCATCACCATCGATCAGCTAACATAATACGAACTGAAGTCTCAGATGTCCCCTGAGTCCATCATATCTTCAGTGGTCGATAAACAATCAGTTGCACCTCTCACCGGTGTCTCACCGAGAGTATACAAAGATTCCACCTTACTTGGTGCTTCCCCTGGTCCCCCTCCCCCCTCCCCCCTCTTATCACTAAGCATATCTCATCGAGTTTTCACATGTTGCAAGCATCATGGGCTAGCCAAAAACATCCCAGTATGCCTAGTCAGCAGACTGTGCCTACACAACCTGTTATTATTCACTCAATGCAACCATTAGGATCTCAAGGACCTTCTCCTTTTGCTGGTGTCTCTCCTCCTATTTTTCCACCAGGAACCGTCCCTCTGAACCTTAATAATCTGGGATTCGTTCCACCAGGCCATTACCCTTCAAGTCAGATACCATTTTTTATTCCCCCACAGGGATTCTTTTCTGTGCCTACTATGGCTATGTTGATTTTACCCGATTTGACTTTAGGGATCCTAGTCTGGTACATCGATCCCCCAGCAAACACTTTGCCTGGTCAAATCAAACCATATATTGCTTTCACCCCAGTTCAACCAGTCACCATGACCCCTCCCTCTATTTCAATGCCTCAGCCACCTCAACAAGAACCTAATCCTGTTGCGAAAGCACACGGTGAGGGGGGGAAAGACAAAAAGAAGGAACCTAAGGACAAGGCTCGCCAAATAGCTCCAACTCCTCCTAAGCCTCCAAAGTCATCACCTCTATCTGCTTTGTGTGATGTTTTTGGGCATGCCACCCATAAATTTCCTGAGCTTCCTCCTCTCAAACATGTGGTCAATGATACATTTTTTTAGTCTGACATCCCAGAGGTCTACATTACCTTACCTAATTCAACTAAGAAAATAAAATATTTGCACAACAATCACCCTTGTGCTTTGTACGATATTTATGGCCACTATTCCCATCATTGTCCCTATCTCAAAAAATTTCACGATACCCTTATGGCAGTTCATGAAATAGAGGTTGCGCATAGTGGATCATCTACTCCTCTACTTGTGAGTGTTGGTCCCCTTGCTTCACCAGAACCGGAGGAAAATTATTCACCCATTGTGATACCTCCCCCCAATGTCGAGATGACAGGCTCTTTGATCTATGTTCTCTATATATCGTCATCCATGATATCTACAGAGGAAGACCCCTATATGGCTTCCCATTCTGTTTCTTTCAAACCTCCCTCATCAAACACCTTGGTCTCAACATCGGTCGATGTTTCATCTACTAGATCTTCATCTACACATAGTAGTGATGTGTCTATGAACGATATTTCTCATGAATATGCACCAGGTAGTTCCACCGCATCTATATCCTGGGAGCAACTAGTCTTTTGTCACCCAGCCTAGTATGCCATACGACCCGCCATTTTTTGGAAACTAGATCACCACTGTGGGGGGGGTGGGGGGGTGAATCAATAGTGTGATAATTTTTTGACATTGGATAAACCAATGCTACCCGTGTATTTCACAACATGGACTAATCGCCTCTCATGAATCCTTATCTCTGGCGATGCAATCGTTGACTAACACTTGTGGGTTTTGGTCTAATGGAAATCGTGATTACCAACAAGTGGTATCAGGGCGTAGGTCACGAGTTTGATACACACCTGGCTTGTGTCGGGTGGGATATTGTTGTACAATGGATAAACCAATGATCCCTATGTGTTTCACGACATGGACTAACTTCCTCTCTTGAATCCTTTTCTTTGGCGATGCGATCATTAACTAGCACTTGTGTCTTTTGGTCTAAAGAAAATCATGATTCCCAAAAATCACTTATAAAAAATTTATCTAATTCCTTAAAAGTTAACATGAAAAAAAAATGAAACACATAATTATATATTATTGCATCAAACATAAATCAAACACTATGAAAGCAATCACACAATGGACACAAGTGTTTCTGGTGGAAAACCCATCCTAAGAAAAAACCACTGTTTTGTTGTTGTGCTACTCAATTCTTTTATTAATTTTTCAAGAAAATTATACATGGATCAACTCACTCCCATGATCCTTAAAGATTCAAATTATTTCATAGTATTTGGTCCTTTGATATAGGAACATGTTTCTCTCTCGGATCTATAGACTACCATCCATTGAATGCCACCACGATCAATGATCCTCACCCAACTACCATTGGACTATCCAACTCCTATTGGATGGAGAAAACTCCTCCCTATATTGAATCCACCAAGTCACTAGCTACTCAAATCCTCCATGTCTTCACTACCTCCATGCAATCATCCTTCCATCTATTTTCAAATTGGACTCTAAAAAATTTCTCAACAAGAGCACTACAGCAACATAGCATCAAAGTTCAAATAAATTTGCACCTCTAGCTTCCATCAAAACTCCACACAAAAATCTCCACACCAACTGTGAAATAATCTCCTCAACTCACTTTTTCAAAACACACATCACACCTAAATCATTACAGCAATATCATGGTTGAATCATACTTCAACTCATTGTTTCTACAACTGCAAATTATTTCAGAAGTTCTGCATAATACAACACATGAAGCTTGCAGTCTCTTCTCCAAGCTCTCACTCACTCCATATTTCAACTAGATAATCAAGCATCTCATAATGAGGTATTACCAATATAAATATGAACTCAAGTGCTCAACTCAATAATTAATCAGAACCACTGAGCTCAACAATATTTTTCATATGCTTGAATTGATCTAGATTCAACTAATTGACCCAATTAACCACTAAGTCCATTATCCTTTTTGATAATTTCAATGTTGATTAGCTTCTATAAGTCCCACAAAATTTTCCAATCATAAACCGAAAAGTTTCAATCAAGGAAGTCACCACAAGCCAAAAAATAGCTCAACAACGTGGGAAATGTGAATCTTTTCTCATTAAATCCCTGGTCACTCCGAAAACATAGTCTTGCAAGTGATTGGAGCTAAAATTGCTCCCTTGAGCCTACCATGCATGCGATTATATCTTGCAACCACTTCCATAGGCCTCTGTGCATGTGACTGGAGCTTAGGCTCAGTAGAAACATCATCTTCTTGTCTTTGAACCTCTACCACCTATTCCATCATCTTCCTTTGCTCCTGTACACTCCTCCAAGCCTCTGCAACTGATGAATAGGCAAGGAATGAGTCTATGGCATACAAGACCTATTATGTCAACCTTAGCACCAAGACCAACACCTCTATCTCCTCAAGCGGTAACCACAACATATCTAACACCTCCATCATCTGTAAAAACATATTTTTCCCCTGTAGTAGCATCTCTGAGTCCTACAACATCATAAAAATTCCATACAACTACCTCCAACATTGGTGGAAACATTTCCAACACAAGAAACATACAACTGAACACATGAAGCAGTAGTCCAATGTTTCCAAGGCATGTAGAGACATATGTAATACCAATATAAGCTCTCCATGATCCGGATTTATGCAGAAATTCAACAAAATAAACATATAACCATAAATACAGAGATACAGCAGAAATAACACTTCATTTCATTAATATCAAAGAACTGAAATTTTCTTACAAACAGAATGGAAATAAAACTAGCTAGGGCGCTGGTAGCTATCTCTGAGAAGAGATGTGGCGGCTACAGGCCTCTGAATTGAGTTACAATGAGGCTCGAGGGCCTATTTATTATTTAGAAACAATGGGAAATCCTAAACAGCCAAAACCATAAACCTAGGAGATGAAGCGCCAAAACTATGGGCCCCGTTTGGGTAAATTGGTGTTTCAACTTCCCAGGGGCGTAACTTTGGCATACGATCTCCGTTTGACACGTACCATACCTCGTTAGAAAGATCTATTCGATGAATACAAATTTGGAACGAGAAACATTGGTCCATGGACTCATGTTGCTCTCCGTTTTGCCCAAAAAACGTTGTTTAGGGTCTCAAAACGGCTCCGGAAGTTCAGGACCCGAAAAACTGCTAAAAATAGTAAACTGTGCTGAAACTGAAAAACTGAAAGAGACAATGGTGGAGCCCCAGGTGGAATAGGCGGGTGACCACCAATATCCACCTGGATCATTCCTCCCCCCTTAGGAAGCAATGGTCCCCATCGCGTTAAGTTCCTCCATGAGATGAGGAAATTTCTGCTGAACTTGGTCCCTGGTGAACCACTTTCCTTGGTGCAGGAGTTGGCCAGCTTTGACAACCCGATATATTTGGATCTTCTTTTGGCGAGTGTTCTTGATTTGCATGTCCATGATACAATCTGTGGTGGCCTGTTCCATGCACTCTGGATTTAACTCTGTTGGTGTGAGTTGTTCTGCAATGTTCGAGGTGTCCAGTAGAGGTGGGAAGTAAGGACGAAGGCAATCCACATTGAAGACTGGGTGTAGACCAAGGAATGGTGGAATACTGAGCTCGAAGGAATTGTTCCCTACAGCCTTGGTGATGGTGTACGGCCTGTATCGGAGTGGGCGAAGCTTTCGGTGGGGTCCAGTGAGGCGCTCCTTCTGCAAATGTAGCCATACTTTTTCACCCACCTGGAAGTTGTGTGGCACCCGGTGTTGATCATGGCGTTGCTTGTACTTAGCATTGGCTCTGTCCAATATATCATGAACCTGTTGTTGGATGTTTTGAATGCGCTCGATGAAGCTACTTGCTTTGTCAACTTCAGACTGGACATGAGCTGAATCGGCCTGAGTAGCTGCAAATGGCATGGCTACGTCAATGGGACATAGTGGCTGGAATCCCAAGCCCACCTAAAAGGGGCTATGGCCAATTGAACTGTGGAGAGCCCGATTATAACTATGTTGTACATAAGGGAGGCTCTCGTCCCATGTGCGTGGATGCTTTGAATTGTACATGCGCAGAATGTGTACAATCATTCTGTTGACGACCTCTGTCTGGCCATCTGTTTGGGGATGGAAAGCTGTGGACTTGGTGAGCTTGGTATCCAACATCGACCAGAGGCTGGACCAAAATGTGCTGAGGAACCTGCTATCCCGATCTGATATGATAGACCGTGGGATCCCAAAGTGCACCCACACTCGTTCAAAGAAGAGTTTAGCAGTGGCTTCTGCTGTGATATTCTTCTTGCAGGCCGCCATAATGGCCATCTTCGAGAATCCGTCGACGACCACAAAAACACAGTCATTTCCCTGCTTAGTAGAAGGCAGGCCCAACATGTAATCCATGGAGATGGATTCCCAAGGTCGACTAGGGGTAGGTAGAGGAGTATATAGGCCTTGCTTCTTGATGGTCGGTTTGGCAATGGCACAAGCAGTGCAGGATTTGATGTGCTTCTCGACATCCTTTCGAAGGTTCGGCCAATAGAAATACTTCTGTAGGATTGCTACTGTTTTCTCGACCCTGAAATGCCCAGCGACTCGACTGTAGTGTGCTTCCCATATCATCTTGGCACGCTCGCTTGAAGGAACACAAAGGTGTCCCATGCGACATAAAAGTGCATCTTGGAGGTGAAAATTTGGAACTTGCGTACCCCCCAAGAGTGCCTTGTAAGTTTGGCCGAATTCTGGGTCACTCTCATAGAGAAGCGGCCAATCAGAAGTCTCGTGCCCACAAGAGTTGAGCACAGTGGTGAGCGCCACGATCGATGGTCGGCTAAGGCAGTCTGCAACATGATTGGTGCTACCCTTCTTGTACTTGATGTTCAAATGAAACTGTTGCAGATATGTGGACCACTTCTGATGGCGATCATTCTGCAACTTCCCTTGTGTCTGTATGAACTGCAGGGGCCGGTGGTCCGTGTGGATGATTGTTTCCTTCCCCAAAATGTAATGCTTCCATTGTCGACAAGCTTGCACAATGGAATACATTTCTTTGTCATAAGTGGGATACTTGCGAACTGTGTCAGACAATGTCTCACTGTGATATGCCACTGGATGTCCCTGTTGAGTAAGAACCGCCCCAATAGCATAGTCAGAGGCATTTGTCTCGATCTCAAATGGCTATTGCAAGTCTGGTAATGTGAGCACTGGGGCAGAACAGAGGCGATTTTTCAATTCTGTGAATGCCTTCTGTTGAGGTTCCGACCAAAATAATTTTGCTCTTGCTCCTCCCTTGGTGACTTGACTCAAGGGCCAAGTGATATGAGAGAATCCCAACACAAATCTACGGTAGAAATTAGCAAGACCCAGAAAGCTGCGAAGCTCTGTTATAGTGGTTGGGGCTGGCCAATCCCGAATGACTTGGATCTTGGCCGGATCCACATGCACCCCCCTTTCATCAATAATGTATCCCAAATATTGAACCTGGGTCATGCCAAAAGTGCACTTCTCCAAATTGGCACACAACTTGTGTTGCCGCAGTGTTTGGAGGACTTGTCGGATGTGGTGAAGGTGCTCTTCCCAAGTCTGGCTGAAGATCAGAATGTAATCCAAGTACACCACTACAAATGAGCTGGTGAATGGCCGCAAGATGTCATCCATCATCCTCATGAAGGTAGCGGGAGCATTCGTCAACCCGAAAGGCATGACCAGCCATTCGAAAAGGCCTTCCTTGGCTTTGAAGGCAGTCTTCCACACATCGGAGGGTTCAATTGGTACCTGGTGATACCCAGACTTCAGGTCGATCTTGCTGAAATATTTGGCACCTTTGAGTTGGTCCAGAAGGTCATCAATCCGTGGGATTGGGTACCTATTCCGGACAGTGATCTTGTTCAGCGCCCGATAGTCAATACAGAGTCTCCACGTCCCATCCTTTTTCTGTACCAACACGATCGGGCTCCCACAGGGCGATGAACTTGGTCTGATGTGACCTTTCTGCAACAGCTCCTGAATCTGCCTTTTGATTTCATCATTCTCCAGAACAGAGCGCCGATAGATCGGTCCATTAGGTAGCGGCGCACCGGGGGTCAGATCAATCGGGTGCTTGACCTGACAGTGCAGAGGAACCCCGGTGGGTGAGGTGAATATGTCCCCGTACTCCTCCACAACCTTATCCATTTGTTGTTGTTGTGCAGAGGAGCCCTGTCTGGAGGTCGTGGCCACAGTCTTCTTCTTGCCCTGGGGGCGGATCATCAGGAAAATGAATTTCCCGGTTTGGGAAATGAGCTTACTGCATTGTTTTGCAGTAACCAAAGAGATAGCGGCAGGAGGTGGTACCTCTGGTATCCTGTACAACTTATTTCCCAAAGTAACAATAACAGCACGAGGCCGAGACTCATACACAGCATGACGCTTCCACAAGTATGGTTGTCCTAATAATACATCATAAACATCAATAGGAGCAACGTCACATAATACCTCATCCGTGAAGGGCTTGATGCTATAGGGAAGGCGGCACTGCTGGCTGACGCGGAGATCTCGTCCTTGGTGAAGCCACCCGATGGTGTATGGATGTGGGTGAGCTGTGGTCGGCAAGCCCAACCGCTTCACGGCGTCTGCCGAAATGAGGTTCTTTTGGCTCCCATTGTCGACAATGAACTGTACAGGGGAGCCCTTTACCCACATCTGGGAGTGGAAGAGACGTTCCTCCTCCTCTGGATCTTCCGGTTCCTCCTTCTGGACCTTTGTAGTGGCAACAGTGGCGTTGGGCTCCGCATCAATAATCTATTTCCCTTTTTCATTCCCCTTTTCAGGTTCTGATTTGGAGTCGGAGCATGCATCTGACTCAGAAGTCCTCATCTCGGCCACTAACGACTGCTTGGCCCGACACTCACTTGTGTTGTGAGTGGAGCTCTTATGGAACTCACACCACTTTCCCGTGTCCTTCTTTGGCTTTGCGGTGCTGTTCTTTTCTTGTGGCTTCGATGAGTTGTCTTTAGCCGCCATGCCTTGGCTCTATCCTTTGTTCTGCGGTTTGGAAGCATCTTTCCCTTGCTTTTGATTCGCAGATCCAAAGTCTCACTTCTTCTGCTTGAATTTCTGCTCAATCTTGGCAGCATATCGGTATGTCGTACCAAGCGAGGAGATGTCGAGGAACTCCATTTCCTCCTGAATGTATCTGTGTAGATAACTGTGATACTTTAGCACTAGATGTTTCTCTAAATCTTTGATACCCAACTTTTTGCGCAGGGTATGGAACAGATTCGTCAACTCATGCACATCTTGATCCCTTTGTTGTCGCAGCGTGGTCCATTGTATGTACGTGTCCTCATAGCTCCCCACGGGATAGTATTGTTCCTTGACGGTGTCTCGGAAAGAATTCCAAGTTGGTACGACCGAGAACAGAGAGGGTTCTATTTGGTCCTTGTTCTCACAGTAGGTTTCCCACCAGTCCTTAACATGGGGGGTAGCTTTGAGGAGTGCAAAAATAATCTTCTCCCGGTCTGAAAAGTCATGAACAGAGAAATATCCTTCTAATAGATTCAACCATCTATCTACGGCATCTGCGTCTATTCGACCCTCAAATATGGGAATGTCAAAATTTACTTGTACCTTAAAGGGAGTCGCAACTCCAGAGTGGCTACTGGATGCAGATGCGCCGCCGGTGGGCAGCCGTTGAAGGATCTGAGCAAAGCTATCCATCATCGCGTTCCTTTGTTTTTCGAGGGCCTCCTCCAGCAATATTTTGATAGGATCTCCTACTCCCTCATCTTTCTTTTCGTCCCCCATGGGCGTCCATCGAGGTTTGCGAGGCTGATCTTGCAAAGGTTCCACCAGATCAAGCCCTAGCTCCTTATACCCCAACCTCGTTGGGGACATGCAAAGAAGGATCGAGAAAAAGTAGACCGCTCTGATTCCACTGATCCGGATTTATGCAGGAACGCAACAGAATAAACATATAACCATAAATACAGAGATGCAGCGGAAATAACACTTCATTTCATTAATATCAAAGAACTGAAATTTGCTTACAGACAGAATGAAAATAAAACTAGCTAGGGCGCTGGTAGCTATCTCTGAGAAGAGATGTGGCGGCTACAGGCCTCTGAACTGAGTTACAATGAGGCTCGAGGGCCTATTTATCATTTAGAAACAATGGGAAATCCTAAACAGCCAAAACCCTAACCCTAGGAGATGAAGCGCCAAAACTATGGGCCCTGTTTGGGTAAATTGGTGTTTCAACTTCCCAGGGGTGTAACTTTGGCATACGATCTCCGTTTGACACGTACCATACCTCGTTAGAAAGATATATCCGAGGACTACAAATTTGGAATGAGCAACGTCGATCCATGGACCCATGTTGCTCTTCATTTTCCCAAAAAACGTCGTTTAGGGCCTCAAAACGGCTCCGGAAGTTCAGGACCCGAAAAACTGCTAAAAATAGTAAATTGTGCCGAAACTGAAAAACTGAAAGAGACAATCGTCGAGCCTCAAGTGGAATAGGCGGGTGACCACCAATATCCATCTAGATCACTCCAATAACCTCCTACAACAACAACATCTTCATGAGCAACTCTCCAACCTCTTTCATCAACATCATCTCCAACCAACACAGCATGCCAATCTCAAACCAACATCACATGTGGAAACCATCTCCAAGTGAGTAACTACAAAATCATCTCTACTATGGTCTATTCATAAGGATGTTGACATTTAATTCCAACTAATAAGACCATCCCCACTCATCCAACACCAAGTTCTCAACACACATGCATATGACCAGCAACACCAAGAGATTGTTGGAATCAATGCCAACACTACAATGCCAACACCATTTTATTGACCACACTGCCACCCTCTGGAAACTACTATCTGCTTCCAACTACATATCCTATTGGAAACCAATTGAAGGGGGGGGCTCCTAGTCCTTCAAGTAATCTTGCACCTCCTTGGTCGGATTCGGGAGCACCTATGCCTTTTCCTTTCTTAGGAAATTTATAAATCTGAGATCTACACAAGTTGACTAATGACCCCAACAACCATAACTTGCTTTGGCCTCCAATCCCACATAAAGTCCCTACAAATATGCTAAAGTTTGAAGGAAAATAGGGAAATTACCCGGCTACACATGTCACCACTTACCATATATGGTGTGTATCAAACTCCATGATTGAAGATACTATCTGGATCAGAATCTTCCCCTGCACCCCTAATGGCAATGCTACCAAGTGGTACATTGATTTACCACATGATTTAGTTAATACTTTTGGTTCCCTTGTGATGAAATTTCTAAAGCACTTCCAACTTCCTATCTGCTATGAAACTAGAACAAAAATCCTTAATATCTTACGCCAAGACACTTCCTCCCACATCTCTTATCACATCCATGAATGGATACGTAGACGATGGCTTGTCAAGGCTCCCATTCCGGATTACCTCTTAGTAGATTGGTTCTACAAGTATCTTCTCCCACCCATTGCAAATGGCATTTCCATGGCTGGTGTGGTTAATAAAGACCAATATATTCATCGTGCCCAACATTTATATTTGATCTATTCACAATCTAGAACAGTTTATGATTTTCTCCCTAATTCCCCACAAACTTCCAATGTTCCTGCTACTTAGCAACCTAGTGCACAAGATGACGACATTGTCGGCACTACCTTTGTTGGGGCGAGAAATATGTCCAATTATCTATTACTATTGATACCACTCCTACTACCCAATTTGCTGCTTCTCCAACTGATGTGATAAATTATGTGAAGTCTACAAAAATCCCAGCCGTAAGAATAAGAATAATAAGAAAAATAATGCTCCTTCTGAAGACAAGCAAACAGCCTAGAACAATCCCAATAAAAAATACACTACTAAATCTGATAAAGGAAAGGAAAAAATTTTCAATTTTCCTTGCAAAATATGCATTGAGGACTATATTATTTATAAATTTCCTCATCTTCAAGAGTGCACGAACTTCCTTGCACAAAAGGACACTGGTTAGACCTCAGTGGTCCTTATCAACCCTTTTCCTTCTCAACAATAGCAACATATTTTCTCGAACCCTCCACCACCTTCGCAAGGGGGAAATTGTGGTTCACATCCACCTCCTCCTGGAGAAGGATCATTGATTGTTTTCACCTTTGAAATGGTTAATCTGCAAACTCGAGTCAAGAATTATGGAAATTCAATCCCTAATGCTTCGAACACTGCCTCGAGCTATATTCCACCGCCACCTAATGACCCGCATATCGAAAGGATTTTTTTATACCCTCTGATTCACCCCCTAAAGGGATAATTCGATGAACAACACACAATACCTCTGCATGTGCTTCCCAAAACTACAACATCATAGAATATCTAGCACAAGAAACCTGTGTTATGTTTTCCCTCGAAGTATTATAATCTTTCCCAACACAAAAAATATATATATATATATATATATATATATATATATATATATATATCTTTTCTTTCAGCCATTGGTGGAATTGATCCTCAAGACTCCAATATAGAAATTTTCCACACGGAAAAGAGTAATCCTCACCTCTCCCATCAGCTTGCATTTCAAGTGCAGGTCATGGTGAAAGGAAAATCCATTCATCACGTTGTCATTGATGAAGGTCCATCAATGTGTGAAATTTATACTTCTTGTTGGCTCACCTTGGGTTCAACTACTCTTTCACCACTGTCGAATTCCCTCAAAGATTTTTTTGGTCACACCTTCATCCCCAAAGGATACCTTGCTAGCTACCCCATCACTTTGAGTGGGAAAATTGTAATGGTGGATATCAAAGTCATGGACCGTCATCTCGACTACAATTTTATTTTGGGCCACAGTGGGACTTATGTCATGGTTGTTTTCGTTTCTTCGATCTTCTTACTTATCTTCTTCCCTTTGGATGGGAAAATTATCACAGTGGATCAGCTACCCTTTTGTACCCCAGATTAATCCTCTTTACCCAAAAACAATGTTCCCTTATTGGGTGGCATACCTAACTCGTATGTTAGTATTAGTACCAGGCTTCTGAAGGGTTCCTCTCTTTTAAGATGTTTTCCTCTCCCACAGCCCGAGGTTCCATAAATGGTCTCAATGGTCTCTACCATTTTTAATGGTCCCACCAATCCTTGGATCCTCCTGGCCCCTTTTGTCATTGATTCCTATGGAGAACATATGTCATTGTCACCATTCAAATTGTCTTATTAGGCCATTCAATCTGCATTTGAATCTCTCACCACTTTTTTTATCACTGATGGTACCACTTCCTCTCCAATTTCCCCTCCCTATACTAATTTCCATGAAGTCTTGCCTTTGGATGAATCTATCCAAGAGATCATGTCTCTATACAAATGACCCTTGGATGATTTTCATCATCACGCTTCAGTCCCTACCATCTGACTTAAAACCTCTTTATAAATCTCACCTTTTTACCAACCTGAGATTGTTCCTTCTGCTTATACTACTATCCAAACTTTGGATGCATAGGGTAACTTGGATAACCTTTCCAAAACTTCACTCATTGGTATCTTGGCCAAAATAGGTATTGTGGAAAATATTCAGATTGGAGTTGACTTCATTCATGAGGAAATTATGAGCTTCACCTGCCTTTTTAAATAGTTTTTAATGTCTTTGCTTGGTCTTATGAGGAAATTCCCGGTATAGAATCATTTATTTTCGAGCATGAGAACAAGAATTTTGAGAATTCCAGGATTTTCTAGAAATTAATTCTACCTATCCACCATTATAAAACAACTTCCATCAAAACTGAAGTCAAAAACTTGTTGGGTTTTGGTTTCATTTATCTCATTCCCTTAACAGAATGAGTATCTAATCTGGTCCCTATAGATAAGAAACAAGGTACCATCCGCATATGTGTCGGCTATCGTGATTTGAACGCTGCTTATCTGAAATACAACTATCCTACCCCATTCATTGACCATATTATTGACGATTACGTCAGTTGTGAATATTTCTCCTTTATGGATGGATTTTTGGGATATAACCAGATCGCTATCAAACCAACTGACCAACATAAAACCACTTTCATCTGTCCTTGGGGCACCTTCACATATCGTAAGATCCCATTTGGTCTCAAGAATTTGGGTGTAAAATTTTATAGGGCTATGGACTATGCCTTTCATGATATAAAATACATTATTCAAGCATACTTGGATGACCTTCCAACTCATTCCAAGAAGTGAGCCCAAAACCTAGCTCACCTCCGAGCTATCTTGCTTAGTTTTATGTTTTATAAAATCCATTTGAATCCACATAATATGTATTCTTTGTTGAGTATGGGTGTTTTCATGTATTTATTGTCTCAAAATACGGTATACAGGTTGATCCTGATAAGGTCAAGGAAATTACTCAATTTCCCGCACCACAATCCATTCTTCAACTCCATAGTTTACAAGGGAAGGAAAACTTCTTACGCCTTTTCATCATCAAATATGATGAGTTAAAAAAAGGTTTCATGCAACTCCTAAAGAAAGGAGTACCCTTCTTATGGGATGATCAAGCACAACGATCATTCGACACCTTGAAAAAGGTGCTAACTTCAACCCCACTTCTCAGTCCTCCTAACTATGTGTGCGGCTTTCTATTATACCTGACAACCTTGCCATCCTCTATAGGAATGGTTTTGGTTCAAACACATGATAATCACAATGAGAATGTGGTATAATACCTCTTAAAAGGTCTTGTCGGACCTGAGTTATGGTATTCACGTGTGGAGAAACTGTCACTGGAAATCGTCTTTGTTGTAAATAATTTCCAACATTACATCCTGTTGCATCATACTACCATCATTTCCCTGGAGAATTTCATTTGATACATTTTTTCTCGTCAAGTTATTAGAGGAATGTATTCTAAGTGGATAGTCATCCTCCAACAATTTGATTTGTTCTTCGCCACTGGCAAGGCGAAAAAAAACTTAGTGTTTGAAAAATTATTGTTCGACCTTCCCAAAGTCAATTTGGATGAAGTATCCCATGACCCTATGCTATATGATTCTGTTTATTCGGTTGAATATATTAATCCATGGTACTGAGACATTCTTTTCTATCTCCAAACCTAGAATTTCCGCTCATATCTATCACTAGATGACCGTCATCGCATCTGCCACCATGCTAAGTACTACTTAGTGCTCAAATATGCTTTGTATATTCGTGGCATTGACTCAGTTATTCAACATTGTATTACCCTTTCTAAATAAGAACAAGTTATTAATGACTGCCATATTGGGGCATGCGGCCGTCACCTTTCAGACATGGCTATTACCTAGAAAATATTGTGTGTAGGATACTACTAGCCAACCTTATTCAAATATTGTATTACTGCAGTCCATCAGTGTCATCCTTGTCAAGTCTATATAAAGAAAATGAGTGTGCCCCTTACCCCTTTAAACCTGATTTTCTTTGTCGACCCATTTTTTAGGGAATAGACTTCATCACTTGAAACCCCACTTCCTCTAACAATCATGACTACATTATTGTTATCATGGGCTACTTCACGAAATGGGATGAATTCATTCCAACTTGGCTTTGGCGTGCCCCGCACAATTTTTACATACCATGGTTCACACTTTCAGAATCACATTATGTCTGAATTAACTTCTATGCTTGGTTTTTTCCAAGTTCATTCTTCTTCCTACTATCCACAGGCTAATGGCCAGGTTGAATTCATTAAAAACATCCTCAAAACCATGATCTGCCAGTTAATTAAGAAATCAAAAAACCCGATGGAATAAAATTTTATATTCTAAACTTTGGACATATTAGGTCTTAGTAGAAATAGTTATAGGCTTCATACCATTTCAGCTTGCTTACGACTTGGAAGAAATTCTACCTATTGAGTGTTAGATTCCATCTCGTAAACTAGTCGTTGAACTCCTACCTGATACCACTACTAAAGAAGAGCGCTTGATTTCACTTAATCATTTGGATGAGACTTGTTGAGATGTTGTACTATCTTTCAAAGAACACAAGCGTCGAGTCAAAGCTCAATACGATAAACATGTCAAGCCATGTTCTTACCAAAATGGTGATATCGTCCTACTTTAAGATCAAAAACACGATCTCTTAGGGGCAAGAACATTTCAACCACTATGTTTTGGTCCCTATGTTGTCACTAAGGTTCTTTATAAAGGAGCCTATGAAATTTATGATTGTGATGGAATCCCACTCGCAGAGCACCATAATGGGCTCTATCTCAAAAATTATTTTTCCTAGTGTTCTATTAAGCATGTGCTTTGTAACTTTATGTATATAAGTTCTATTTATTTTTGGTGTGTCTAGACATTTTTTACTTTCAATGGTTATCTATCTCATGCACGTGTCTTATTTTGCACAAATTTCCACTTCACTCTCGCCAGACGTTGGATATGTGGATGGTCCCATTCGTGACGCACAACACATTGCATCAGTTGCTTGGGTTCTTTACGCACTTGAGTCGGAACTACTTAGTTCCAGCGAGGTCTTCCTTAGTTATACCACCAAAAATATTGTTAAATATATGTCGGTCATTCAACTCCTTACTAAAGCTATATCTCTCAACATCTCCAGTTTAGTGGTTGGGTTAGACTCTCAGCTGGTAGTTATACATTTGACTGACCATTATCACATTTGTAATTCGATCTTATTGTGTCACTTTTGAAGATCAAGGATTTTGGAACATCGGTTTGAATTTATTACTTATGAACACATTCCAAGAGAATATAATGCATTAGTTGATTCATAGGAAAACTATGTATTGGATTGGAATTTGTCACATTCTCTTTAGCCACATGCATGAATGTACATTTTTATTATAAATTTTACATGAAATACACCACAAAATTTCCAAAAAATATATTTATATATAGATCAAGGAAAATTTTAGGGGCTAATATTCACAGGGGGGGCTAATTTTCCATGGTTTTTCCAAAAAAAAGATTCGCCAATTTCCCTTTTTTAATTAAAGTCATTCGCCCAAATTTTACAATATAAAATTATTTTACCTTCAAAATCGCCAACATTATATATACAATATATATGATATCATTATAAATTTGAATAATTTTACAAATACAACAATAAACATTTTATATTTTTCACATTAGGGACTAGTGAGATTCGCCAATTTTTTAAACTTCAAAATAATTTTCCATCCTTAAAATTTTCCCTGATATAGATTGTGTCTAGTCTTTTACATCAAAAAAATCCCAAAACTTGGGTGTTTTATACAAAGTCTCTTCACTAAGCCTTTCTCTGACACCCTATGGAAATCCTCTAATCTTGTTGAGCTTGTTGCTCACGGTAACATATCATTGCTCTAGCTAACCTCCTTATAGGCACCAAAAACCACTATGGTACACCCACTAGGTTTTGTTGTATATGAATCAGTATGTCTCTCATGGGAAGAGGCTACACACCCATGGTTAACCCTTTAAGATTCCTAGAAACCTTGCGCAAACCCTGTGTGTCATCTCCCTCTTTGGCGGTTGTCAGAACCTCTGTTACTACTCTAGCCCAAGGTAGCTGATCATCATGCCTCGCATGGTGGGGTATACCCATAGGACGAACCGATGACACATCTGTGTCAATCCAACGCTCATGTTAGAATTTTTTCACCCTTAACAAAAGAAATTAGATAAAATTTAAAAGACAAAAAATACTTTTTTCACTTATTCATCATTTTACCTAGTGGACCCCATTGTGTTTCAGGTGTAAGAATAAGCTCTATATCCCTTCTATAGTTCATATCATCATATGGGAAATCCTCAATTATGGGAATCTGGCCTCAGAGCCACTCAAACAAGTCATCATCAAAATAGTGCATGATCGATCTGCCTCTTGTCTGAGGTGCGAAGGCTACCCACTGCTCTTGTTTGGGTTCCCTTGGACTGGCTATGGCTAGACTCACCCAAGGCCTCATAATGGGCACTCTCTCTAGTATGAAAGAGATAATTAGTGTACCATACCCAAACTCTCTTTGGGCCTCGATCTTGCACGTTGTCAACTTTTCTTTCACTTGATGAAGGACTCCCTCACACCAATTGGACACCTGCGGCTGCAAGAAATCCAACGCCAATAACATGTAGGTTTTAAACATATATATAAATTACCCACAAAAAAATTCTTAAAAAATAGAAAATAAACAATGGTGAGAACATAAACACAAAACACCTACACAAAGATATTTTCCCCTCGATCCCAAAATTGGGACTACCAGGTTGATTTTTCAATATATTCCTTTCAATGTTACAATACATATATATACATGTTGAAGCATTCATAAACCCCAATCCATTAACACGAGATTAGAACATAACCATAGTTCCCTTGAACATATCTGCAAAATACCATGGATAGAAAACCATCATACCCAAAACCATGTGCAAAACCCATGCACAAAACCATAGGTAGGTTCGCCCACCTAATATAGGGTCCAAAAAAAATTTCCCAGGGCATTTCCCTGGACCTTTTGTAGGGGCTACCGCCCCCCTTTCTATGCCTGGCGCAACGAATAAGGGGGGCTATCGCCCGCCCCCCGCATGTGCGACTCGTCGTGGAAATAATATAAGACACACCAAACATTCTCCCGATTGTTTTTTCTTTTCCACATAAGGGTTCACAGGAGAGCTTAGTCATTGGTTCAAACCTACAACGCCCATTGATTCTCTATAGGAAGAAAACTTCTCAGTGCTAACAGAATTTTTCAATGCATCTACAACATTCTTCAAAGTGTCCACCTTTACTAGAAATGCATTTTTGTCCTCAACCATATCCCTCAAAATAAATGTGCTTTGTCTTTGAATGATAAGCATGATTCTTTGCTAAGAAAATTCTACTTTGGTTGTCACAATATATCCTTACAGTTCATTGTACCAATCCCATACTTGAACACAATATTTTCAACCAAACAGATTCCTTGCTTGCATGAGTGGCTTCCATGTATTCTGTCTCTGTAGTTGAAAGATCCAATACAGACTATATTTTTCTCATCCAACTGATTTCTCCTCCAAATAGGTTAAATAAACACCCACTTGTATATCTTCTTTGATCTAGATCTCTAGCCCAGTCTACATCAACAAAGCCACAGATGTCCAAAAATATGTCCAATCCTGGTCTTCCTTGGTAGCACAAACCATAATCACTAGTGCCACACAAATATCTGAAAACCCGCTTCATTGTTGTTCAATGCTCCTTCCCTGGTTTTGACATAAACCTGCTCAATACTCCCACTGCATGTGCAATACATGTCCTAGTACAAACCATTGCATACATCAGGTTACCCACTGCACTTGCATATGGAACACAGGACATGTCCTCTTCCTATTCTTGTGTCTTGGGACATTGTTCAGCAGATAACTTTACACCTAAAGGAATAGGAACCTTCGCCAATTTACTATCTTGAAAATTAAACCTCTGCAATATTGTCTCGACATACTTCATATGGTTTAACTAGAGCTTCCTATTTTCCCAATATCATTTAATTTCCATGCCCAAAATATAGTTTGGAGCACCAAGATCCTTCAGTCAAATTTGGAGGACAATTGGGTCTTCAAATCCTGGATAATTTCTTTGTCATTTCCAATGAGAAACACATCACCCACATACAAGACCAAATAAATAACACTGACACCAATTAATTTATAATACACACAGTGATCCACTTTTCTTCTGGTGAAGCCAAGTCCTTGTATATATATATCAAATTTTCGATACCACATCCTTAGTGACTGTTTTAACCCATACAAAGAATTTTTTGATCTACATACCAGATTTTTATTACCCTTCACTACAAAGCCTTTAGGTTTCTTCAAGTATATCTCTTCTTCTAGATCCCCATGAAGAAATGTTTTATTCACATCAATCTGTTCTACCTCAAAATAAACTGCAGCAACAATAGACAAAATTAATCTAATAGAAGCTACCTTGTAAACAAGAGAAAAAATATCACCAAAATCAATTATCGACACCTAGGAATAACCTTTTTCTACCAACCAAGCTTTTTATTTCTCCATATTGCCTTATGCATTCAACTTCTTCCTAAACACCCATTTTTTTCCAATGGGTTTCCTTCCAGCCGGAAACTCCACCATATTTGATGCCTCATTTTTGTGCAAGGATTCCATTTCATCAACCATGGCCTCCTTCCACAGTTTTCCATCCTCTGAATATAATACCTCACTAACAGTTATGGGATCATCATCAGTGATAGATAAACAAAATTTTGAATAGAAAGCAGATGGAATATACCTTTTTGGATGTCTTCTTTCTCGAAATGATCTTCTCAAAGCTGGAATTGGAGGCTCTTCCTCTTATGATTCATGTTCTGTTGTAGAGTCTGATTCTTACTTATTTAGCTCTATCTTCTCAGGTTCCTTTAGTAGGACTCTATGTTTAATAACATCTCTAACCTCTCTAAACACTACATCTTAGTTGTACACAACCTTCCTTGTTTCTAGGTTCCAAAGCTTATAACCTTTTAAAACATCTTATACCCAATAAAGATGCACCTTTCAGATTTACTATACAAATTGGTTATTTTCTCCTTTAGAAAATGTACATATGCATCACAGCCAAATACCTTCAGATGTGAAAGAAATGGATTCTTACCAGTCCATACCTCATGTGGAGTCTTATCCTCCAACGTTGATGTTAACACTGGAAAATAGTATAAGTAAAAGGCATTAGAAAATATCAAGAATAAGGTACAAATAAAGATCTGTAGGGAAGAAATAAATTACAGGAGCTACTAATTTAACTTTTCCTAAGGTAAAGCGGGAAAATTTATTGAAATGCGCACAGAAAGCACTGACCCTTGGTGATTTTCATGTCTTTTTCTTCGATAGACACAAAGAACATCATGGTTATCCCTCAAATAGCCACACAGACCTAAGTATGTGGAAAGTCACCATCCGGGACCACTTGGCACACTTGCAGACAAATATTCTCACTCAAGCTAGCCAAGTACAGCCACCTTGAGGCTTTAGTGCAGCACACAAAGGATTCTTCCCCCCACTCTTGTGTCAAAATCCATCTTGTACCAAGAGATGGAGGGGACATTTGAAATTTTTCTATAAAAGCTAGCCATGGGAAGAGAAACAAGAGAACACATTGTTATGTTGGCCAAATTGCTTGAGGGTAAACCAGTTTGTGTTGTCTAGCAGCAAGAGGACTGGAAGGATTTAGTTGTTGGCCATCCAACACCTCAATCCAAGAGAGAAGAAATTCACCATGTGTCCATCAATATAGAATCCGTTGAGAGGGAAGAGAGGCTTACTGAAAGCTTGAGGGGAAGAGACCCCCCTGTCTTGGATATTATAGATCCATAACTCTAAGGATCCATTACAAGAGATTTAGCATCCTATTTTCTTATACCACCAGCACCTAATAAAGAGAGAGAGCTCTCCATTTGAGTTATTAGTGTGTTTTATCGATTGAGCTTGTTATTGTACATGTTATTTTTGTTTTTTATTTCTTCTTTATTTTCATTTTACTTAGTTTACTACATGTTGAATTTGTTCCACTAACGATTTAACAAGCCAATTGACCTGTGACGTTTTTGTAGGAAAGAAGCCTCCCTATTAAGAACACTGTATTTCATCCTCCCATGCATCAAATACACTACAACAGGAATCAAGGAGTGCGAGGTATTTTTCCATTTAGGTGTCAAAGACGACACGCCGCCATCATTATCAGCTCATCCTTTATTGGGGCATATTTGGTTGGAAACTCCCAAGGGTCACCCAACACCACACCAGTGGAAACCCCAACAGGGTCACCGCACTCAACTCCTCCCACAACTCCCAAAGGGAAAAGGAGTGCTACCCCTTCGAGGAGTTAGAAGAACACACAACATGTTACGTCACAAGGTAACATTCCCTAGACACCCCCCATAAACCATTTCACTCATATACTTGTGTTTCTACAATACATAATGGAAATCAATCAGTTACCCTTTTTAGCATCATTAAAATTTCTAGATCTATCAAAAGCTAACTAATTACCCCACTGCACATGGCCCTAATTAGCCCCCCATGCCCATGAAGCTCCCCTCGAATATACCAAAATTTGAAGGGAAGCAAGAGAAATAACCTGGGAATCATATTATGACTTTCCACCTATGGTGTTCGTCCAATAGTATTATTGATGATACTATTCAACTGAGACTATTTCAATGCACCCTAACTGGGCCTGTCGTGAAATGGTACATGGAGCAGCCTTCTACTTCGCATGGAACATTTAGCGCCCTTGCTACCAAGTTCCTCACTTATTTTCAGCTACCCATCCATCATGATTCGGGGATGGAATTGTTCACTCATTTTAGACAAACACCAATTTTCCATATCTCAGACCATCTCCACGAATGGTGGTGATGTCGTAGTTTGTGTAAAGCTAAACTCGATGATAGAGTTTTGCTAGACTCGTTTTTGAAAACTCTCATAGCATAGATCTCAAACTATGTGGTGACACAAGGACCTACCTCCGAGGTGGATGTCATTTGAAAAGCCCAGAAATCGAACTCATCTATACTCAGTCAAAGTACATCTACAATGTCCTACCTAATGCCCCGCTCCTGCAAACTTATAGAGTGTTATCAGGTGTGTCAAATACTGTAGACAGTTTGATCGGGTCTTTGACTCAAGGTCACCTAGGCACAAATATTCAATACCCAAGATTTTCGTAAGATTCTACCTAGAATGTGACACAACCTGGCTACCACCAAAGTCAATTTTCACCTCTACAGAATATGAAAAATAGGGTGACACCATATCATCAACAGTAGGGAGGCTTGTACCCTCCCTCACACGGAACCCAATACTCAGCTAGGAAAATTGATGGAAGATATTCCCCCCAACAATCATACACCAGCCAAGGACAGGGAAACCAATATTCCCCCTTCCCCGCACAGAACCCACCACCACATAACAATGCGCCGGTGAACTTAGTGAAACCATCTCAGGATCAACAATGTCAGTCCTATGACCAGGAGAACTGTAATAATCCTCCTAATGCTACAAGAAACAAGCCTAACAATAGACAAAATGGAGACTCCGGACAGGGGGGAAGTAACCAACAACGCCCCCCGCAATATTAGTCTGGGGGAAACCCTAACCGAAATCAAAACCAGGAGCCAAAAAATAACTCCCAAGGGCA
This sequence comes from Pinus albicaulis, assembly GCA_034641835.2. Taxonomy (NCBI): domain Eukaryota; kingdom Viridiplantae; phylum Streptophyta; class Pinopsida; order Pinales; family Pinaceae; genus Pinus; species Pinus albicaulis. Next base: position 1,259,473,649 of record CM076570.1, read on the forward strand.
GAACAAGAGGTCCATTCTAAGGAAAAACCATTATTGTGCCATATGTAGTGAATGCATCCATTACACTCACCACTGTCCCAAACTCTCTGAACTAAAAAAACTTTAGGGTAACCGCGAACAAGTGGGACTTACACAGCAGACTGTTGTAATGTAAGAGCCCTTCCCCCACCAAGGAGTGGTTAATACCCAACAACAAAAACCACCGCAAAATGATTTTTGGAGTGGAAACCACGAAGTTTACATGATTGTTGAAGAGATGTTCTTCAAAACAAGGAACAAGAACTATGACACCACTCTGAACACGAACCCATTAGGTACGATGATTAGCACACCTACTGCACCATTGACCATATCCAAAGTACCTATGGAACCCCTTCTGAAAACGGTCAAGGGGCCAACTAGGCATGTAGGACACCACTCAAATGCTGCACATAACTACAACATAGTGGGTTGTTTAGCATAATCATCCGCTTCCATGTCAGCCTTAGAAATCTTACAATCATGCCCAAAACAAAAGAAAGCCTTACTTTCTGCATTAGGTGCAATCGACCCTTCTGATTCGTGCCTAATGGATTTTTACATAGACAAAGCCACCCCTAGGGTTCCTTCTCTGGTCACCTTCCAGATACTGGCATCAGTCCAAAACATCACCATACACCAATGCATCATTGACAAAGGAGCATCTACATGCATCCTATCCAAATATATTTGGAAGAAGTTGGAATCACCTAAACTGAAACCATCTGACATCATGCGTAGAGCATACGACGGTCGACCTTCATCTCCCATCGGTCTATATTAGAATGTTCTTGTAAACTTGGCCGAAAAGATAGTAATTATAGACATTGAATTCTTGGACACATAGCTTTACTACAATATAATCCTCGGGTGGAGTTATATGTATGCCATGACTGCCATAGCATCGTTTATCTTTCAGGTGATGATGTTCCCCCATGAAGATCGAATCATCAGCGTTGACCAACTTACATACTATGATAAGAAACCCATGATGGCTCTCGATGTTGTTCTACCTTACATATACACAACTACATAATCGCTCATGCGGTATCATGAATTTGGCCTTGGTCAATTCAAACCATCATTGATCCTAGGATCATTCCTAAGAGATCCCCCCATCATACCAGAGGCAACCCCAAAAATCATAGGGGCACTGGTGTGCATGGTGTTATCATCAAACACTGAGACCAGCCCAGAGATGGAAACCAGCAGTACAAATATCGAAGCCACTACCATGGCTTTCCTACCCTATGCCATCACCCAAACCCCATTTTTATACCCCCCGACTAGTTTTGTGTCTAAACAAGTCTTGGCAACTATCACCTTGCCAAACATGGATTTCGCAATATCTGTGTGGTACTTGATCCCCCCAGAAATGATAGGAAGTCCTAACATCACTTATACAGGGTGAACCCCTATCACCCCTCAAGAAGAAACAATGGTTAACGAAATAACCATAGCAGCGCCAGCTAAAATGACCAAAAAAACAATAAAAAAGGGAAGAAAATAGAAAAAACCAACATACCTAGGGCATTACAACCTTGCAAATTATGAGATATCGTAGGCCATCCTACTAATATTTTCTTGGAGTTAGATGAATTAAAACCCCTTCTACACTCCAAAAGAAATGTCGCGACCTCAAGTTCCCGTAAAAAGGAACAGGTCACGAAAAGCCAAGGGAAAGCATTGCACACCAATCACGCATGTGCTTTATGTGACCATTATGGGCACTATACCCACCATTTCCCAGCGATTCCATGATATAGGGATGCCCTACATGCCCTAGAGAAATATTACCAACATGACCCCTCAAATCCACCCATGCAAATGGACGAGGGAGAGCCCAAAACCATTTTGTACCTACGAGAGGAGCCTCCATCCTGCTCGTACACAGTCACTCCAACTGAAAAAAGATGGTAGATGGAGGCCAAGAAGGCGGCCCCAGTTTGCACACTATGCGACGAGCCTGACCACTTAGTCATACAGTGTCCCGAATTAAGGGTTTTCACCCGTTGGTACCAAATCCCTCATGTTTCCCAAAGAAACTTAGTCTAACATCAATGACATACGTGTCAGATTTGTCAAAGAAACCATCACATGCGGCGTTGTCCCCACATCAATAGGTTCTGGTCCATGTTGGATTTCATGCGACGATTCATAGCTAAAAATTCTCACTTAGTCGGATCGAACACGGAATCCACAAACAGAACTACCATTCGAAGGACGAAAACATAAACAAGTACCATATTATATGTGTCTGAGGAGAGGAAGTCACTTGAACGACCACCTCCCCCCCGTTATCACCCTCCAACTCCTATCCAGCTCTGCGCACTCTGTGATGAACACAATCACTTCATTGCTAATTGTGCAATCCTAGAGCTGTTTCAGAGATGGTATCCTATCAACCCCGTATACTACAACGGCTTACGAGCAGTCCAATATTTGTGTCGGGTGTTTTCAGGTGACCACCTAATTCATCTTTTTCCCTATATCCCTTGATTTTGTTCAACATTAAATAGTTAACGCTGGGCCATAGTACGCCTCGCCATAGTAGACAGATCGGATTTAGAATCTGTGGAGAGTTCAACAATGCAAGAAAATGTGACATCCGGGTCCATTTTCTTCATGTCCAAAGAAAAAAAGCCTAAGGGGAATATTATCACCCCTAACTTCCCTCCACAAATAATACCAACCTACGCATTATGCAATGCACGTAACCACTTAGTCACTCATTTCCCTGATATAGAATCATTTTTCAAATGGTACCCAATCACTCCAGCAGCCCAATGGGAACGGAGTACCAAGGAAAGACAGTCTTGTCTGCTTTGACAAGGCAACCATCAGACTCGACATTGCACTTACATCACTCGGGTATGCCCTTTGTTAGACATCATATGCTCATTGTATGCCCAATACCCAAATATAATTAGTTTATAACCAAGACAACCTAACGCAAGGAAACCTGCCCCAAGGCACCCTACCCCCCATACTTACCGAAACATTAGGAAGGCTAAGAAAACCAATCGTCCTAGCAGGCCCCAAAATCAACCAAGAACAACATGTGGATTGTGCAATAGAAATTACCACAAAGTCAATCAATGTAAGGAACTTAAGAAACTTATTGACGGTCTTCGCATGGTCACCCCCATCCCACAGATCAAACTCTCCAATCAAGAGAATATCACACACTACTACTGCAGGATTTTCTCGCAATTTCACCATATTATATAGTGTGAATACCTCCCAAGGTTACATGCAGCAAGGTCAGAATTATGTTTGAATTCCCTCAAAGAATCAAAGAAACCAAAACCAAATACTTGGAGATGGAAAAAGTGCAATCATGCCCTGATGTCCAATCATCTCCAAGCATCCACTTCAGGCACAAAGAGTAGCATTGGTTCTCATACCATCTACTTGATAAGCACCATGACACTATGCACCATTTGTACAAGTCACAATCACGAAAAAGAGTTGTGCCTCGTAATGGAAACATTTAGGCACCTATGCACTCATTTCAGCTTCCAAATACAATAAAATGTGAGTACCCTTAGTACGCCACGTGAGGAACATAGGCTTTCTCTCATGCAAGCCACCACAATGGAAATCCCTCCACCATCCAACACCAACAACACACAACACCACATACGATTAATCTCATCATGCATGGGAACCATGACTCGTGTTGTCTGCTCATATATCAATGGTGTCGAGATCGCTACAACTACAACAATATTTGTACAATCGACGGTGCAAACTCAGCCCGTCTACACCCTGTCAACCTCGTCTGGTTCCACAACATCAACTATGGAATCCTATTCATGTTTATCGACCAGTTCTGTTAGGCCCAAACCAACTCTTCAAAGCCTCACACAAACCAACTCTCTCTTAGACACCTTATTTCATTCAGACAAGGCTATTATAGAGGCCATGATGGAATGATATTTTCCATGGGACACAATGCATCATTGCTCGTTTTTTCTTCTAGAAAAAACATTCGGTCCAAACAACCCATAAAACCAAGATATATATGCCATTGAATCAAAAAAATTTCTCACATCTCAGAAAGTAGACTGGTTCAAAAATCCCATCCCAACGCCTGCCACATTCGAAGAAGGGAACATGTCAAATATTTCACCGAAGATCAAGGTAAATATCTTAAGAAAACAAAAAAAAAATCGAAGAAATCTCATTGGAGGAAGCATGCTCCCCAAACGGAGTAGTCGCTTACACAAACTTGTTGCAAGAGTACAGAGACATCTTCGCATGGGATTATTCAGAAATGTTGGGGCTTAGCCCCACTATCGTAGAGCACCATATTGACACTTGGCCTGACATACCACCAGTACACCAAAAACAACGTCAAATGCACCCATCTAAGGTAGAAGCGATCAAGCGAGAAATCGATAAGCTTCACAAAGCTAGGTTAATTTACCCAATAACTTACACATCATGGGTTTCCAACCTTGTTCCCGTCATGAAAAAATAGGGCACCATTTGTGTATGTACTAATTTCAGAGATTTGAACAAATCTTCTCCCAAAGACAACTACTCTACCTCGTTCATCGACTAAGTCATTTATGTTTGCGCCGGTCACAAGGCCCTATCCTTCATGGACGAATTCTCAAGTTATAACCAAATTCAAATCTGAGGCACATATTGGTACAAGACAACATTCACCACCCTCTAGGGCACATTCGCATGCCAGGTTATGCCATTCAGTCTTAAAAATGTTGGAGCCACCTCCTAGCGGGCCATGGACTATATCTTCCATGACCTAGCCCACCTTATCCTCGCTTACTTGGATGACCTCACCGTTAGATCCAAGAAGCGAAGTGATCATCTAGAGGATTTACGGTTGGTGTTCCAAAGATGAAAACATTATAACCTGCGCTTGAACCCTCTCAAGTGCGTCTTCTGTGTCAACGTAGGTCGACTATTAGGGTTTATCATATCCCAACAAGGGATCAGAGTGGATCCCCTCAAGGTCCAGGCAATCAAAGAGGTTCCACCACCAAAAACCCTCAAGCAACTCCAAAGCTTGCAAGGGAAAGTTAATTTTTTGAGACACTTTGTCCCAGATTACGCCACTTGTGTGCAAGGATTCCTGCACCTGATCCATCAAGATATCCATTTAAATGGGACAATCAAGCCCAACAATCATTTTAGGCACTCAAAGATACATTATCTCAGTCCCCTTGATCATCCCACCAAACTATGACAAAGATTACACCTTATACCTATCTGCATCAAAGACCGCCATAGCAAGGGTGTTAATCTAAGACAGACCTGATGGTAAATAACACGTTATTTATTACGTCAATAAGAACTCATCAGGCCCTGCCTTAAGATATGAACCCGAAGAAAAAACTGCCCTAGCCCTCATACATGCAGTTAAAAATCTTTAGCACTAGATTATCCTATGGACTACAACAGTCATAGCAGCTATCAACCCCATGAGACACATGCTAACTCGTCGTTTGATAAACCACAAATACGCTCGATGGGTAGTCATACCATAGGAATTTGACTTGAATTTTAGCTCCCCCAAGAGAATTTAAGCTTTGATCTTAGTTTCTTTCATCACTGACCTCCCAAGTCAGACTAAAGGTTCCCCAGTTAACAATTCACTACCAGATGAACATCTATTTATAGTGATAACTGACAATCCTTGGTACGGCGATATACTCTTATTTTTACGAACCCAAAAGTTCAACCCAAATCTCACTCGTGACGACCGAAGGCACATACGCCATCAGGCCCCCCGATACCTCTTCATGGGGGACATCCTTTATCGGCGAGGTGTCGATACTTTCCTGCGCCGATGCCTCACACACGATCAATTTGAGCAAGCCCTGAATTACTATCACATTGGGGCTTGCGGGGGCCACCTCTCAAGAATGGCTACCACCCAAAAATTTCTTCGGGCAAGCTATTTTTGGCCCACCTTATTTTGCGACTGCATTCAAGCAATCAAAAGGTGTGAGTGATGTCAACGCTTCGCCCACAAGGCAAGAGAACCTCCTGCTCCTCTGCACTCGATCATCATAGGCAGTCCCTTCTGTAAATGGGGAATCGACTTTATTACTTGCAACCCTGCATCATTTGGCAACCACAAATACATAATTGAATTCATCGACTATTTTACCAAATGGGCGAAATCCATGCCCACATATGACAACATGGCAAAAACCATTGCACGGTTCCTGTTCAATAATGGCATCACATGATTCAGTGTGCCTAAGGAGTTAGTCTCCGATCACATAAAGCATTTCGAAAACAAAATATTCCAAGAGCTATCTCATCACCTAAGATTCACACATGAATTCGTATCACCACCATATCCTCAGTCCAATGGACAAGTTGAAGTTGTCAACAATGTTACAGCATATGGTGAATAACCATAAGACAAAATGGCACCACATGGTTTTTCAGCCCTGTGGGCATACCACACGGAAGTTAAAAACTCAATAGGATTCACCCCTTTCCAACTAGTATACGGGATAGAAGTCGTGATTCCCATCGAACTCGAAATCCCCAACTTACACGTAGTCATTGAACTCCTCAATGATACCCAGCATTTATAACAATGATTAGTATAGTTAGAACTCGTTGATGAAAATCTAAAAGAATCACTCCAACATAATGAGGCACATAAAAAATGGGTAAAAGCATCATTTGATCGCAACATCACCCCTCACGCATTTACCGAGGGAGAGTTACTCCTCCACTATGATGTCGCGTAAGAGGCCCTAAGACCCGGGAAGTTTGAAACATTATGGGAAGGTCCTTACATCATAAAAAATTACCTCCTCAAGGGGGCATATATCATTACAGAGCCCGAAGGTACATGCCTAGCTAACCCCGTCAATGGGCTCTACCTCAAAAAATTTCACCCATAAGGGAAAGAGGTCTCAGCCTTAGAGATAAGATGCATGTAGCATAATATTTTTTTGTGATGATTACAATCATCAAAGATTTTCTCTAAAATATTCTCTAGTGTCACAGATGGATCATCCCCCATCGACTACTTTGGATTCGTTGATGGATCCTGGTGACAGTCTCAAAATCTAGTAGCAGCCGCCTGGGCCATTTACTATCCTCACTGATCGCCATTCTTCACTAACAGAGTATGCATCAGATCAGCCACCAATAATCAAGAAGAATATGATGCATTCATTGGGTTGTTAAGTGATGCCTCCAACCGAGGAATTTTCCACCTACATGTCTACCTTGATTCCCAGTTAGTGGTTTTAAACCAAGATTTTGAAGCGAGAGATTCTCAACTATTTAGGAATTATTTGCATGCATGAAGATTAAGTCATCAGTTTGATCATATTACATTCACACATATATCAAGAAATCAAAACGAGACAGTTGATCGCATAGCTAATCACATTCTAGACTGGAATGCATCTTGTAGGAGCCATCGTCCATAGAAAAGAAAAAAACATGAAAAAATATATATCCATCATAGCTACATAACATCCATAAATAAAATAATCATAGAAACTTAATCAGAGCTGCAAAAAGTACACATCTTGCATATATATACCAAAAAATGTGAGCCACAATGTACAAGTCATGACCCTAACCAGAATTTCAGTCCAAAAATATGTCTACATATCATCAAAAAATAGGGAAGAATCCTCATATCAGGTGCTTTCCCTGAACATAAAAAATATCTAAGTTTGAGCCCCTCCAGTTGGGTCCTCTAGACCCACAACTGCACCTGGTGCCAATACGGGTGCAACCGCCAAAACTACAAGTGCCACATGGCGCAATGTCGGGTGATGCACCCTCTCTCAAGCCATCAATGTAGCAAGCCATGTGTCTTCCAAATCGTCAACAAAACCCCGGGTCGGTATAACCTAGGTTAACCTCTCCAAACAACCCCATGAGTCAGCTAAACCTTATGCCCAAGCGTTCGCAGCCTAGACCCAAGCCTTGACAGCAGCCAGCTACTCCTCGACCATTTCTACGTGAGCAAGGAGGGAAACATCCCCCCTAGTAGCAGCAGCACTACTGTCCTCCCCTAAAGGGCCAGCACCACCTCCTGCCCCCCAACCTGGGGCTGATCAGCCCCACCTGGGCCCCTCCTTGGTGGATGATGCCCCACCAAGCGGGCAAGAGAATGCTCGTCCGCCCCTACATCTACACAAGAAAAAATGATAGTGTTAGTGTCACCATAACAAACATATAAATATGCACATCATAAAATCCTCAAAAATGCAGAAAAACATCAAATGTCATACCTGCAGGACCCCATATGTAACCAAGCGAAAGGCCCATATCCAGGTCCCCTCGGAAGTCCATCCCCAAGTAGGGATAGTCCAGGAACATCTGAGGGTTTTCCAGGACCCACGCCTCAATGGTCGCATCCTAGTAGCGACCAGCCTCCCCTCCTCCACCGCGAGGCATCACAAGTGCTCACCGCCGCATTTGCAGATCCCTGCGAGGACCAATGGGCACTGGCACTAAGGTTCTAACCATCACCACCCTTTCAAACATAGTAATACAAAAAATGCTTGCATAGGTGAATACTTTCAACCCCCCTCGTACCTTCCCTAGCTATGACACCATGCCATCATAAACATGGCGCGCCCAGCCATAAAAGTGACTGGCCTGGAGCCGACACAAGACACTAATCTAAGAACCTGATGACCTATTGAGCGATGATGACTTTGTCAAGTGAAATATCATCGCCACAGCACACCTCTCAGCTAATTCAGTCACTGAATCGATATGGACGCACCCCTACGTAAGCGACTCACCATCGCAATGCTTCTCGGCCCAGCGTCAGATACTCACCCTCCTAGGCAACCTCCCCCTGAGGAAATAAACCGGTCACAAAGTAAACATCTGTCTCCAGACAGATGACAAAGTCTCTACACTGCAAGACCATCACTCATCATCTCTTGTTCCAATAGCGGATCAGACTATCCTGTGATCTCAGGAGGTTGTTCTCGAGAAACTTAAGCAAACCCCACTACGCCAAAGAGCCTCTGCACATTGGCCTCCTGAGCCATAAAAATGTGAAGATCAGGCCAATCCCGCCCACGCCACAACATCCAGTTACCAGAGAGACCAAAAAATCAAAAAACCAATAATTTAAACTCTTTTTCCCATCATTGCGCATTTTTTCTACACAGGCGCGATGTCCGCGTGTTTGTATCAAGAACATATGTACACTTCATCATGCAAAAGCACTGCGAAGCGCGATAACCTCGCGGGAAAGTTTCCTTCTTCACGAGGTTCGCGCAGCTCTGCCTTGATCGCCCACACGATTGAGGAAAAAAAAAGGTAGGTAATCTATACAAATCACCTTTGAATAGACCCGCCAGGAAAAAACAAACAAAATTGAAAAGCAGGACGTTTAGGGCCCTACCTGACACTAACAGCACGAATCTAGGGTACTCAGGCTGACCGCAACGGAAAGAAAGGTGTTGGAAATACTGAGAGGGGGGTGAATCAGTATTTCTTTTCAATTTTTAATTTTACCAGTTAGATCACCTATATCTAGAACACAAAATGAACAATAAGAATAAATGCTTTTATTAATTTCTTCTTTACAATAAATCAAGTACAATATATGTAGGGCTCCAACCCTAGATGAAGACCCCAATCTTCAATCTCCCATGCTCCAACCTGTATTTTTCAAGCACCGACTTGGACTTCCAAGGCTCCAATGTTGTAATTTCTGAGGCACCAACCTCAAGGGCTCCAACCCTATATCTGGTATAGGGTCCAACTTGGTCTCTTCAGGACTCCTATCCTCTAGGGCTCCAACCCTATCTTCCAAGGCACCAACCTTGTCAATTCTGAGGCACCAACCTCAAGTGCTCCAACCCTATATCTGGTACAGGCTCCAACCTGGTCTCTTGAGGACTCCTATCCTCTAGGGCTCCAACCCTATCTTCCAAGGCACCAACCTTGTCTCTATGAGGCTCCGAATTCCTGCTTCAATTCGTCAAGATATATTTGGTTATACTTCACGGTTCCCAATGTCTTCTTCAACGAGCCCTGTCAATATTCACTTAGTCTTCATTGTAGTCTCCACATTACGTCATCAATGACAACCTTTTCTTCTTAGAAGGTGTCACCACTGCTCTTCATCGTACCCAAACAATTTCTCCAAGTTACCTCATGATGACATCAATGCATCAATAATATCTCCAACACCTTCAAGGTGTCTTCAATAGGCATCCCAAGTTCTGCACCTACTTTAAGCCTCTTCAAGGGCTTCTTCAAGAAATCTCCAAGGGATTCTTCACAAGGTGCTCCAAGAGTGTCTTCACATGGTGCTCCAAATGGTCTGCTCCTTAAGGTTGTCTTCACAAAATGTCTTCAATATGTTGCCCAATTTTGCACTTATCAACAAGTCAAATCTACACACTAGACTTAAAGAGACCTCAAACAATACTAGAGATTCTCCAAGAATCAATGCTCCTTCAATAGCTACTTCAAGATGTCTTCAATAGGTCTCCATAAGTCTTCTAAAGGTGACTCCAAAATCTGTCACAATTCTGCCTCGGGACTGCTCCAAATATGATGCCCAAAACCACCGTTCAAGCCTGGACCAATGACTAGTATTAATGTTGGAACAAGCCACACTAGAAACTTCACACTTTCCTTAGACTGCTCCACAAATTAGAGCTATAATGGTGACTGTCCAAGCTTCTCCACGCAGTCACAGGGTTGTGTCTCTTATGTGACTAGTCCAAAATCTTTACTTTGTTTTAAGACTGTTCTTGCTGCAATATAAGTTTGGTCCTGGTTAGGGCTTGTAACTAACTGATGCAACCCCTTCTCCTACCTTCCAGACCTCCTCCAAGGCTAGGGTCTTGCTATCCCTTGCTTCTTGTGTTTAGGGCTACCTTCTAGGATGAATTTAGGCTTAGATTAGGCCTGTTAGCCTTTTCCAAACTGCCCAGAACTCCTTTAGATTTCTGTAGTCTGCTACAGCAATCCTTAACACCCTTTTTCTATACCACAGATCAAATTTTCTGAGTTTGATAGTGTAGGAGAAACAGATCTGAATATAACAATTGCCCAAAACAATCTATGTCTTTTATCTTCCTCAGCCCCCTTCACACTTTTGCATTTTCCTCATTTTCTGTGTTTTTTTTTCACCAAAATTCTTGACCTAAAGGAGGGAGTACGAACCTATATATACATATTTTCAATTGGAATTAGGGGACGTGACTTTTTGGAGGGAGGCCGACTTGAGAGAGAGTGTGTAGGTCGGCTCACTGCTAAATATAATTTCCTTAACTTAAAAAAATCAATATCTTTCAAACCGCTTGGAGTTTCGGGCTAAGTAATAGCTTGTTGGAAAGGAAAAATTATGCTCTTCAAGATGGTGTAGGTCCCATGTTGAAATATTGCCTCTAAGGTTGGAAAAAAATATTTTTCTTTGTGGCTGTCATTAAATTATTTAGTGTAGAAAATGATCAGGACAGTATGGCTTCTTTGTTTGGCTTCTCCATTGTTTTTCTTCTCCATTATTTGGCTTCTTCATCATCATAGGAACATGTAAGACATCCTTGTCATCATGATAGTGTCCAGCAATGTGTATCATCCATGTCATCATATAATTGTGCAGTGATATGTTATAGTGCAGCATCATTAGGAGAACTTCAAAATAGTCTTCCAACCTTCAAATGATATCTTCCACGTTATCATCTATTCTTTCAACCTTCATCAAGTGCCATCATCAATTGTGCTCATTCATTTAGTGCATGACATCATCAAGTGTATGACTCCATAGGTCATCAAAGGTTAAGGTCTATATCATCAAGGAATATGCAACATTATAGCTAGTTCAACTACTTCTTAAGACTTCTTCATTAGTGGTTTGACATCTTCATGGGTTGACCTTTTCATTGATGGCATCCTTAGCACTTAAGGATTGCATGAGGTTCATTGACATCACAAGAATATTTTCCATCTCAACTATTGACATCAATGACAACCTTGATTAACAATCTCCCCCTTTTTCATTGATGGCAATATTCTCGCCCTTCCAACATTCTCTCCCCCTTTGACATCAATGGAAAATGGGGTGCCCAAGTACTCCCCCTATTAAGCTGCTTATTGGCATGTTGCTTCTTCATGTTTCCTTCATCAATGATAGTTCTCCATGTAAGATATATTTCTCCCCCTATCATGTTTCTCTTCTTTAATTTACTTGCTCCCCCTAATTTTTATGCATGGTATTTTTTTTCATGTGATGAACCAACTCCCCGTGCATGCATAACCTCCTCTAGCTTCAAGAAATATTTCTGCCTTGTGATCGGGTGGAAGAAGTCAATATTGGAATCATGTTCTTCAATGGAGTTGCTCCTGGGAGATGATCTATAAAAGGATGAATGTCCATGGGTGACTCATCAAAGATTTCATAGGGCCCATTCACGGATAACTTCTAGAATATCAATGATGACTTTATCAAGTCAAAAACATGTGTTGTTCGCTGGAGTGTTCAAGAGACTTCCGGATTCAACTTGTTTCCTTCTCCATACTTGTGTAAATTTCTTCTCTGGCATGGTTCTAGCTTGTGCAGGACCCAAGTCAAGTTACAGTCACGTGCCATATGTCCAATGTTATGGAAATTGAAACACTCTATCTTGTTTGTGAATAAAAAATCATGACTTCTTCTTGAAAAATTGCTTCGAGGAGATTGACAGGGACCATTATATTTTTCTTTGTGATATGCCCTACAATATTTTGCCACATTCCCAAAGTTTGTACAAGAATAGAAATATCCAATAAATATACTTTGGTACCTGGGTGATGAAGAGTTCCTTGAAGTACTCGTGAAGTCTTTTTGCCTTGGGATTCTTTGATGATATTCATTGCCTTTTGTATTCTTGACACCATATGCAATTCTCCTTAGCATAGAATTTCTTCCATTGTTGTCTTGATTCTTCTCCTTGCCTTTGTTGGAACTGGGAGCATCAACATTTCTTTCTAGGTTCCTCACATATTTGTTGTTTGAAGCATTATCATTCTTTCTTAAGGATTCACATACATAGCCAAGACCTGATTTATCAAGGGGAGACCTTTGCTGACTTAGGATGTCATCTAGGGTTTGAGAGATTTTCAAGTTTTTATTCAGCAATTCAACTTCCTTTTCAAGAAAGACAATTTCTCCTTTCAACTTTTCGCAATCTTCATATTTCATAAGTAGTTTCTTCTTCATTTCTTCCATCATCCGTGTTGCTTCATGTGCTTCGATTTTAAGGGAGATAATATTTGATTTCATTTTGAATATTTCTTCATTCTCCTTTGCTAGAATGCTCTCCATTTCTTCTTTTGTTCTTGTAGCTTCACATGTTTCGGCCTTGAGAAGATTGATGTCTAATTTTAGTTTCAAGATTTCTTCATCCTTTTCGTCTAGTTTGCCTATCATTGTGCTTCTCTCCTTTTCTACTTCATTAGCTTTTCCTTTTATGAATTCCAAATTTTCCATCAGCTTCTCAGCTCCTTGTGCTTTTTTTCTTGCTTCTTCTAGTTGAGATCTAAGAGAGGAGACCTCTTCCTTGTATTGACCAATCTCTGCTTCAAGATTGTCCAAGCTCTTAAGTCTTTGTTCAAGGTGGCTTGACAAAGTTTCTTCCCTCCTCTTTGCCTTACACAATTTATTTTTCATAGATATGACTTCTTCATGATGCTTTCTTTTGTTTTGATGAAATTCCTCTTTAAGTTTGGAAAGCTCCTCATCTCTTTCTTGTACTTGAAGCTTGACAAAGTCAACTTCCTTCCTTGTCTTGCCTTGGCTACCATCTTGCTCTTTATTCTTAATTTCTTCATTTTCATTTTTCAAACTATTAATCTCTTCCATGGAAGCCATAAGTTTATTCAAGAGATCTTCTTCAAAGTCTTCTTTGTTCTCTTCATCTTCTAGGTTTTCTTTAGCCTTGTTGTCATCTCTCTTATCTTCAGCTTCCTTGACGGATCCTGGACTTCTTTCTTGTTTTCGATCATATTCTTGACTAGAGATCATTGTCAATGCTCCTTTTGAGTGAAGATCATGAATTTTGTCCCATATGACTTTTTTTTACGAATATTTTTCAAAATTGGCCTTCACAGAATTTGGTAAACCATTCAAAATTGCCTTCATTTCTCTTGTATTGTACTCCTTGGATTCTTCGTTCATCATGTCATTAGTAATCACTGGTTTCCAAAATTCAATTCCTTGAGTATTCAAGAAATTCCTCATTCTTACCACCCATATATCAAAATTTCCATTGAACAATGGAGCCTTCACAAATTGATTTACTTCAATTTCAATGTTTGAGGAAGACACATCTTTAGGAGGATTGGAGACTTTCTTCATTGGCTTTGCCATTTGTGTTGTAATGATCAACCTTCAAGCTGTTAGGCTTTGAGTGAAGGTACTGGCTCTCATACCAATTGTTGGAAATACTGAGAGGGGGGTGCATCAGTATTTCTTTTCAATTGTTAATTTTACCAGTTAGATCACCTATATCTAGAACGAAAAATGAACAATAAGAATAAATGCTTTTATTAATTTCTTCTTTACAATAAATCAAGTACAATATATGTAGGGCTCCAACCCTAGATGAAGACACCAATCTTCAATCTCCCAGGCTCCAACCTGTATTTTCCAAGCAATGACTTGGACTTACAAGGCTCCAACCTTGTCAATTCTGAGGCACCAACCTCAAGGGCTCCAACCCTATATTTGGTACAGGCTCCAACCTGGTCTCTTGAGGACTCCTATCCTCTAGGGCTCAAACCCTATCTTCCAAGGCACCAACCTTGTCAATTCTGAGGCACCAACCTCAAGGGATCCAACCCTATATCTGGTATAGGCTCCAACCTGGTCCCTTGAGGACTCTTATCCTCTAGGGCTCCAACCCTATCTTCCAAGGCACCAACCTTGTCTCTATGAGGCTCTAACCTCCTGCTTCAATTCGTCAAGATATATTTGGTTATACTTCACGACTCCCAATGTCTTCTTCAACGAGCCCTGTCAATAGTCACTTAGTCTTCATTATAGTCTCCACATTACATCATCAATGACAACCTTTTCTTCTTATAAGGTGTCACCATTTCTCTTCATCATACCCAAACAATTTCTCCAAGTTACCTCATGATGACATCAATGCATCAATAATATCTCCAACACCTTCAACGTGTCTTCAATAGACAGCCCAAGTTTTGCACTTGCTTTAAGCCTCTTCAAGTGCTTCTTCAAGAACTCTCCAAGGGAGTCTTCACAAGGTGCTCCAAGAGTGTCTTCACACGATGCTCCAAATGGCCTGCTCCTTAAGGTTGTCTTCACAAAATGTCTTCAATATGTTGCCCAAGTTTGCACTTATCAACAAGTCAAATCTACACACTAGACTTCAAGAGACCTCAAACAATACTAGAGATTCTCCAAGAATTAATGCTCCTTTAATAGCTACTTCAAGATGTCTTCAATAGGTCTCCATAAGTATTCTAAAGGTGACTCCAAAATCTGTCACAATTCTGCCTCGGGACTGCTCCAGATATGATGCCCAAAACCACCGTTCAAGCCATGACCAATGACTAGTATTAATGTTGGAACAAGCCACACCAGAAACTTCACACTTTTCTTAGACTGCTCCACAAATTTGAGCTATAATGGTGATTTTCCAAGCTTCTCCATGCAGTCACAGGGTTGTGTCTCTTATGTGACTAGTCCAAAATCTTTACTTTGTTTTAGGATTGTTCTTGCTGCAATATAGGTCTGGTCCTAGTTAGGGCTTGTAACTAACTGATGCAACCCCTTATCCTACCTTCCAGACCTTCTCCAAGGCTGTGGTCTTGTTTTCCCTTGCTTCTTGTGTTTAGGGCTACCTTCTAGGATGAATTTAGGCTTAGATTAGGCCTATTAGCCTTTTCCAAACTGCCAAGAACTCCTCTAGATTTCTGTGGTCTGCTATTGAAATCCTTAACACCCTTTTTCTATACCACAGATCCAAGTTTATGATTTTTACAGTGTAGTAGCAATAGGTCTGAATACAACGATTGCCCAAAACAATCTATGTCTTTTATCTTCCTCAGCCCCCTTCACACTTTTGTGTTTTCCTAATTTTCTGTGTTTTTTTTTTTCACTGAAATTCTTGACCCAAAGGAGGGAGTATGAACCTTTATATACATATTTTCAATTTGAATGAGGAGACGTGACTTTTTGGAGTGAGGCCAACTTGAGAGAGAGAGAGTGTAGGTTGGCTCACTGCTAAATATAATTTCCTTAACTTAAAAAAATCAATATCTTTCAAACCACTTGGAGTTTCGTGCTGAGTAATATCTCGTTGGAAAGGAAAAACTATTCTCTTCAAGGTGGTGTAGGTCCCATATTGAAATATTTCCTCTAAGGTTGGAAAAAAAATATTTTCTTTGTGTTCGTCCTTAAATTATTTAGTGTAGAAAATGATCAAGACAGTATGGCTTCTTTGTTTGGCTTCTCCATTGTTTTTCTTCTCCATTATTTGGCTTCTTCATCATCATAGGAACATGTAAGACATCCTTGTCATCATGATAGTGTCCAAAAATGTGTATCATCCATGTCATCACATAATTGTGCAGTGATATGTTATAGTGCAGCATCATTAGGAGAACTTCAAAATAGTCTTCCAACCTTCAAATGATATCTTCCATGTTATCATATATTATTTTAACCTTCATCAAGTGCCATCATCAATTGTGGTCATTCATTTAGTGTATGACTCCATATGTCATCAAAGGTTAAGGTCTAGATCATCAAGGCATATGCAACATTATAGCTAGTTCAAGGACTTCTTAGGACTTCTTCATTAGTGGTTTGACATCTTCATGAGTTGACATTTTCATTGATGGCATCCTTAGCACTTAGGGATTTCATAAGGTTCATTGACATCACAAGAATATTTTCCATCACAGCTATTGACATCAATGACAACCTTGATTAACAAAAGGCTTGGCAGAAAGGGCTCAACTCTAACCTTAGACTTTCAAACGACACAAATGAACTGAAATGAGCCATATTAGTCAATATATAACCCTTTTCTCATTATTATATAGTTCATAACTAGAGCTCAGAATGCCCAATTACAAAACCACAATAAACAAAGTGATCAGAACCTCATCACATTCCAAATAGGCTTCATACATCCACACCTCAGAAAAATTCATGGTTTTTAGTTACAACAGGTATGCCCTCTCTTATCGCTTTCCATTCAACGTTATTTTCAATATGTTTGAATATAAAATATGCTTTTATCTAGGGTATTGGTTGCAGGTACTACAAGCACTCAAAATCACCTGTTACCCCGAACAATAAAGGTATAAGAGCAGGTATCATTCTATCCTTAGCATGATAGGCTCCCCAAATAAGCTTTGCATATCTTGACATCATTTCCCCACAGAAATAAACCATAGGTTCCATTCACCCAACCATGTTTATCATCACCTCACCTCGCACATGATAAACGTTCTCGCGGGTTAGTAGATCCGACTCACCCTCCATGGCATCCATCACTCAAATATATCATACACCAAGGATCTAGTGCAATGGACATAACATCCTAGTCTGGGAATCACTTCATGTTCACTCATCCATCATACATCAAGTCAAGTTGTATCCATGTCACGATAAAACCCCTTTCCCGGACAACCATTCTCATAATCAGATCAAATACGCACCACTGTGTCTTGCACTTGGCCTATAACGCTCACACCGAGACCAACCATCGCACTGAGACCAACCAATAGGGCCCCCACCCTCAGAAAAACACCCTCCTCACATCATAGTGACAGATTATTTTCATGTTTATTGGGGCACCCGTCTCCATGCTTGTACATCCAAACCCATTATATATTATTTTGGAAAGTGTACAAAGGTTTTTTAGGAGAGAAATCCCACCCATCCACCCACGTTTCTCACCTAGAAGTAGTCCCTAGTCACCCTTGGTCGAAGCTTCACATCCTTTTCCCAAAGCCCACCATGACAATCATAAAAACCACACACCCACCCTGGACGTCCTAACGACTCTAGGTATTTCCTCACCATAAATTGTTATAACTTTTGCCACTTGCATTTAAAAGCTCCTGCCTCGTGCCACTAAACTACCATAATCAGTTACAGCCATTTCTCTTCATCATGCCTAAGTTAACCTATCACACCCCACCCTGCTACATCAGAGATATTGGTCCCTTGCATCAGTACTCCTTTTAGTCGGTTAGTGCTTTCTTCTTGTCGACTTCAACAACCATCTTCCAAGAAGGAGGTAGTACCTTGGATGGATCCTCACCTTGCTAGGGGCATCCTCGGATGGCACTATGGGAGTCATCATTTCCCACTGATGTCATTGATCCTCTTGAAATTGAACTTCAACATAAACTTTCATGTCAACAAGGTATCGTACTTCATAACCATTGCACTCTGTCAGAATTCGTCAAAGACCTCGTGAAATGATACGGATATCTTTCAGCAATGCTTACATGGGGAGGTCCCCCATGGTTAGATACCCCTGCATACAATGAGAATTTGTTCTAAAAACAAACATTCCATACCAATATTATGCGTGTGGGCACCAAATTCAACCTAATGTCAAAGAAAAACGCCCCTAAGGGCATCAACGACCGTCGCCATCAACCAAAAGCAGGTCACTACCACAAAAGTGACACCGACATAACCTCTATCTGTGAGATAAGCTTAACTATTCAGAACTTCACGAGCATGGGACATGCCCGCCTTGTAGAAATATTTTTTTTTAATTTATTCTTGCAAGTTTCCGACAGAGCACGGTACTTATTTTACTCACAGTAAGGGATCTCCAACCTCAACTTTCAAGAAAGTTACTCTCTCTCTCTCTCTCTCTCTCTCTCTCTCAAATGGATTACACATAAAAAGAAACTATAATGAATTTCAGCTATACAGTTTTTCCTAGACATCATACATTAGGGGCCAACTATTAACACTAGAAAATCATACAAGAAAAAGACATCAGAACATGTCAAGCAGAAGATACAAATAAAGATATACATGGAATAAATACATTATAGGAGATGAAATTTTAACTTTTCCTAAGGTCAAGGCGGAAAATTTATTGAAATGCGCACACAAATCACTTAATCTTGGCGATATTCACAGATTTTTATTTGATATCCGCAAATAACATCGCAATTATCCCTCAGATAGTTGTGCAGACATGAGTATGCGGAAAGTCACCATCCGACACCACTTAGCACACTTGGAGAAAAATATTCTCACTCAAGCTAGCCAAGTACAACCACCTTAGAGGCACCTTGAGGCTTTAGTGCAGCACACAAAGGAATCATCCCCCCACTCTTGTGTCAACATCCATATTGTACCAAGAGAAGGAGGGAAATTTTGAAATTTATCTACAAAATCTAGCCATGGGAAGAGAAACAGGAGAACGCATTATGGCTAGATTTCTTGACGCAAAACCAGTTTGTGTTGTCCAACAACAAGAGGATTGGAAGAATTCAATTGTTGGCCATCCAACACCTCAATCCAAGAGATAATAAGTTCACCACATGCTCATCTATCTACCATCCATCGAGAGGGAAGAGAGGCTTTCCGAAAGCTTGAGGGGAAGAGACACCCTTGTATTGGATATTAGAGCTCCATGGCTCTAAGGATCTATTACAAGAGATTTAGCATCATATTTTCTTATACCACCAGCACCTAATAAAGGGAGAGAGCTCTCAATTTGAGTTATTAGTGTGTTTTCTCGATTGAGCTTGTTATTGTACATGCTATTTTTCTTTTTCATTTCTTCTTTGATGTAGCATGCTATGTTTCCATTTTACTTAGTTTACTACATGTTGAATTTGTTCCACTAATGATCTAACAAAGAAATTGGCCTGTGACTTGCTTGTAGGAAAGAAGCCCCTTATTAAGCATAGTGTATTTTGTCTGCCCGTGCGTCAGATACACTACAACAAATGATGAAGGTGATTTTTTAACCAGGTAACATGCAGTATCCACTGCCTCAGCCCAGAATTCTTGTCCTAACCTGGCACCACTGAGCATGCTTCTTGCCTTTTCCATCAAGGTCTTGCTCATTATTTATGCAAATCCATTTTGCTGAGGTGTGTATGGAGTAGTATTTTGTCATGCTATACCACACTTCTTACTGAAATCTTCAAATTCCTTCTTGTAGAACTCTCCACCATTATCTACCCTCAACACCTTTATCTTATTTTCTATCTAGTTTTCCACCAGAGCCTTAAACTCTTTAAATATTTCAAAGACTCAAGATATATTCCTGAGAAAATATATCCATTTATTCCTTGATAATTCATCTATAAATGACACATAATACACAGACTTAACCAGTGATGAAACCGACACAAGTCCAAACATATAATCGTGCACAAGGTCTAATATCCCTTTCGCCCTCTTAGCAATAGAGGGGAAACTCGCCCAATTTTCTTCCCATATACACAATGTTCAAAAAAATTGAAATCCAGAGAGAAATTAAACATACCTTCTACCATACTATTACCATGAAGTATTAAAAGGCCCTTCTCTAATATGTCCAATCCTTTGATGCCACAACATGTTCTTTTCTCCATATACCACAAGGTTTTCAGCTCCACTTTCAGGAACCATAAAACTATTGCACCCATCAATAACAGTGATACCCATAAGCTTGTAAAGAGTTCCAATCCAAACTCTCCGCATCAATACCAGTGCTACCTGAACCATCTTGCAGGTATCCTTCTCGAACACTATTTTTACACTTGCATCATCCATTTTTCTTACAGAAATAATATTTCTAGCCAATGCAAGAATATTCATAACACCAAGAAGTGTTCCAATCCCTCCACCTTGAAACTTCATCTTGAATTTTCCGCATCCAATGATTTTTTCCATCCTATCATCCCCTAGGAAGAAATCACCACCATCATATTTTCCATACTTGCAAAAGCACTCCCTATGGCGAGTGAAGTGAAATGATGCACATGATTCAATCAACCATGCTTCATGATCTACATGTGTACTTGAAGAAGAATCCAAGTACACATCCCCACCTTCATTTGAGGTGGTTTTCACATCTACAAAAGGAGCATCATCGGATCCCTTTCCTTTGTCAGGATATTGAGATCTACAATACTTTTTTTAAGTTCCCTTCCTGTCCGCATTTCCAGCACACCTTTACAGGTTTTCCTAGAGATTTTGATCTCCCTCTAGATTTAGATCTCCCACTCAAGGAATTATTTTTGTTTCTATTCTAGAATCGTCCTTGTACAGAAAATGAATCTCCATTCTGGCCCTCCATATTTTAAAGTCTCATATCCTCCGACATCAAGGATGAGACAATTTCATCAAACTTATAGGTAATTGTATTGCTACCTATTGCAACAACTATATTGTCCCACAAATTTGGTAGAGAACACAAAAAACTGATGCATTTATCTTCATCTGAAATTTTGATATCAACAGATAATAACTGGCTTACCAGAGTACTAAAGGAATTCAAATGCTTTGTCTCTGAGTCTCCATCATTCATCCTCAGGTTATACATATTTTTCTGTAGGAACAATTTGTTCACCAGAGACTAAGATTGGTACAAAGTCCCTAATTTTTCCCACAAAGCCTTTGTCGTAGCTTCCCTAGATACATTCAACAATACCAAATTTGAGATACAAAACTATATTGTGCTCTTTACTTTCCAATCCAACTTTACCCAGTCTTCATCTGACATTATCATTGGTTTAGTACCCATATCTACCATGATCCACGGATATTTATCCACAAACAAATCCACCATCTTGAGATTCCACAGCTCAAAAATATTACCATTAAATTTATCAGTCTCTATCTTTCCACTACTAGCCATCTTCTTTCACCTCAAGAATCAATCTCACAAATCTCCCACTAAACAGGATCTACCACAAGCTTGAGAAAAACCCCTCAGCAACAAAGGTGTCCCCTTGAATTCGAAACAACTCTGATACCAAATGTAGGTTTTAAACCTGTATAGAAATTACCTGCAAATGAATTCTTAAAAAATATAAAATAAACAATGGCGAGAACCCAAACATAAAACACATATACACAGATATTTTCCCCTGGATCCCAAAACCAGGACTACCAAATTGATTTTTCATTATATTCCTTCAATGTTACAATACAGATATATACATTTCGAAGCATTCATAAAACCTAATCCATTAACCCTAGATTAGAACATAATCGTAGTTACCTTGAACGAATCTACAAAATACCATGGACAAAAAACCATCATGCTAAAAACCATGTGCAAAACCCATTCACAAAGCCATAGGTAGGCTCATCGACCTAATTGAGGGTCGAAAAAAAATTTCCCATAACGTGGCCCCGAACCCTGTGTATGGGGGCTACCTACCCCCTACAAAACCCTTGATAGGGGGGGCTTGTAGTGCTCAACTTAGTGTTCCTAAATTGAGGTCATAAATTGTCAACCAGAGCTAGTAAACTGCTGAAGTGAGGTGCACTATATGTGCCTAGGTATCTGTTTCTCACTACGTTGTATTTAGTGTTTTTCTGATGTTTTGGGTTTTATGGTTTTATGTTAAAAATGAAAAGAACTAAGTGTTGGTAAAGAGAAGTGGATGTTTACACTAAAACAGAGAAAAACCTATTCTAAACTGTGTATGACACTAAAGAACAGAAAATGAAAAGCTTGATAATGACTCCTAGTAAGGAAATAAATCACAACATGAACTCAATAACTCATAGCATGAACTCATCCAATTCATTCATTAGGAATATGTTGGAATATTTTGAGAAAAGGACAAGTTTAGTACAAATGAGGTTCTCCTAAGTACACAATCATCTTACAATATTACAAAGAATCTCATCCATGGCTAGAAGTTTATTGGAACACAATTGAAAAGATTATTTTTAACACAATAAGATTTCTACTCTGAATTGAATTGTAATGCTAAGATTATTCCATTATGCAGCTCAGCTTGTCACTACTAAGCCTTATCTGAAAGTTAGAGATTTTCTATAGTAGTTTTGGGAAAAAGGCTTATTTGTGATATTGCAAAAGATTGCAGAACGATCAAGGCCTTAAACTGATATCACTAATTCATTCTTGTCCATATGATGATGCATTAATAGAAAGTCAGAAAAATATTAGTTTGTAAACAATCAAGGCTGTGAAGTTTAATTTTGACAGTCAACACAACTTAAAGAACAATGGATGACACTGAACTAGAATGCAATTGATCAAACTTGAAACACAATGATCACAACTAAACTAGAATGCTTTTAGCCTATCTTTGAAATACAGTGAACTGGAACTGAACTAGAATGTCACTAATCTAACTTAAAGTACAATGGATAGAGTTATACTAGAGTGCCATTATCAAACTTGAAACA
This sequence comes from Pinus albicaulis, assembly GCA_034641835.2. NCBI lineage: Eukaryota > Viridiplantae > Streptophyta > Pinopsida > Pinales > Pinaceae > Pinus > Pinus albicaulis. Next base: position 1,259,497,038 of record CM076570.1, read on the forward strand.
CGGTGACAGAATTAAACTAGAGTAACATCTACCTCCGGAGTATTACAACTAGACTAAAGATGCAACTAATCACTGAAATGTTTCAGCTCTGTCTCATTCGGAATTAGTGGTATTTTGGAATAGTTTGTAGAACAGGACTGGCTGCAACATGTTATACAAATGAGCATGAAAGCATAAAATTCGACAAAACACAACAAAGCTCTAAAACACCACAGCTATGTCTCATCCAAAATTAGTGATATTTTGGAAGAGTTTATAAGATCATGACAAGCTGTAACAACTGATCTAATTGAGCATAAGAACGTAAAACTAACTCCTAAAATACTACAGTTACACCTCATTCGACATTAGTGATATTTTGGAATAATACGTAAGAACGAGACTAAACTGTAGCATCCAATGCAAGTGAATATAAAATGCAAAGTTCAGAAAGTCAATTGAACTAGGAATGAAACGAGGCTAAGTTACTTATCTAAATCATATGAACAAAGCTTCTCAGGTAGCAAGGGCCCTCTACCACTGGAGTAGCACGCAAATCTACTCAAGATTGACTCAGCTCATGCAATAAAATGGTGTTTCTTTCATTAAAAGAGATATTCTTCAAAACAGAGGATTACGTCTTCTGAGATCTAGCAACAAAACAAAATCTAACCAGCTGTTTCTCGGTCTCCCGAGTCATACTTATAATGAAGTTACATAACTACTCTTGCGAAAAATAGGGATAAGTGTCTTTCCCACTTCTAATCAAATAAAAACTCTTATTAACAGTTGTGTACTTTACTGCGGACATCTGTAGAGTCCGTGTCTTGATAGGAGACTGCTTCTCCTCTACGTGCATAACCGCTTGGAGACTTTAACTCAGACTTCGTGGGGAGCAAGAGATGATGGGGAAGCATTGTGGATTTCACCCATATACCTTTTTCTTTGCAGTGACACCTAGAACCTACGTAAACATGAGGATGGTTGCAGAACAGACGACTAGCTACAGAATGCCTGTATTCTGTAGCCGAGTCTTAGTCAAAAATTACTACACCAACAAAATCATGAAAATATAACAAGTTAGTCATTATATAAATTCTTAAAGAAAATTTAATTAATCTTATTGATCATTTAAGCCTGTGATTGATGAGGGACAAAGAAAATGAAGTAGAATGTGGTGAAAGAGAAGAACATCTTTGGGGCTCAACATACCCCCACTGCAAAGTTTTTGCATGTCCTCATGCAACTACTCCATGTACTCTGAGACCTCTGCTAGGACATCCAACCCTCTTCTTCTGCTTTGTCTGACAGTCAATGGTCTTCTAGGCTTCCTTATGACTAACTTGAATCTTAAATTTGTAAGTGCCCTGATTAGCTTTTTGATTTTCTTCTTCAATTTTTCACTGGCCTTGTACAATTTCTCCATTTGTAGAGACAGAGTTGAATTCATATCACTCTTTAGTTTCACCTTCTCCCTCAAAATTTCATTCTCATTCCTAATATGCCTATTGAGTACTTCTAACTCATACTTATCTCTTCTTAGCACATCAATTTCATATTTTGGTGGGCTGGGAGTTCTGTCTCTACTTTCTGAAGCTCTCCTCTCTAATGACTCAATATAATTGTAAATTTTTTGTTGTGCTGGGTCTATTTCTGGAGTTTCTTCATCCTCAATGTTTATGATTCATGTTTTTCTAGCCTCTGTTTTCTTTAGTATACCTCTAAGTCTGTGGCTCCGTCTTGCTTGAGATGGCCCTTCACCTCTTTCTTTGGCATATCTTCTTATTATCCTCTCCTTCTTAAGTTGCTTCTTTATTTGAGCCAATTTCTCAGAAATCATCTCTTCACTGTCCTCTTGAATCGATTTACCAATTTCAACTTCAACAAATTTGGAAATTTCCCTTCTCCTGCTTCTTCTTGTAGGTTTGCTTTCAGGTGGAGATTCTTTGGGTTCCTCAAAATGGTTCCTCACTAGAAATTTTTCCCAATTATCTCCCATTTTCCTCAAATGATGTTCAATTAAGATTTTGACTAAACCATGGTGATACAAATTTGTTTCTAGAAATTGAACCCTTTTTTGAACATTTGAGGCCATTCTCTTCAGACTATGAAGTAGGAAAAAGGGCAAATTAATTTCCTCATCTAAGAAATGCATCATTAATCGAATATGATATACATAGAGGGTACCAAATATACCTTCACAAGTGATAAATTTTTGCAAAATGAGCAACATGTTCCTCCACTTATTCTTTAATGCCGAGCTAGGAATACCCTTTTTAAAAATGGAAACATCCATACCTGGAGTCTTAAGCATTTGCCTCCATGCTTCGTTATGGAATTCCCTATTTTTGAACCACCTTTCTCCTTGTCTAGGTAATTTCGTTGCCTCTGCAATGAAAGCCTCTGTAACAGTGAATTTAATATCTCCTATTTCGACCTCTGCTCCATTGAAGGACCTTGCAAATGTTTTAGTCACCTCTTTGTGAAAACCATGAAATTTATCCAAAAATTGCAACCAACCAGCCTATTGTAGCATTTCTCTTATTTGTGGATAACCTTCCAAGTACTTGGCTCCAACTGGTTCGGTCCTCACTATGAGACCCATAGCTTCTCTTTTCAACCTTCAAATTACTGCTCCTCTGCTCACGGTGAAAATGGTTGTTAAAGAGATGTTTCTGCCCCAAAGATGTTTCCTCTGTTTTACAGACCGGAATGGCTAAGTATTGGCTACGGAAAGGAATGATATGGAGTGGCTATGAAACGAGTGTAATGCGCTGAGGATAATTCACACGGATTAATGAGTTGAAATCTATCACAGAAGAAAACACCATGGAGATATTTCGTTAAGAAATTCAAAATCATCATTAAAATCTTTGGCCTAGTGATGTGACTGATTAAATCACTTCAGTACTTTAACCATTAAGTTTTAAATGATGATCGAATATGGTAAGATGGAAGGGTTTTTGTCCAAAGTTTTTATGATATGGTTGATAGGCATGATCAACATGACTAATTAAAATAACTTTTTTGAATCATATATGACTTAACTATGCTAAAATTTCATGATTTGTCACCATAATAATTTCATACATTTTCCTTTCCTTTGATTTTCTTTGTGGTTTTGATATGCCTTGTCCTCAATCATTGATCTTCAATGCCTCATAACTCCTTTGATTTTTCTTGTTGTCTTGAATATGCAGGATCAATTTTCTGCTAAATAAAATGTTTACTGGATAGTGCCTTCAGGATCTCTAGCTGCAGAATGTTTGTCTGGCTGCAGAATGTCTTCCTAGCTGCAGAATGTCTGACTGATTGCATAATGTACCTGTAGAAGTCTTTGGAACATGAAATGGAATGGTTTTAAGCATGAATGGAATGATGGAATATTGTATGAAATGAATTAAAAATGGATAATGAAATATGGTGTAATGGAATATGAGTGAAGTGAATGATGGAATGAAATGAGTCACAACTATGAAGTGGAGTGAAAAAGTGGCCTGCAACTTTTGATGTGTATTCTTCAATTGCAGAAAAGATCAAATTTAAAAATCTGAGATGGAAATGAGGTGGACCATGGAATGAATGAAGTATGGAATGAAGTGGAGTATGGATGAATGGAATGAAATGAATCATAAGTGAAATATGGATTTGCACTTATGATTTTGTAATAGCTACTTGCAGAAAAAGAACAAAATGGAAAACTTAAAGTGTCAGAAAGATTCTGATTTTCACTCTATCTTTTCTGTATAAACATGCTAATCAGTGATTAGTTTTCATGTTTATACTTTATTATTTTTTTAATATTTTTTTATTTTTTTTTCAAATATCTGACTTCAGAAAATTCAATTAAATTGATGAAGAAGAAAATTTCTTCTTCATTAACTTCACATCACTGTTTTCCTGGAATCTTTTGAAAAATTATTCTCTTTAAAGTGGCTTGTGATATAGCTTCAATTTATGACCATTCACAAGAAAAGTGACCTCTTCTTCATCTATTGTCCTAATTTTTATTGCTCCATTGTCAAAAATTCTCATAATTTCATATGGTCCAAGCCAATGTGTTTGGAATTTACCTTGAAAATATTTGAACCTTGAATCAAACAAGAGAGCCCAGTCACCTTCTTTGAACTTCTTTTCCTTGATATACTTATCATGCCATCTAGTCCTTTGCTGTTGGACTATACTTGTTTTCTGAACTGCATCTTGTCTGATCTCATCCAATTCATTAATCTGCTCCAATCTGTGCTTTTGTGCCTTTGTTAGATCAAGTCCTAGCTGAACTGCCATTTTGAAAGTTTGAATCTGGAACTCTATGGGAAACAAAACTTACTTTCCATAAACAAGTTCATAAGGAGTATGGCCTGTTGTGCTTCTCCATGTAGTTCTATAGGCCCACAAGGCTTCAAGAAGCCTATCTGCCCAATCTCTTCTATGCAAATGAACAGTCTTCGTTAGGATCCCTTCAATGACCTTATTAGTAGATTCCACTTGACCATTTGCTTGTGGATGATAGGGAGTAGATTTTCTGTGTCTAATTTTGTACCTCTCCATCATTTGTTCCACTAGTCTTGATGTAAATTGAGCTCCTTGATCTGTAACAATTTCTCTTGGGACACCAAAACGAGTAAAAATATCCTCAAAAAGAAAATTAACTACAGATGCTTCAGTAGCATAAAGTAATGGCTTGGCCTCTACCCATTTGGTAACATAATCAGTGCAAACTAATATATATTTCTTTTGTCTTGATGGAGGACTAATAGGTCCCACAAAATCCAAAGCCCATTTTTCAAAAGGTTCAATATGTACCTGAGGCTGCAATGGCATCTCACCTGAAGGAGAAGGTTTCCCTACCCTTTGGCAACTGTCACACCTTTTGACATACTCTTTAGCATCTTTAAAAAAGGATGGCCAATAATATCCTAAATGAAGGATCTTATAAGCTGTTCTTTTATCAGCAAAGTGTCTGCCACAAGGTTCATCATGACATGCCTTGAGGATCTCAGGCATCTCATCTTCCCGAACACATCTCCTAATGATAAAATTTGGACCTGTTTTGTATAACTCATTAGCAACCCATGAATATTTTGCACTGTCATAAATGATCTTTCTTCTGTCTCTTGCATTCATTATTGAAGGAAATTTCCCTAAAACTAAATAATTAGCAATGTCAGCAAACCAAGGAGTTTGAGTAGAAATTGCAAAAAGATATTCATCAGGGAATTGATCTTCAACTGGAGTATTGTCTTTGATGTTTTGGAGTCTAGATAGGAAATCAGCTACTGTGTTTTGTTTTCCAAGCCTATCTAGAATGGTAATGTTGAATTCTTGTAAAAGCAATAACCATCTTATGACTCTTCCATTAGTAATTGATTTGTTCATTAAATATCTAATTGCAGAATGATCTGTGTGAACAAAAGTTTCATAGCCTGTTATATAGTGTCTGAATTTGTTTATGGCATGAACAACAGCTAAAAACTCTTTTTCAGTTACAGTATAGTTTAACTCTGTAGGAGTCAAATTTTTACTGGTATAGTAGATGGCATAAGGAATCGGGTCTTTTTGTCCCAATACTGCTCCTAGAGCTGTATCAGAAGCATCTGTTGAGATATGAAAAGGTAACTTCCAGTTAGGTCCCCTTAATATAGGTGCTTCAGAAATTTTGGTTTTCAGGGTCTCAAAGGCTAACTGGCAATCAGAATTCCACTTGAATTCACAATCTTTGGTAAGTAATTTGAAGAGTGGAGATGCTATCTTGGTGAATTTTTCTATAAATCTTCGATAGTATCCTGTAAATCCTAGAAAAATCCTAACATCTTTTTGACAACTTGGAATAGATAAGTTAGAGATGACTTCAACTTTTGACTCATCAACTCTAATCCCATCCCCTGAAATGTGATGTCCCAAAACAATTCCTTCAGTAAACATCATAAAACACTTTTCATGACTTAGTGAAATATTTGCTTCTTTACATCTCTTTAAGACTTTTTCCAAGTTTGCTAAGGCTTATTCAAATGTGTTTCCATAAACTGTGAAATCATCCATATATACCTCTACACAATCATGTATTAGATCTGAAAAAATTCCTAGTACTTCCCTTTGAAATGTTGCAGGTGCATTGCATAGTCCAAATGGAAATACTCGGTAAGCATAGGTACCCCAAGGATAGGTAAATGTGGTTTTGTCTTGATCTTCCAGTGCTACTTGGATTTGATTATAACCACTAAACCCATCTAAAAATGAGAAGTACTTTTTGTCAGCTAATGTATCTAACACCTGATCTATGAAAGGCAAGGGAAAATGATCTTTAAGAGTAGCTTTGTTTAATTCCTGGTAGTCAATACATACCCTCCATTTACCATTTTTCTTTGGCACAATCACCAAAGGAGAAACCCACTGACTATCTGAAATGGGATAGATGAAGTTGACATTCAATAATTTCTGTAGTTCTTCTTTAACAATCTCCCTAAGATTTGGATTCATCCTTCTCTGAGGTTGTCTGATTGGTTTACAATTTTCCTCTATGTAGATGTGATGAATGCAAGTCTTGGGGCTTATCCCTTTCATATCAGTGTACTCCCATGCATATGCAGAAGAATGTCTCTGTAAAATTTTGACTAGCTCTTCTTGTTGAGATTTTTCTAGGTTCTTGTTTATGTTTAAAGTTTTGCCTGGAAATATCTCAATTGTAGAGCTGCCAAATTTATCCATGGAATAGAGAGACATCTACCTTGATGACAAAAACTCAATGTTGGATTCTTCTTGAAATTGTTCATGTTTATATTCCGAAGAGGATTCAAAGTTTTCCAAGGTATTCAGAATTTGGCTATCTTCACTAATTTCTGAAATTGTGAAGAGAGGTTGTAAGTCTTCTTCATCCTCTATCCATTGAGTATCATCTAATTCTGTAATTGTTCTTGTTGGAGGATACAAGGTAAATTTCTTGGTTGAACTACCATCAGAGATGTACATATCACCGGATCTACAACTAATGAAAGCATCAGCTGTAGCTAACCAAGGTCTTCCTAATATAACAAGGTGTCCTCCTAGATTATTCTTAGGAGTTAGGATCATAAAATCCACAGGATACTCCCAAGAGTCTAGGGACACTGGAATGTCTTCTATTACCCCATCAGGTTTGATCATAGATCTATCTGCTAATTGTAATAATGTGGGTGTAAAAAGAAGATTAGAAAGTTTCAGTTTATCCATGATTTGTCTACTCATTATATTGATTGCTGCTCCTAAATCAATGAGTGTGTTTTGGATCTCAATTCCATTGATGTGAATTTTAACAACTGGATTTCCTGGGTCTAGATACTTTGGAATAGCAATCTTACCCATCATGATATCTGCTATTTTTCCTGCCAGTTGAATTTTCTTTATCTCTCTTATTCTTTTTCCTGTTTTCTTCATGCTCAACTCCTTTATTGTCTTTGATAAGATTGGAATTTCCTTGATGGCTTGTAATAATGGGATCTTAATACAAACATTTCTCAGCTCATCTAGGAAATCATAATTAGGCACCATAATTTGTTTTTCTACACCCCTATCAATTTGTAATCTTTCTGGAAAGGGAGGTGTAGAAGTGGATGTTGATGGCCGCTCTAATATAGGAGTTGAAATTATTGGTTCTTTTTGTTTTGATTTTTCAATGTTTGAGTCTTGGAAAGTTGTGTTCTCTTCAAGACTTTTATTTACCCATAGAGAATCTTCCTCAGAATTGTCTTGCTCTTGTATGATTACAGAAGGTTTCCTCTTTTCAAGTATTCTTCCAAACCTAAGTTGAACATCACTAAGGTCTAAAGGAGTGATCAAATAAGTTGGAAACTGTTGGCCTTCTATCATGTCTGTGTTCTGAGGATTTTTATTGTTGGGGTTTGGTATAGGTTGGGCAGGCAACTGATTTGTTTTCTGAGGAAATGGTAATGGAAGTGGTTGATTTTGATGTTGTGGATTTTGAGGATTTTGTTGAAAATTTTGTTGAGGAGGGAAACGTGGATATGGTGGATAGGATGGTGGATATTGGTAATACTGAGAGTATCTTCCATAGGGATTTTGTGCTCCTTGAGCCCAGGTTTGAGATTGATTTTGAAATTGGGGCCAAGGTTGCTGCCAAGAATTCCAATTTGGTGGAGGTTGATTATACATCTGATCATGAAATCCTTGTGTTTGAGGTCCTTGCCAAGGCCTCCTGGAAACAAAATTGAAAGTTTCTGTGGAACTTGTAGGAGTATCTTCTTGGAAGACAGCTTTAAGACCAGGAAGTGAAGGACAACTCTTGGTCTTATGTTTTTCTAAACAAATTACACAAGTCTCCACAACTTTGGCATCCAAAGGGCACTCTCTCAAGGCATGTTTCTTTCTACATTTGGGACAAAATATTGCTAAGGCATCAGATTCAGCTTTTTGCTTGTTTTGTAACTTAAGGGTGTCTATCTGTTCACTAAGACTCCCCAAGATATCATATTTGAACTCATCAAGCATATGTCCTATTTCTGCCCTACTTACTGTCCCAGAAGCAGACTTACTTGCCCTTGCAAGATCAGGGTCTCTTGGTCCTTTCACAGTTTTAGATTTCCCTCTTGAAAGGTTGATACATAATTCAGTTATCTCAGGTAATGTGAGCTGAGATATATCCCCTTTTCCCATCATGTTAAGGATATATAACCATTCATCCCTAATTGTCTTCAACAAAAGAGCTTTCAAAGTGTCTTGGTCTAAGTTTTCTGTTTTTGCTCTTTTGATGTTGTAGTTAAATCTCTCCAACAAATCTTCCAGATTTTCATCTTCTTTTTGTAGCATTTTAAACACTTCCTCCTTATGGTTGACTGGCATACAGTAATCCAAATACCTCTCTAGAAATGCTTGTTTCATGTCTTCTCATGTCCTAAAAGAACTGTTGATCAAACTCATAAACCACTTCAATGCTGCTCCTTTCAATGTTGAAGGAAATAATTTGAGTTTTTGAGCATCTTGTAAGTAGTCATAGGTTCTACATAGGACTTCAAATTCAAATAGGAAGGTTTCAGGATCTTCAGTTTTAATTCCATAAAATTTTGGAAGGACAGAGGGTGAAATGTTTTTCATAGTTGTATTAGTTTCTTCATCTACTATAGGAAACCCAAAAGAGCTTCCCATTTCTCTTCTACCTCTTCCTCTGCCTCCTTCTCCTTTTGCACCTCTACCTCCTTCTCCTCTACCTCTACCTCTACCCCCTTCAAATAGTGTGTGTTCTCCATTAAAAACTCCTCCTCCTCCTTCTTCTGCCATAGTTGATTCTTCTGTAGAAGTTGAAAATTTTATGTCCCTAGCAGGGGTTCCTGAATCTTCTTCTAAGACAGGTTCAGTGGGTAAAGTGGAAGGTCTTTCTAATGGAATATTTGATCTTAAGTCCTCTGGAATTCTAGGATCAGTAAAGGATGGAATGTGGGTTTGAGTTGGAGGTATGCTGGCTCTTGGTCTTGGTGAAACAAGTGGTGTTCTAGGAATCAAGCTTCTGCTTATTATGAATCTACCCCTTGAGTCTCTTTCTCTACGCATATCATTGATTTTGGGTGGTAAGAAACAAGGCTACCTAGTTACACTTCCCCGGAAATGGCGCCAAAATGTAGTGCTCAACTTAGTGTTCCTAAATTGAGGTCATAAATTGTCAATCAGGGCTAGTAAACTGCTGAAGTGAGGTGCACTATATGTGCCTAGGTATCTGTTTCTCACTACGTTGTATTTAGTGTTTTTCTGATGTTTTTGGATTTATGGTTTTATGTTAAAAAGTAAAAGAACTAAGTGTTGGTAAAGAGAAGTGGATGTTTACACTAAAACAGAGCAAAACCTATTCTAAACTGTGTATGACACTAAAGAACAGAAAATTCAAAGCTTGATAATGACTCCTAGTAAAGAAATAAATCACAACATGAACTCAATAACTCATAGCATGAACTCATCCAATTCATTCATTAGGAATATGTTGGAATAGTTTGAGAAAATGACAAGTTTAGTACAAATGAGGTTCTCCTAAGTACACAATCATCTTACAATAGTACAAAGAATCTCATCCATGGCTAGAAGTTTTTTGGAACACAATTGAAAAGATTATTTGTAACACAATAAGATTTCTACTCTGAATTGACTTGTAATGCTAAGATTAGTCCATTCTGCAGTTCAGCTTGTCACCACTAAGCCTTATCTGAAAGTTAGAGATTTTCTATAGTAGTTTTGGGAAAAAGGCTTATTTGTGATATTGCAAAAGATTGTAGAACGATCAAGGCCTTAAACTGATATCACTAATTCATTCCTGTCCATATGATGATGCATTAATAGAAAGTCAGAACAAGATTAGTTTGTAAACAATGAAGACCGTGAAGTTTAATTTTGACAGTCAACACAACTTAAAGAACAATGGATGACACTGAACTAGAATGCAATTGATCAAACTTGAAACACAGTGATCACAACTAAACTAGAATGATTTTAGCCTAACTTTGAAATACAGTGAACTGGAACTGAACTAGAATGTCACTAATCTAACTTAAAGTACAGTGGACAGAGTTATACTAGAGTGCCATTATCAAACTTGAAACACGGTGACAGAATTAAACTAGAGTAACATCTACCTCCGGAGTATTACAACTAGACTAAAGATGCAACTAATCACTGAAATGTTTCAGCTCTGTCTCATTCGGAATTAGTGGTATTTTGGAATAGTTTGTAGAACAGGACTGGCTGCAACATGTTATGTAAATGAGCATGAAAACATAAAATTCAACAAAATACAACAAAGCTCTAAAACACCACAGCTATGTCTCATCCGAAATTAGTGATATTTTGGAAGAGTTTATAAGATCATGACTAGCTGTAACAACTGATGTAATTGAGCACAAGAATGTAAAACTAACTCCTAAAATACTACAGTTACACCTCATTCGACATTAGTGATATTTTGGAATAATACGTAAGAACGAGACTAAACTGTAGCATCCAATGCAAGTGAAATAAAAACGCAAAGTTCAGAAAGTCAATTGAACTAGGAATGAAACGAGGCTAAGTTACTTATCTATATCATATAAACAAAGCTTCTCAGGTAGCAGGGGCCCTCTACCACCGGAGTAGCACGCAAATCCAATCAAGATTGACTCAGCTCGTGCAATAAAATGATGCTTCTTTCATTAAAGGAGAAGTTCTTCAAAACAGAGTATTTACGGTCTTTTGAGATCTAGCAACAAAACAAAATCTAACCAACAGTTTCTCGGTCTCCAGAGTCATACTTATAATGAAATTACATAAATACTCTTGAGAAAAACAGGGATAAGTGTCTTTCCCACTTCTAATCAAATTAAAACTCTTATTAACAGTCTTGTGCTTTACTGCGAACATCTGTAGAGTCCGTGTTTTGATAGGAAACTGCTTCTCTTCTACGTGCATAACCGCTTGGAGACTTTAACTCAGACTTCGTGGGGAGCAAGAGATGATGGGGAAGTGTTGTGGATTTCACCCATATGCCTTTTTCTTTGCAGTGACACCTGGAACCTACGTAAACATGAGGATGGCTGCAGAACATACGACTGGCTACAGAATGCCTGTATTCTGTAGCCGAGTCTTAGTCAAAAATTACTACACCAACAAAATCATGAAAATATAACAAGTTAGTCATTATATAAATTCTTAAAGAAAATTTAATTAAACTTATTGATCATTTAAGCCTGTAATTGATGAGGGACAAAGAAAATGAAGTAGAATGTGGTGAAAGAGAAGAACATCTTTGGGGCTCAACAGGGCTTATGCCACCCCTCTGACCCCCTTGATATGCTCATCGCAACGAACAGGGGGGGTGATAGCCCCACCTGTAACCCCCCAGCACGTGCGACTAGTCATGGAAAGAATATAACACATGCCCAACATAACAATTGGGATTTTGTAGCCACATGTTGACTCTTATCCCCTGCCATTTACACTATCATCCATAGAATATACCTCATTAGTCTTGATGCCACATGCCCTACTGGAATTTTTTTATTGAGTGGTTGATTTTCTTTTATAAAATGTGTTCAAATCAAATCCACAGTGGTCCTCGGATCTGCTCTCCCTACTGTTAAGTTTACTCGCGCAGTCCTACACAGTAAATTAGTGAGGAAATATATGTCATCTCGATCAATCAAGAGCTTATAGTCCCCAATCCTAAAAAATCCCTTTTTTCATCCCACCATTGGATTATCCAACTCAAGAGATCCTCTTGACTTTTCATTAGATCAAGTCTTGCATACTTTAGTAGCCCACATCATTTTAGAGTAGCTAAACATGCTAGATCATTTAGCATTTGTATTTCCTCATGGTCATGAGCTCTTTCTCTCCAAATAATAATTTTGATTAGTTTATTCCTGCATCATAAGAACCCTTTATTTTCCTTTTTCCAGCAAAATTACCCTACAAATCAAGAAATTTTCTTTTTCTTACTGCTTAAACAGCTAATGCGGCCTTTTTCACTCCACAGAACGTGCTAACACACTCTTCCTTTGTGGGAAGAGTGTGCTAACATGCCCCCTAGTATGGTTGACTGTGTTACCCGACCAAGCCATGTAGGGAAATCCTAAAAACTTAAAATTACCATAAAAAAAAAAAATTAAGGAATCAAATGCAAGCTTAGGATGAGTTCTCTTACCTGGAACTGACGTGAAGTAGAATGGTTACCCGGTGTGCTCACAATTTCTTAGGGAATTTTTTCTCCTTTTTCTCTCCATAACACTCTCACCAACTTCAACTAGTGTAAATGAGGGCATGTTTTCTGTTATCACCAAATTGAGTCATGTCTGGTTTGCTTCAATGGTAAACTTGGAGTAACTCTTTCAAACCACTTGCAACTGGAAATTAGCCTCTCCAGTCTGAGAGGTCTCTCTCAATTTATCTAATGATTTTCTCAGTTAGGTATTAAATCAGATGGCTAACTCTGAGTTGGATTGAATGCGTTTTTATGTAGGTGAAAAATGTATAAAGTTTACTACCATTGGGATTATGGAGTCAATATGAAAACTAAGTCATAAGACAATATATATCATGGAATTTGAGGCAATTATGTTCTTATAAAACCACACATGAAGGATAGAATAGAAATTTATATGCATACAGGAAGTTGGAGCATGTCACCATGAATTCCATGTGATTATACATAAGAAAACTAATAAAACATGACAAAACAGAAGACTGGGTGTATAAATGGAAGTTGGAGCATGTAATCATGAATTCCAAGTGATCATACAACTAGAAAACTGGAGAGAAAGTAAAATATCTATATAATAAACATACTTAAGAATACATAGAAGAATCTCAAGTCTGAAATAAGCTGTTGCAATTGTATATTACTAATAGACAAAGATTACAAGAGTAGTGCCTTCATAACATCTCCTAACCCTATTCTAACTCTAAATTTCTCTCCTTTATTAAATCAAGACTCATACAAATGATATTACACCTTGATAGCTTCAAATTCCCACCTCAGAGACCTATTTCAAACATGATTCCATCACTTGGAGACTTCCTAGGGATATTTCTGTTTTGCAGAGTTTGAATACAAAAAGGACTCTTCTTTCATTAATAGTTAAACAAATCAATTTATAACCCTTATCAACTGCAACCAACTAATTTTCTGAGTGTACTAGAGTATTGATGTGTCATTATGCCACGTGGATGTTGAGATGGACCTCCTCCAACTCGAATTTTTACAATTTTTTCAACAAATATAGTTAGTAAAAATTCTGAAAAATAGACTTCAAAGATGAGTGTATAATTTCAAAACCCTGATGGATTTGTAGAAACTGAGAGATTTTTTTGTGCATGGAACTGTGTTGAAGAAAAACCTCTTTCATATTTCCAAAATAAGTTTTTAATTTGGTCTAAAATCAAACTTGAAGTTGACTACTAAAACAGTCATGTACAGAAATTTTCATAGTGTGTTTTAGTAGCGTAGGAAAAATGGTTTTTCCATCAATCTTCTTGACTTATTTGTTGTTCCAACATGTCAATCATGTCATAAAACCTTACCACCATGGATCTCCCTCCTTGAATCATGCAAAAACTAAATTTAAAATAAAAAATACACCTACAAGTTTTTTCGTAGCGTTTTTCTGGCTTCAAGCCTGAAGCACGCTACGAAAACTTCTAAAAAGGGAAGAATTTGCAGTTTAGAAATGAATTCATATTTAGAAATTATTAATATATCTTGGAAACTTGGAGGAGATTTTTGTAGATAAAAATTATTTGAAGAAAAACCTCTCTTCTTTTTTTAAATACCATCTCCAACTGTCCAGAATCTGCATTTGCAAAACATGTATAAAACAGGAAAATTCTGTTTTCTAAAAATAGGGCCGAAATACATCATTGTATCTCCAAATTTGTAGCACCTTTGAGAAAAGTGAAAGTGGTTATTGTTATTTGATATGTTATTGAAAATAACCTCTCTCATTTTCTTAAAATAGTTCTCTGTTTTCCCATAAACCTCCCTTGAAGTTGACTGCTCAAAGTCAGAAAACAGAGAAATGCTTCATATTCGCTACGAAATTTTCAGGTGTTTTCGTAGCATTTTCTGCCTATTTTACACTGAATTCGCTACGAAAAGTTGTAAAAATGGCTAGTGGCTCTTTTTTGAATTTAAATTCTTGGGGAATTAAAACTAACAGCATATGATGACTGATGGGACATAACATGAACTAAATGGAGGTGGCCTTGAAACTTAGGATAGGTTAAATATGTAAAAAAAATGAAATTTTCCTATACCAACTTGAAAGGCTTAAGGAGACCTTGTCCTTTTGATAAATAAATTGTATGACCATGTCAAGTAATATTTCAAAAAATTATGAGTGATAACAGTTGGTGCGTCTGCCGGGAGCACTTGAACTACAGGTTCATTAGATAAATTGAGAGAGCCCTCTCAGACTAGAGAGGCTAATTTCCAGTTGCAAGTGGTTTGAAAGAGTTACTCCAAGTTGACCATTGAAGCAGCCCAACGGGACTCAATTTGGTGATAAAATTTTTCTCAATTAGGTGATAACATTTTGGTGTCGTTTCCAAGGACCGAAGGTGTAAATTTTCCGTGGGAAGAACGACAAAGTTTTAGTTCTAAGGTCTGAGAGCAATATACACTTAGACACATATTAGTTGTATTTCTGCTTTGGAGACTCCACACATCAAATAATCAATTGGAAGGTGACTTCGCTGCTCGAGGATTAGTAGCTTGATAAAGTTCCAAGATGAGTTCCATTGCAAGAATAAATGTCAAGTGTGCCCCTATGAATCGGTCTCACATCCTTGGTTTTCCAAATCCTATGCCAAAGGTTGATTTGTTAAATGATCTTCCTATATTTAAAGATGAAAATAAAGACAATGTTGCTCTTCATTTGGTTAGATTCCATATGCATGTACATAGACTTAAGGTTCAGTTCCCTGAGGATTGTCTCATGAAGATGTTTATGGTCACATTAGAGGGAAAAGCATGGTATTGGTACGAAAGCTTGCCAAATGGTTCATTATATTCTCTTGATGATTTCCATGTTGCATTTTATGAGATGTATGAAGAATGGAATTCTTCCTTATTTCTATTCAGAGACTGTTGTAAATATTGTGTGAGTTTTATTGAATATTTAGAGAATTGTTATGAAGATAATGAGTTCATGGATGAGGAAATTTTAGAGGCCCTTCATGAAAATCCCTTTCATCACCAAGAAGAAAGGATGTACTCTCTCTTGGATGAAAATGAAACCCAATAGGATTTTATTTATGACAGTCATGTTACATCCTCTATTTTTGATGAAAAGTCACAGCAGACTTGTTAGTTTTTTGATCATCAGGAATATGAGAATCATTTCAAACAACAAGAGGAAATACTGGAAGATAACTACTATAATCCTTAGGTAAATGAAGAAGTTTATTCTTCATGTCATTCCTTGCATCAACCTACATCAAATGAAGAAAATTTTGAAAAGCAAATTTTAGAAAATTAGATGGGTATGCTTGTTGAATCATATGAAGAGTTACCTTTAGAAATTTCTGTGGTACATGCTGAGGTAGTTCCTTTTGAAAGTGTCCAAGAGTACTCCAAGTATTTCTTCCTCTCAAATGAAAATAATGACCAAAAAAAATTTTCTTGTTTATTTGAGAAAGGTCATAAGGGTTATATTGAAGAATATGAACAAGGAACACCATCAAAGGATAATATTTACTCACACTTTCTTGTTGATCAACAAGAATTGTTCGTGCATACTCTCAAAGATCCTTTCACAGCTCTGTTGGAATCTCCTACAAGAATGAATTTCAATACGATTTCCAGTTCTGTATACAAATTTAGATGGTGGAACAAGTTGTCATCTCTGAGGAATGGTTTTATGATCAGAGAAGTGGAATGTCCATTCCAATCCAGTACTCAATTTCTTGATGGGCTTCATTGGAAGTGTGAGATCACTTGATTCAGTTTTTATGTTGAGCAAGTAGAGTAGGATCATTTGTATATAAATAAGCTTGAATATCAAGCATTTTCTTAGTTTCAGTTTTAAATTTAGCATGTGTACTTTCAGTTCTTTAGCAGCTACTATTTTTTTTAGTGTCAAGGTTACAGATCAGAATAGGTTGCAAGTTTTCGTTTTGAATATGGGAGCAGCCCAATGGGGGTGGCACTAGAAATTCATCTTATCAAATCCATTGGCAAATTTCATTTTTTTATTTCCAAAAAGATGGATGGCACTGGAAGTACAGGTTCTTTGGTGTACCACGAGGGCACACCATCCCAAGTGGAGCCACTGTTATCACTCATAATTTTGTGAAATATTACTTGACATGGTCACACAGTTTATTTATCAAAAGGATAAGATCTCCTTGAGACTTTCAAGTTGGTATAGGAGAATTTTATTTTTTTTACATATTTAACCTATCCTAAGGTTCAAGGTCACCTCCATTTAGGTCATGTCATGTCCCATCAATCGTCATATGTTGTTAGTTTTCATTCCCCAAGCATTTAAATTCAAAAAAGAGCCACTAGCCAGTTTTACAACTTTTCGTAGCGAATTCAATGTACAATAGGCAGAAAACGCTATGAAAACACTTGATAATTTCATAGCAAATATGAATCATTTCTCTATTTTCTAACTTTGAGCAGTCAGCTTCAAGGGAGGTTTATGGGAAAACATAGAAGTATTTAAAGAAACTAAGAGAGGTTATTTTCAATGACATATCAACTAACAATAACCTCTTTCACTTTTCTCAAAGGTGCTACAAATTTGGAGATACAGGGATGTATTTCGGCCCTATTTTCAAAAAACAGAATTTTCCTATTTTATACATGTTTTTCATATGCATATTTTGGACAGCTTGAGATGGTATTTCAAAAACCAAGAGAGGTTTTTATTCAAACCATTTTTATCTACAAAAACCTCCTCCAGTTTTGAAATATATATTAATAATTTGGAAATATGAATTCATTTCTACACTGCAAATTCTGCCTTTTTTAGGAGTTTTTGTAGCATGCTTCGGGCTTGAAGCCAGAAAAATGCTACGAAAAAACCTGTAGGTGTATTTTTTCTTTTAAATTCAGTTTTTGCATGATTCAAGGAGGGAAATACATGGTGGTAAGGTTTTATGACATGATTGATATGTTGGAACAACAAAGAAGTCAATAAGATTGATGGAAAAGCCATTTTTCCTACGCTACTAAAACACGCTACAAAAATTTATGTACATGATTGTTTTAGTAGTCAACTTCACATTTGATTTCAGACCAAATGAAAATTTATTTTGGAAATATGAAAGTTTTTTTTTTTCAGTACAAGTCCATCTACAAAAACCTTTCTCCGTTTCTGTAAATCCATCAGGATTTGGAAATTATACACTCATCTTTGAAGCCTATTTTTCATAATTTTCACTAACCAGATTTGTGAAAAAATTTTAAAAATTCGACTTGGAGGAGGTCCAGCTCAACATCCACGTGGCATAATGACACATCAGCACTCTACTACACTCATCAAATTAATTTTTTGCAGTTGATAAGGGTTATTAAATTGATTTGTTGAACTATTAATGAAAGAAGGGTCCTTTTTGTATTCAAACTCTGCAAAACAGAAATATCCCTAGGAAGTCTCCAAGTGATGGAATCATGTTTGAAATAGGTATTTGAGGTGGGAATTCGAAGCTAGAAAGGTGGAATATCATTTTGATGAGTCCTCATCTTATAAAGGAGAGATTTTTAGAGTTAGAAGAGGGTTGGGAGATGTTATGAAGGCACTACTCTTGTAATATTTGTCTATCAGTAATATACATTTGCAACAGCTCATTTCAGACCTAATATTCTTCTATGTGTTCTTATTTATGTTTCTTATATCAACCATTTACTTTCTCTCTAGTTTTCTAGTTGTATGATCACTTGGAATTCATGATTACATGCTCCAACTTCCATTTATACACCTAGTCTGATCTTTTGTCATGTTTTATTAGTTTGCTTATGTATAATCACTTGGAATTCATGGTGACATGCTCCAACTTCCTGTATGCATATAGCTTGTTGTTATATCCTTCATGTGTGGTTTTATAAGAACACAATTGTCTCAGCTTCCATGAGATAGTTTGTATTGTGACTTAGTTTTCATATTGACTCCATAAGCCTAATGGTATTAAACCATATACATCTTTCACCTACATAAAAACACATTCAATCCAATTCAGAGTTAGCCATCTGATTTAAGACCTAATTGAGAAAATAATTAGATAAATTGAGAAAGCCCTATCAGACTGGAGAGGCTAATTTCCAGTTTCAAGTGGTTTGAAAGAGTTACTCCAAGTTGACCATTGAAGCAGCCCAACAGGACTCAATTTGGTGATAACATTTTCTTTCTTATAACCACTCTGGAGGCATGACTCAACTTAGCCAATGTTATTTTCTGAGTAGTTCTTTCTCGCTTTGTTTCTAAAATGCACTAGATAACTATTCTCCCAATATTTGCATATAATATGATGATTTTAAGTGATTCTCTGCAAAATTGACCACGGTTGACTCAGAATTAGCATATTCTTTTTTGGGACTTTTTATCGCTCTTTAAACTAAAAACCCCTTAGTTATCTTCTCCAGGCTCGTAAAACTCCTACAATGAATATTTGAGTGATTCTTTTTATCTCTTTTTCTCACTCTTTAAACTTAAAAAGACACTTCGAGTTTTCTTCGTCTGAATTGGTTAACAAATTTTACGAAGATGATTGATTTTACTTCATCCCCTCATATTCGTAACAAAATGAGGAAGACATCTATTGAGCATAGGTTTCTCACTTTATCCAGAATCAATGGAGTAACGTATGGAAAAGGAAGTGTGTCAGGTATACTATTAACCCTTTGTCACAACCAGTCATCAACCATGACAAAGGTACCCCTCTGAAGTCATCTTTATGTTCTTTTTAGGCTCTCTAAATATGAAAAGAAATTCGAGTTTACCATCTTTGGACTCATTAAACTTAATCAGATTGGGAAACATTTGGACAGAATGGTGGCTACGCTATCTATATTTTGAAGAATTTTTTGGCATTAGTCTTCTTGTCAATCCCTTGAACATGGCACCCCCTCAACATATTCCTCTTTTTCAGTTTCTCTTTGAACCCTGCCATCCTATGAGTTTAGCCTTGATGCCTTGATGTCCCTGCATCCTTGTATCCTAACACTCTTTGGTGTTCTTGATTCTAAGCTTCCTGGTAACCCTGATGTCATTCCTACTATTGTTCAATGGATCTACCTACTCTCTACTTCTTGTATCAACCATTCATTCATATGCCTATTTTCGCTCATTTTATTTATCTATTTCTCTAACCTATATCCAAAACAATTATTCGTGTCCCGTTTCATGTCAATTGATGTAGGACACCTCATTTCCTACCTTTGAAGGACCTCTTCCTATCGAATTCATCATCTTATCCAAGAAGTAGAGGCCTAATCCTCTAGGGTTCAGTTTAGTCCTTTGTAGAACATTGGCCTTGGTGGAGCCATCGTGTTGCAGCCCTAGCTTGTTTGACATTTCCATATTTTGTTTCCACTTTGGATTTCGTTTTTTATTTCTTTCACTGTTTTTATTGTGATTTTATTCCCTAGATATTTCACTTTTGGAGTGCTTTGCGTTCTTGCTTGGGAGAATTGCTTTGGTCTCTTTTCTCGATTTCATTTTTGGTGTGTTTTTGGGTCATTAATTCAAATTCTTGGGTTATTTTCAAGGAAAATTTTAAGGATGGAAAATTATCTTGAAGTTTAAAAAATTGGCAAATCTCACTTGTCCCTAATATGCAAAATATAAAATTTTTATTAATGTATTTGTAAATTTATTCAAATTTATAATGAGATTATATATATTTTCTATATAATGTTGGTGATTTTTAACGTAAAATAATTTTATATTGTAAAATTTGGGCGAATCATTTTTATAAAAAAATGGAAATTGGCGAAACTTTTTTTTGGAAAAACCATGGAAAATTAGCCCACCTGCGAATATTAGCCCCTAAAATTTTCCATGGTTATTTTTCATTCAAGAAGAGTTATTGAAAAGTGAATTTGAATAGGCATTGGTGTGTTAGATAATATATTTCCCCCTCGTAGCTAGAATTCATCAAATTGAAGACGAAAAGAATTGCATATAACTGCATTAGGGTGATTGACTAAGAGTCTTAGACACCATTTCAGTTTCACGTTGCTTCTTTCTTGTGTAAACAACAACTGCTAAAATTAATGTGATAATGAAATCAACTCGATTTGTCTTTCATTTTTACTGGTAGTACGCCAACACTAGCTTAGGCTAGGGTCTTGGAATTAGGAGTGTGATTTAACAACTCCAATACCACAAATCAACTTAGCAGCTTGCGGTAGGGAGTAAAATCCATTTACAGTAGTGCAGTATGGGAAGCCCTCCTTAAAAAAGGGTTAAGCACGAGATCACACTTGGGATAAGCAAGGTGACATGACCCATTTCACTTAGTCTCAGGTGGCGCAATATAGTGGAATTGGCATGCATACAAACAATGTTTATCACTTGGGGACCACTTGGGAGGTAACTCTCAAGGGGGTTTTGTTCTTGGCTACTTTTTGGGTTAATTTTCCTACCATTGTGTGTTGGTTTGTCCTGTGACTCTCCCCACAGATCATGTTATTGTATGTGGTGACCATAGTGGCCTTTGTTTCAAGTGCTCATACACAGGTGCAGGGTAGGGTTTGTCTTCTCTGTACCTAAGACAGATATTCATAACACTCTCTCAGTCCTCTTGAGGGGTGTTCCATTTGTGGGGAAATTTGTGTCGAGTTCACAACTAAAAGGGCTCAGAAGCAAGTCACTAGTATAACTATTCCACCGCTAACTTCTTTGTATTATGTTTGTGTGTGCTATCTTATAGGACATTTCTATAGTGTGTTTTTTGGTCTGAGTACATAGATTGGCCTTAGGGTGTTTGCACTATATTAATTGTGTTTTATTTATTATCACTCTAGCTGAATTTTCTTGTAGACATTCATGGCATCTGCAAGGTCTACTTCCTGAACAAAGTGGATTGATTTTTCCTGCGTGGAGAGTGCCTATCAGCACTCACGACTTAGACCATCACATAGTGTTTGAATCTATGTCTAGACCCATTGATAGTGATCATATTTCTATTGAGACTTTGGCAAACAACTCTAACGCTCCTACCAATCCACCTTTGATTGATCCTTTAAGGGCCTACCTTACTGCGGCTGAATCCTGACAGTTCTAGACCAACTTACACTTACATGCATTTATCTACCATTGATCCTATGGCGGAGTTTGAGACTTCACTAGTGTCTGCATTAGCAGTCTCGGCCGCCAGACAACATTGCCACCACTTAGTGTGGCTATTCCTTATCCTCCGTCTACTCATCTTACTTCTTCCTGGGGCATTCCACCAGTCTCATCTAAGGGTCCCACTATTTTCCTAAATGTTTCTATGCCCACACCATCCTCTATGTTGACTACGGTACTCTAGCCTAGTCAGCTAGTAGCTCCAGGAATTTACAGACCATGATTTTCCCAACCAACTATTCTTGTTCCTCAGTTAGGCATGGTTACTTTTGGGAACCCGCGAGGGGGATCACTAGTTTTACCTAGTCAACCTGGAGGAAATGTAGCTTCTAGTATGTCGCAAGCTTGGTATATTTTTCTTTTTGGAGGGACGCCACCAACCAATACTTTTACTAGAGGGGCTAGTTTACCTGGGGGTAACCCCATTGCCAGTACCGTCTATTACCCAAGTCATTCCCCTTATGTCGGTCCTAATGCGCAGTCTCGTGCTACTTTTCACCCTGGGTACAATCCCATTAGTAGTCATTCTTTTGGGGGTTCCATTTCTCTCCTAAGTTTTTTACCCTAGGGGGAAACATCCATCTACCACTTACGCTAGCACACAACAATCATTTGTCGGGGCGAACCCTTTTCACCACCAAAAAACGCAACCATCGAATCCATTTATGGGGGGACCACAAGGTTGGTTAGGGGATTATCCTGCCTATGACCCATTTAGTAAAATTCACAATCCATTTTTATCCTCACTTGATTTACCAAATCTTGCTAAATTGAGTAATGACCCCATATGTCACAATCCCTGGTGGTCACCTATGCCTGCTAAGTTACCATCTGATACTCCCAAGTTCGAAGGGAAGCTTGGGGAGAATCCTTCCACTCAAATTACCACCTACCATCTATGGTTCTCATTGAATTCTTTGGTGGATGATTTTTTCAAAATTTTCTTGTTCTAAAGAACATTAATTGAGGATGTTTCCAAATGGTACATTGAGTTAGATACTACATCATACCGTGATTTTTCCTCGTTAGCTCAAAATTTCTTGACGCATTTCCAGTTACAAACTTGGTATGATCTTGACTCCGACCTTTTTTCTAACTTCAAACAATATGATGCAACAATTATCTTTGATCACATTCATGAGTAGCATCGTCATAAGAGGTTAGTGACAATGATTTACCTAATGATATTTTACATAAATGGTTCATCAGATCACTGCAACCACAAATTTCCAAAGATGTGTTCATGTTTCGAGTTGTTACTAAGGAGCAATATATTTTAGCTATCCAATAGTCGGATCTCATATATTCACAATCAGGTACGATGTATGAAGTTTTACCTAATGCCCCTAGGCCTTCCATTGACCCACCCAAACCTATTCCTAGCCCACATGTAGATGGCATAATTGGGTCGGTTTTCGATCCCATGAGCCAACTTGCTACCCATTTTGGGAAATTGATTGTTACATCTCAAGACCCAACAAATGCTTTTGGCTCTGCTAAATCACCTCCTCCTTAGTAGTCCACCGATGTTCTTACGGTGAATTCCACTCAACCAAAGAAAAACTCTCAAACCGGTGGTAAAAAGAACAATGATAATAGGAGAAATAAACAATAAAATCAAACTACCTAGGAGTCTCAACCCAATCCTTAGATTTAGGGAGGGGGCACCAATGAGTGTCATCGTAAAGTCAAGTTCCCTTATAAAATTTGTCAAGGTGATCATCTCACTCATGAGTGTCCTCGGATGGATGAAGTTCATAAGCTTCTTTCACCACCATCTTCTTAGCATCTCATTGTTTTAATTCATCCATTCCCTACACAACCACAACAACAAATGATTTCTCAACCTTCTCGACCTCCACAAGGGGGCAACGAGGGGTCATCTTCCCATCCCCCTCACAATTCAACCATCTTTATGTGCAAGTAAGATGTCAACGTGGCCACTCGAGCTAAGTCCTATGATTTACTGATTCGATTCCTCCTTCCAAGGACTCACTAGCTCCACCTAGTTCCATTGAACCTCTCACTCAAGATAAGCCTATGGAACCAATATATTCCCCCTCCAAAGGTCTTATCCATAATACAACACACAATCCTTCTACCAGGGCGGCTCAACATTATAGTATTGTTGAAGATCTTTCCCAAATGCCTTGTGCCATGTCTTCCTTGGAGGTCTTGCAAATTTTTCCTCAGCAGTGCAAATCCTTGTTGTCTACCATTGGTGGAGTTGACCTGTATGACTCTAGTGTCATCACTTTCAATGTCGAGAATTCTTCTCCTCATCTTTCCCATCAAATTTCTTTCCAGATTATAGTGCGAGTTTCCCAAAATAATATCCACCGCACTCTGGTAGATGAGGGCTCTTCCACCTGTGTCATGTCTATATCTTATTTTAAATCTATTGGCGCTCTGACTCTCGCAATTTCTATTACCACTCTCCAAGAATTTGACAGTCACAATTTCATTCCTAAGGGGGTCCTCCCACATTTCGCCATCGATTTAGGAGGTAAAATGGTACATATTGATGTTGAATTCGTCGACGCTTTGTTAGATTATAACATTCTCCTTGGCCATAGTTGGTTTTATGCCATGACTGTGGTAGTCTCATTTTTGTTTCGTTTACTTTACTTTCCCCATGAAGGAAAGATCGTCACTATAGGGAAACTTGACTATTTTGTGCCATCGACCCAGCTTTCTACTACCACTAGAACTATTGTACCACTTGTGGTGGACCATCTTGGTCAACTTTAGAGTGTTGGGGAGGGAATTTTCAAAAATTCCACCCTTACAGGGGATTTTCCTCAACTCCCTCCACCCAATGCTCCCTCATCTCCTACCACTGCGCCTATGTATGTGATCTCTTCTAGCACCTGTGGACCCCATAGAACTCTTGATCCATGGGTGGTGTCGCCTGTTACTATAGAAGGTGATCAACCTAGTGAGCACCCTCCACCAATTTTTTGTTGGCTTTGTGTTATATTCTTTTCATGAATAATCATGCACAGGGGGGGTGATAGCCCCCCCATGTACATTGCATTGGGCGCAACGTCAGGGGGATCACAGGGGGGGCAGTAGCCCCCCCTGTCGGGGTCCGGGATAGTGCCCCAGAAAAAAAATTTGGTCCTTATTTTTCGGTGGGCGGATCCACCCATGGTTTTGTGCATGGGTTTGCACATGGTTTTGGGGTACAATGGTTTTCGGCCCCTAGTATTTTGTAGATCCGGTCAAGGGAACTACAATTATGTTCTAATCCAGGGTTAATGGATTGGGGTTTATGTATGCTTCGACATGTATATATATGTGTTGTAACACTAAAATGAATATAATGAAAAATCAAGCTGGTCATCCCAATTTGGGATCCAGGGGAAACTCTCTGTGTTTATCTGTTTTATGGTTTATGCTCTCGCTATTGTTTATTTTCTGTTTTAAGATTCGTTTGTAGATAATTTCTATACAGGGTTAAAACCTAAATTTGGTATTAGATCCGTTTCGGCTTCAAGGGGACATCTTTGCTGCTGAGGGGTTTTTTTCTCGGGCCTAGGGTAGACCCTGTTCAGTGGGAGATCTACGGGATCGATTCTTGTGGTGAAAGAAGATGGCGAGCGGCAGGAAGATAGAGATCGAGAAATTTAATGGTCAGAGTTTTGAGTTGTGGAAGCTCAAGATGGAGGATCTGCTGGTGGATAAGGACCAGTGGATCGCGGTCGATCCGGGTACCAAACCAACGGCAATGTCAGATAAAGACTAGAAGAATCTGGATCAGAAGGAAAAGAGCACAATACAGTTGTGTGTCTTAGATTCAGTATTGTTGAATGTATCTAGGGAAGCTACGGTGAAGACCTTGTGGGAAAAACTTGGGACTTTGTACCAATCTAAGTCTCTGGTGAATAAATCGTTCCTGCAGAAAAAGCTGTATAACCTGAGGATGAAGGATGGAGACTTGGTGACAAAGCATCTGAACGCCTTCAATACTATGGTAAGTCAGTTGTCATCTGTTGATATTAAAATTTTAGATGAAGATAAGTGAATTAGTTTGTTGTGTTCTCCACCAGACTCGTGGGATAGTCTGGTTATTGCAATAGGTAGCAATACAACTACCTTGAATTTTGATGATATTGTCTCAGCCTTGCTGTCGGAGGAATGAGAAGGAGAAATATGGAGGGCCAGAATGGAGATGCCTTATTTGTATGAGGAAGGTCCGAAACATAAACAAGAATAAGGTTTCGAGTGGGAGATCTAAATCTAGAGGGAGATCTAAATCTCCTGGAAAATTTGTAAAGGTGTGTTGGAAATGCTAAAAGGAAGGGCACTACAAAAAGGACTACAGATCTAAAGCTCCTAAGAAAGGAAAGGGATCTGATGATGCTCCTTCTGCAGAGGCAAAAACCACCTCAGATGAAGGTGGGGATGTGTATTTGGCTTCTTCTTCAAATACACATGTAGATCATGAGTCATGGTTGATTGACTCAGGTGCATCCTTTCACTTCACTCCTCATAGGGAGTGGTTCTGCGAGTATGAGAAATATGATGGCGGTGATGTATTCTTAGGTGATGATAGGAAGGCCAGAATCATCGGACGTGGAAAAGTCAAGCTGAAGCTGCAAGGTGGAAGGATTAGAACACTTCCTGGTGTTCTGCATATTCCTACATTGGCCAGAAATCTGATTTCTGTAAGCAAGATGGATGATGCAGGTGTAAAAACAGTGTTCGAGAAAGATGCCTGCAAGATGGTTCGGGGAGCACTGGTGTTAATGCGGGGAGTTCGGACTGGAACTCTGTACAAGCTACAAGGTAGCACTGTTATTGATGGGTGTAACAGTTCTGTGGTTCCTGAAAGTGGGACGGAAAGTCTAGCTGTCTCTGGAGAAAATACCATGCTATGGCATCAAAGGCTTGGACATATTGGAGAGAAAGGCCTTCGGATACTGCATAGAGATGGTATGGTAGAAGGTATGTCTAATTGTTCTCTGGATTTCGATTTCTGTGAACATTGTGTATATGGGAAGCAGAATCGGGTGAGTTTTCCTTTTGGTGCTAAGAGGGCAAACAAGATATTAGAACTTGTGCATAGTGATGTGTTTGGGCCTGTGTCAGTTCCATCACTGGGAAAGTCTGTGTACTATGTTTCATTCATAGATGACTTCTCAAGGAATACATGGATATATTTCTTGAGGAATAAATATGAAGTCTTTGACAAATTTAAAGAATTTAAGGCTCTGGTGGAAAACCAGACAGAGAAGAAGATAAAGGCGTTGAGGACAGATAATGGTGGGGAGTTCTGCAAGAAGGAATTTGAAGAGTTCTGTAAGAAGTGTGGTATAGCACGGCAGAAGACTACTCCATACACACCTTAGAAAAATGGAGTTGCAGAAAGAATGAACAGAACGCTGATGGAAAAGGCAAGAAGCATGCTCAGTGGTACCAGGTTAGGACAAGAATTCTGGGCAGAGGCAGTGGAGACTGCATGTTACTTAGTTAATAGATCACCTTCATCGGCGTTGGAGGATAAGACTCCACATGAGGTATGGACTCGTAAGAAACCCTCTCTTTCACATCTAAGGGTATTTGGATGTGATGCATATGTACATGTTCCAAAGGAGAAAAGGACCAAGTTGGATAATAAATCTGAAAGGTGCATCTTTATTGAGTATAAGGATGGTTTAAAGGGTTACAAGCTTTGGAACCCAGAAACAAGGAAGGTTGTGTACAGCCGAGATGTGGTGTTTAGAGAAGTGAAAGATGTTGTTAAACATGAAGTCCTACCAAAGGAACCTGAGAAGATAGAGTTTGAGCTAAAGGAGGATGAATCGGACTCTACAACAGAAGAAGACTCAGAAGATGATGAGCCACAAACTCCAGCTTTAAGAAGATCAGTTCGGGAAAGAAGGCAACCAGAAAGGTATAGTCCATCTGCTTTCTGTTCAGGTTTTGCCTTAACTATAACTGATGATGAACCCAGAACTTTCAGGGAGGCAGTAGATTCAGAGGATGGAAAACTCTGGAAGGAGGCCATGGTTGATGAAATGGTATCCTTGCACAAAAATGAGGCATGGGATCTGGTGGAGTTGCCGGCTGGAAGGAATCCCATTGGGAGCAAATGGGTGTTTAAGAAGAAGATGAATGTAGAAGGCAAGGTGGAGAAATACAAAGCTCGGTTGGTAGCAAAAGGTTATTCCCAGGTGCTGGGAATTGATTTTGGTGATATTTTTTCTCATGTTGCCAAAGTTACTTCTATTAGATTACTTTTATATGTTGTTGTTGCATTTGATTTTGAGGTAGAACAGATGGATGTGAAGACAAAATTTCTTCACGGGGATCTGGAAGAGGAGATCTACATGAAACAACCTGAAGGATTTATGGTGAAGGGGAAGAAAGAGTTGGTATCCAGGTTAAAGAAGTCTCTGTATGGGTTAAAAAAGTCACCAAGGATGTGGTATCAGAAATTTGATACCTATATATGGGGACTTGGCTTC
Organism: Pinus albicaulis; assembly: GCA_034641835.2. Taxonomy (NCBI): domain Eukaryota; kingdom Viridiplantae; phylum Streptophyta; class Pinopsida; order Pinales; family Pinaceae; genus Pinus; species Pinus albicaulis. The sequence goes on from CM076570.1 coordinate 1,259,525,293, forward strand.
ACCAGAAGCAAGGAGGATTACTGTGTTTATGTTAAATTAATTGGTGACCATGTTATTTATTTGGTCTTGTATGTGGATGATATGTTGTTGATTGGAAAGGACAAAGAAATTATCCAATATTTGAAGACCCAATTGTTCTCCAAATTCGACATGAAGGATCTTGGTGCTGCAAACTATATTTTGGGCATGGAAATTAAGAGAGATCGGGCAAAGAGGAAGCTCTAGTTAAACCAAAGGAAGTATTTCGAGACTATATTGCAGAGGTTCAATATGCAAGATAGTAAACCGGTGAATGTTCCAATTCCTGTAGGTACAAATTTGTCTGCTGAATAGTGTCCCAAGACACAAGAAGAAGAGCAGGATATGTCCCGTGTTCCATATGCAAGTGCAGTGGGTAGCCTGATGTATGAAATGGTTTGTACTAGATCAGACATTGCACATGCAGTGGAAGTATTGAGCAGGTTTATGTCAAACCCAGGGAAGGAGCATTGGACAACAGTAAAGCGGGTTTTCAGATATTTGCGTGGCACTAGTGATTATGGCTTGTGCTACGATGGAAGACCAGGATTGGAAAGAGTGTTAGACATTTGTGGTTTTGTTGATGCAGACTGGCCTGGAGATCTGGACCAAAGAGGATATACAAGTGGGTATGTGTTTAGCCTATTTAGAGGTGCAGTCATTTGTATGAGTAAAAGACAGTCTGTAGTGGCTCTTTCAACTACAGAGGTTGAATACATAGTAGCCACTCATGCAAGCAAGGAAGCAGTTTGGTTGCAGAGATTGTGTTCAAGTATGGGGTTGGTGCAGCAAGCTATAAGGATAGATTTTGATAGCCAAAGTGCAATTTTCTTGGCTAAGAACCATGCTTATCATTCAAATACAAAGCACATTAATGTTCAATATCACTTTGTGAGAGATATGGTTGAGGTTAAAAAAGTGTTGCTGGTAAAGGTGGACACTTTGAAGAATGTTGCAGATGCATTGACAAAGTCTGTGAGCACTCAGAAGTTCTCTTGGTGTAGAGAAACAATAGGTGTTGCAAAGTTGGGCTAATGACTTAGCTCTCCTGTGGCCCCCTACAGAAAGAAAACAACAAGTGGAAGAATGTTGGGTTTGTGTTATATTCTTTCCATGACTAATCACGTGCGGGGGGGGGTCACAGGGGGGGCGATAAACCCCCCTGTACGTTGTGTTGGGCGCAACGTCGGGGGGGTTACAGGGGGAGCGGTAGCCCCCCTTTTCGGGGTCTGGGACAGTGCCCGGGAAAAAAATTTTGGTCCTTATTTTTCAGTGGGTGGATCCGCCTATGGTTTTTTGCATGGGTTTGCACATGGTTTTAGGGTGCGATGGTTTTCAGCCCCTGGTATTTTTTAGATCCAGTCAAGGGAACTATGGTTATGTTCTAATCCAGGGTTAATGGATTGGGGTTTATGTATGCTTCGGCATGTATATATATGTGTTGTAACACTAAAAGGAATACAATGAAAAATCAAGCTGGTCATCCCAATTTGGGATCCAGGGGAAAATCTCTGTGTTTATATGTTTTATGGTTTATGCCCTCGCTATTGTTTATTTTCTGTTTTAAGATTCGTTTGTAGATCATTTCTGTACAGGGTTAAAACCTACACTGTTATGGAAGAGATTTTCCCTTTGGAGGTCCCGTCAGTACCTCCTAAAACGAGTCAGAAACTCCAACATAATATGGAATATGATCAAACTCTTCTGCCCACACGAGCCGCCCCTCCACTTGTTCCACGTGACTCCCTTGATGACGAGCCTCCTCGTTTATTCAACTTGGAGGTCATGGTTCTATCCACTAATAATCATAGGGAGGTTACGCCTCTTTCTGCCTCTAATATCCCCGATTTGGAACATGTAGAGCTTGACATATTAAATATTGAATTTACCCAGGGGGCATCTCCTCGACCTTCCTTAAATGTGCCACACATGGACTAAGCCAAGTCTTGGGCTTCGACTACTGAACTTGCCAACGAATTTCCCTTACCACTTGTCGATGAGCATCCTGTACCTCCATTATGTCTTGATCCTCCCCTATGTCCTCAGGTTCATTTTGAAAGTGCGAATATGTTAGATTGTCCCTGGCATGGTCAACCTTTCCAGATGGGGTAGTTTAATTTCATTTGGCATGGATTTACACTGGTGAGCCATATGGCCTCTTTTTCCCATAAGTTCGCGTATAGAAACCCTTGGCATGTGCCCAGTTATGGGCACACCTTAGCATGACCTATTGGACTACACTAGACTTTTATATACTATATATAGGTGTGAGTGTGTTCAGTGTGTTTTTTCTTGTTATTACCCTGGTTTGTGTGTGTAATACGTGTGTCTATTATTTGTTTTACAAATTTCAACACCCTAATTCACTTATAGAATCTTTGTATATGGTGCAATTCGTTACAATTGGAATGATGCTTCCACCGCTTGGGTCATATTTTCACCCACTTATGAGCTTGTGAGTTCTGGAGATGTTTGCTTCTCCCTGTCACCAATAACATGGTTGAGTATAGTGTTGTCATTGAGCTCTTGACCGAGGCTATTAATCTTGGCATATGCCATCCCGTTGTTCAACTTGACTCTCAACTCATAGTGTCCCAAATCAACAATCTTTACTCTATAAGGAATCCTACTCTACTTCGTTACTTTTTAGGGTATGTCTCCTGGAACGTTCATTTGATTACAATACTTATGTCCGTATTCCTCGAGATCAAAACAGATTGGTTGATTCGTTAGCTCATTATGTGTTATATTGGCATTTTTCACATGTTTAACATTTTAAACCATTCATGTGAACATTTAAAAAGCTATTGTACATACACAGAAGAAACAAACACATAGAAACTGATATTTTGTTATATCAAAAACTTGAGGACATAAGTTCAAAATTAGGTAACTAATGCCTTGGTTGTTATTCCATACACATGATAGTACATCAAAACTGAACAACATTGTGGTACTGCCCCAAGTCAGTGGTGCTCATGATAACATAGAGCCACAGTCAGGATGTTGGGGTCAGGGCTTGTGGTACATGTCTCCTCAATGGAGAATATCCAACCGGGTGTGCAGGTGACACATCTGCATGTCAAAAAACATTTCATTAGTGACTATGTACTCTCATTAAAAAAACCAAAAACATCAATTCATTTTCAAAAATCCCAAAATTATAAAACATTAAAAATCCAAAAATGTTTTACCTCTCCAATTGAAACCTTCACCGGGGGGCAATACTATGTTAGGATATCTCGTGAAGTCCACCCAATCATATGGGTAATCATCCATTGGAAATATAGCTACTCTCATCCATTTCCAAAGTATGTCTGTATGCCTGCCACTAGTATGTACTCTGTCATTCCATGGTAAATCATGACACCATCTAGCGATACGGGGTTGTCTTGTCGGTGGAGAGGTTTCATAATCTAGTGTTTGGGGCCTCATCAATGCAATCCTCTTGAAAAATAAGCTTACCAATACACTCCCATAACCACAAGTATCACTCTTTCTCCTCTTCAGCTTTATAAGTTGAGCCTTCATACTTGCCACCATCCCATCACACTAGTTGAATAAGGTGGGTTCCAAACATCATACACTTAGCTCCACCTGTGGCATTGTCACTAAATGGGGTGATACCTACCCTTCTACCCGGGTCACCGTATAGGCTATTGTCTTAAGGGTCAAGTCCATTATCTCTTCTATGTGGATCTTGTCTTTCTCTGCCCCTAACACTTTCCTGCAATGGGAATCCCTCATGCTTTTGATTGTTTCCCCTGTATTGCTTCGAACCCCTGTCAACACAATTGGAGCTCCTTGGCTCGATAAACTAGTGATAAAATATATTTCTGAGGCTTCTGTTGGGGTTCCCATGTTTTGGCCAGGTTGGTAAGACCAAAAGATGAGACAACATCAGAACCACTTTCAGACCTTAGGAACTAGCCCTCCTAGGTCCAGAGAGGGATCTCTCTATGGGAGTCAAAGGTATATGTCTTTGAAGCTCAAAATTTCAAGATGTTAGGCTAGTTATATGCACGGTGTTCGTTTGTTTGATTATGAGCTTGGTTTTTGGGAATCAGGAAGGAAGGGTTCAGCATGAGACAAGGCTGGGCAAAGAGGAATTTAGGCAAAGGAGAAATAGTCCAGGGAATACCAAGTCCATTGGGCAATGGAGTCAAGAAAGGATTTACTTGCTATCAATATGCAAGCTTTCAGTTGGGCTAGTCGTCTATAGCCTTGGATCCTAAAAGATGAGGGTGAGATGGAACATTAAGGAGAGAAAGTAAGAAGGAGGAGAAGACACCACTTTCTGTCTATAGATCAGGTCAGAGGTCATTTAACTCCAGACCTTCTTGGACATACTCAAGGGCCACTCTCAAAGGTAACTTAAGGGATCTTAGAAAGGTAACTGGATTGGAAAAGATCCTAGTGAGGTAGAGACTAAGTTCAGTCCTCCCAGTGTTCCCAATTCATCCAATTAAATCCTCACAAGAACATTTAGGAAATAGATTCATTAATTCATACATCATAGAGCAGGCAACGACATCCACTATGCTAGTTAAATTAATCGAAACTAATTCTTAGATAGCACATACAGTAGAAAACATAAAGGGCTGGGAGAGCAGCAACATAAGGCACCTAACAAGGGCGAATCTTATGCCAAATTTCTGATGCGAGCCAGAAGAAATGAAATGTAATGGAAATAAACACAGAGATAGAAAAACATCACCGCAGCTTTAGATCAGGTTCCAATGAAATGTGCTTATCATATTAAACATCAACACCAATCAGGTACAACATAGCCAATAGCTTGGTCATTCAGTCTGAATACATCTTCCTCAGCCTATCTTACGACTATACACAGAAGACTTATCTCAAGAGAAACTGCTTGCAATTCTTTGATATCTCATCAACAACCTTTACAACAATTTTCTCATAGTTTTTATAACTGAAAAAGAGCAGAGGAAGTAGGTAGAACACTAAATATAACATTAAACTCAGAAAAGAAGGAGAGGGCCGAAGCCCATTCTGTTTTAAACTCTGAGCATTAATTTCTGGCACTCTTTGGAGAAAAGAATGGTCTTCGTCAGGCTTCATGACTTCCAGGTATGTCTCTGATGCATTCTGGTTTGCTGTACTTTGTAGTACATTTGGTGAATAAACAAAATGGCAATAAAAAACGGAATGATCTGCCATACTTGAGCAACAAATGCTCTGATATCCTTGGACTGCGTTCTGGGCGGAGATCTCCTCTGGAGCACGGTATGGAATAAAAACAGTATGGGCAACCCGTCCTTTCTGGGAGGAAAACATTCTGCTGATGTAGAGAAACCTGTCATATATTAATTTCCACGCCTCTGTCAGTAAAAACCTTGCCGCTGTTCGCCTTTTGTACCCTGCAGAACACGCAACTGGACTGAGAAGAACAATGCAATGGAAGGGTGGATGAAATGGTAGCGCGGCGGCGGAATGGTGGTTTTTCACTAAAAATTGTGACAAGATGCAATGAAACGGAGGAAACTATGAATAATAGGGTTTGGTGGTGGAATGCAGCGCCGACCGTTAGATCATGGTCAGGGGACAAAGATCGACGGCAGAGATCGAGCGGCGGAGTGATATATGAAATTGGGCGGAACAACAGTGAAATATAAGACTTTAGTGTAAAGTCTTGAACCTTGGATTTCGAACAAAATACAAAGGAAAGCGAAGGAAACGTAACGAAATGCATGGACGTAGTTGTACGAGGTGGGACCCAGCTGGAGGCGGAGGGCGATTCGCTTTGAACCGTTAGATCTTAAAACCAATGGTCGGTCAAGATTTAGTCGGAGAATCGCAATCGCGATGGACAAGAGGGACCCACACTTATAACTTTCGATTGCGATCGAGGAAGGAGAAACGATTGGGAAGTGCGATGACGGTTGGATTCGCACGGGAATCGACGGTGGAGATGCGGATCGGGGGATCGCAATCGGCGAGGACACAAAGGAACGATACTAACAAACTTCCGATTGCGATGAGCGGGGACAAGCGATAGCCGTTGGATTAGACAAGGGGATCAACGACGGATATCAAGTCGCAGGACTTGTTAACAAAGCAATCGCATCGGAGTTTTCATGATGTTACAAAGGATTTTAACGCTCCGCTTGGTCTTTTCCGATGCGATTAGCGCTTGGCCTTTGGGTGACGGGCATATGTGGGGAAGTGGTTAGGGCTTACGGGAAAAGGGGCTAAGCCCTATCATAAGGTTTAAAGTGGGTTTTGAGCCCATTTCAATGGATTTTAAAGCCTTTTAAAGGGAAACGATAAGGGGGAAAAGGGAAAAATTAACCAAACAAGGGATAAAAGTGGGGTTTAAAGGGGATTTTGGGAATATTTAGGAGATTAAGGGGGAATTTAGGGGGAACAAAAGGGGACTTTGGGAAAAAGGGAAAAAAGATAAAGTGGGGGAATTCTGCAGAGATACGAGGGGCGAAATAAGGCCTTTTGAGTAAAATTTTATCGTTCAGCGAGGCTTATTGACTTCATGACAGTAGGGGGAAACAGACAAAGGTAGGGAATTATAAAATAGGCTTCAAGGATGATGTGTTTCCAAAGGAAATTCATTCCTTGAAGGCTCAAAAACATTTAGCCCCCTGTTTGCTTGTCAAAAATTTATAGGGGGGCTAACAGTGGCTCCACATGGGGATGGCTTCTTCTTGAAGGAGTCAAGAATTCAGAAATTGATCTTTGGTGTAGGAAAGATGCCTGCAGCTCAAGCCACCTTTCTTCTTTGATTTTCAGCTGCCACAAATATGATAGATCAGCAGAAACATTCTCTAACAGTCTACCTACCCATCCTACAATCCTAGCATTTTTTCTTCTAAGGTGCATTTGAACTAGCAGACCCTTTACATCATTTATTTTTACAACAAAAAATAAACCTATTCTAAATCTACCCTTATTGCTCCATGAGACCAGATTAGACTGTTGGTCTCATATGTTTCTCTACCTAATCTAATACCTGCTGGGATTAAACTGTCCAGCAAATTTCTTCTCTACATTCTAAGACAGAAATTGAAAAACAGTCAGGCCAGGATTAGACTGTCTGGCTTGCTGTGGACCATGACATGAAGACAAAACTGCTCATGGACTGAAACTTGTAGAAAATTTGAAGCAAAACTTTGAAGGCTCGAAATCTGAACTCTTGAAGCATCCTTCTTTCTTTGTGACTTAGGTTTTTAAGCATATTAGAGTCACTTCCTTTTCTGTCTCAACTCTGGTTTTGGGCATGTTAGAGCCGATTTCTTTTCTTCATGGCTGGTCCAGATTTTGAGCATGTTAGGACCAGCTCCTTTATGTCTCTGAGGTTCATGTTTTGGGCATGTCTGAACCTCTCCCTTTTTCTTTTTCATTTTTTTAAAGAACATAAACACTGCAATGGTATGTACAATGAAATGGAAACTGGAAACTGAAATTTAGCAGAAGTAATGCTTGAGCATCCTGCCATTGACAGGACCCCCAAACATCTCTATACCATCAAGTTCTTGTAAGAAAAATGCATTAGGACCCACAGTGGCTTGGATAATATATGGACCTTTCCACAAACTATCAAACTTTCCATGTTTACCTTTGTCCTCTCTTCTTGAGTCCCATTTCAGAACCTTGTCCCCAACTTTGAAATCTGAAGCTTTGGCTTTTTGGTCAAACTGCCTCTTTAAGTTTTCCTGAACTCTGACAGCTCTGTTATAAACCTGCTCCCTCGTTTGCTGAAGATGGATTGTTTCATTAATTCTTCTCACCATATTGTCTTCCTCTGTCTGATTCTCTTGGACAAGCTTAACCACTGGCATGCCAAGGCTAGTGGGGAAAACTGCTTCTGCTCCATAAACAAGCTGGAATGGGGACATGTTAATGGATTTCTTTGTTGTAAGCCTGTCGGCCCACAAAGCATGCACCAATTTCTTATGCCATGACTTTTTGTTTTCTTCCAGCAGCTTCTTGATGATGTTCACTAGGCTTTTGTTTGAAGATTCAGCTATTACCTTGAGGGTAATAGGCAGTTGAATGACCAAGTGCTATTCCATACCTGTGACAGAAATCAACCATTTTATTGGATCCAAAAGCAGTAGCATTTTCAGTGATTATTTTTCTTGGACAGCCAAACCGAGATAGGATGAAGTCTTCTAGGAACCTAATGATGACAAAATCAGTGGCATTCCTAGTGGGTATAGCCTCTATCCATTTGGTGAAGTAGTATGTGGCTGTTAGGATCCATTTGTGTTGTCCAGAAGAAGCAGGGTGTATTTCTCCAATAAATTCTAGGCCCCATTGCATGAAGGGACCTTCTACAGTGATGGGTTGCAAAGGGAGGGGGAGGAGCTTTCTTCTTCCTTCAAATATCTGGCATTTATGACAGGCAGTTACCATTTTATGGACATCATTGAAGAGTGTGGGCCAATAATAGCCAGCCCTGAGTATCTTGTTTGCAGTGGCTTTCCAACTCAGGTGGCCTCCACACTCCCCAGCATGGAATTCTTGTTTAATTCTTTCAGCTTCAGGTTCAGGCAAGCATTTCAGCAATAGGCCATTCGGGTTTTTCCAATATAGATTTTCATTCAAGATGCAGTAGTTTCTAGCTTTGATTTTTATGAATCTAGCCTTAGTTTTGGATAGTTCTGGAGGGGCATTGAGATTTGTGAGCACGTAAAGGATATCCGAGTACCAAGGAGAGTTCTGAAACTCCTCCTCAACGGTGGGGTCAAGTAATCCTTCCTGCTCATCTAGGGCGCTTATCATGTTAATATCAAGGGCCTGTAGATTAGATTCAATCATTAATTGGGCTAGGCCTTGGCCTTTGATCAGTTTGGTAGGATTTATTTCAAGGTCGTATTCTAAGATGGTAGCAATCCATTTTCCCCTTTTCCCATCAGGGTCTTGGGACAAGATATCTTTGACCACTATATTTGGCACATAAGCTATGGTGTGAGAATGTAGAATGTACACCCTGAAATATTTTAAGGCTTTCACCAAGGCGTAGGCCTGCTTTTCCATGATGTTGTATTTCAAGGGTGCATCCCTTAAGGCTTTGCTGAAAAAAGCTATAGGTTGTTCATTACCTTCTGAATTTTTTTGCAGCAAGACTGTAGCTATTGTGTGCTCAGAGGCAAATGAGAATATCATGAAGTCCCTTGAGAAGTCAGGGCTAATCAGAACAGGAGCTTGAGTAAGTGAAAATTTTACAGATTCAAACGATTGTTTAGCTCCCACAGTCCATTTAACTCCCATACCCTTTTTCAGCATGTTGGTCATAGTCCTGAGGTGTTTCGCTAAGTTTGGGATAAACCTCCTAAGGAAGTTAATCTTGCCAATGAAGGACTGTAATTCTTTGATGTTCCTTGGGTGTGTGATCTGAAGTATCCCCTCAACTCTCTGTGGGTCTATCCTAATTCCTTTCTCAGATATAATGTGGCCAAGAAGTTTACCTTCTTGCAGCCCAAAAACAGTTTTCTTAGGATTTAATGACAGACCATACCTTCTACATTTTTCGAAAACCTGCCTCAGATGTTTGAGGTGTTCTTCCTCGGTTTTAGAATAGACCGTCAAGTCATCCAAGTAGATAACTATGAAGTGCCCTATCTCGTCTGAGAAAGCTATATCCATTTCTCTCTGGAAGGTTGCTCCAGCATTCATCAATCCAAAAGGCATTTTCACATACATGAAGGTGCCCCATGGAGTGGTAAAAGCTGTTTTGAGTTGATCTTCTGGGAGTACCAACACTTGGTTATAACCCGAAAATCCATCTAGCAGGGAGATTCTCTTAGAGCCCACTACTTTCTGTAGGATGTGTTCCATCCTAGGCAAAGGGTAATTATCTTTTAGTGAGGCTCTATTAAGATCTCTGAAGTCTATACACAGTCTGATTTCCCCTATTTTCTTTCTCACGGCCACTAAATTCGATACCCAATCAAAGAACCTTACAAGAACTATTATGCCTGCCTCATACATCTTTTTAATCTCCTTTTCAACTGTAGGCAATTTTTTTGGATTAATTCTGCAGAGTTTTTGTCTGAAAGGCTTCTGATTTTCCTTCAAGGGTATCTTGTGTTGTATGATGTTGGTGTCGTAGGCCTTTAAGTATTCATAGCTCCATGCAAACACATCAATTAATTCCTTAAACAGGTCAATGTATTTTATCTTCATGTCTGTAGGTAAAGACTTAGCCAGTTTAATCATTTTGGGCTTATATTTAGTGCCAATGTTGCATTCTTCTATATCTGAGTCTGCATGTTCTATAGTGGGCTTTTTTGCTACATCATCGAAGTCAAAAAGATCCTCTAAGGGTGCTAGGCCTCTGGGTATATTCTTGTCTTTGGCCTGCAACACCTCTATCTCTTCACAATCTGCGTTTTCACATTTTTCGGTTGGAATTCCAGTTTCTTCATTCAGGGTGTTTATCTCTATGTTACAGGGTGTTGCTTGTTCATCTGGGGGATCCTCACTTGGGCAGCTGTCATCATATTTTGAGTCGGAATCAGAAAATTCAAACTCATTTCTGCCCACCAGAAAATCTTCAATCTATTTGTCTCCAAAGACCTGCCAATGTTTTTCGTTGCCTGGCACTGCAGGTCTGAACTTGGTCTGAATGATGATTTGTTAGTTAGGGGGAGTCTTAGGATATGAACTAGCCAGGCAAGCTAATCCGTTAGCAATAACGTTTTGACCCCTAGGAACAAACACCAATTCGTATTCTACAAATGTTCTTAGTATGTCCATGGCGTCGTTCCTATATGCCCTCAATCTAGGGTGTTTTGTTGCATATTCACCATTCACTTGTTTGATTACCAACTCTGAGTCTCCTCGCACCGTTATCCGGTGGGCCCCTAATTTTTTCAACAGATTCAAACCAAGGATAAGAGCCTCGTATTCTGCAATATTATTTGTACACTTGAAATGAAAATTTACAGCATGGCTTTTTGCATAATCACTCTCTGTGTTACGTATCCACATCCCTGCTCTGGCAGTTTTCCTAGTACATGATCCATCAAAATTCATTTCCCACAGGGGTTCGCCATTATATTGCATTGTGGGGTCTATGCTAGGTTGTGAATCGTTTTGATCTTCGCGTGGTGGGTAGGTTTGGGGAGAGTGACTGATAGGTTGAATGCATTGTGTTTCCTGTTTACTCTGAGTTTTGTTTTGAGTACTCCGCCCATGGTTTTCTTCATCATATTCCTCCAGAGTAGCCATTATGTTTACGTCCATGGGCTCGGTGCTATCCTTTGCATCTCTGTTTTCTGATTCTGGTTCTCCTACGGATTGGTCATTGTATAGGATGAATGAATCCAGATCTGTATGCACGGAGTATAAAGGGGAGTTTTCAGGTTTCTCAGGGCTATTGACTAGGAATTTCATTTGGGACTCCCTATACAGTCTTCTAAGTTGGCAAAATATAGGGACAGTGGCATATGAGCCATCCATCTGCATTGTTCCTTGCAGTTTGGCTCCCCATGATCTCGATAATAACATGCCATATTTGGGTGGCACATCTGCCACCACAACATCCATGACCATACATTTAGCAGGGATCTAGGTCAAACTCACACATAAGTCTTTAATTAAACCAAGGCATTTTACTCTGCTGGAATCAAATGAATACAAATATTTGTAAGGGTGGGTTATCTCTAGACCTAGTTTTTCCATAACTACCTTGGGCATTAAGTTGTGAGATGCTCCAGAGTCATGCATTGCATTGTGAAGAATCTTATCATGGATATTCAGACTGATATAAAAAGGTGGTACTACCCCCTCCTGAAACTTTCCCTCAATCTTTGGACCAAACAGGAGGGCAGGTTGATCGTCACTTAAATTCACGGTGTCGTTTTTTTCCCCCAGATTTAATGCTTTCAAAATTTGGCCTTTATATACATCTTGAGTGGCCAACTCAGATAATGGTACAGATATTTTAATCTTTGCAATCTCAATTTCCAAATTGAAAGTGGATTGGGACTTTGTAGCGCTCAACTCTGTTTTATTTGCCACTGTCTTAGTGGCTGAATCAGTTTGTAATTTCTCGCTATGTACATGGTTAGAGACTATTGTATTAGGAGCACTAACTGCAGTGCTAGTGCTGCCAGTGGGTTGGCTTTGTTTTTCAGTGTTTTGGTTGTCTTTCTCTTTGTCTTTCTCAGAACTCTCAGCTGTTGATTTGTTATTTTGAGCAGTTGCTTTAGGAGCTTTCTCAGGCCTTTTCTTGATAGTGACCTCAGGATTTTTGGGTTTGGGGATGTCTTGGCTCTTTTTGCTCCTAAGCTCATATTGTTCCCTGACCTGCATAATAGCGTTTTCAAATCCAAGTCTGTAGGCTTCAGACTCTGATCTTTCCTCATCCCGATATGAGGGTGAGGGCTGATCTTCTTCTGAATCACAGTTATGGATTGAGTCCTCTGCTTCAAACATGTTTATTGTGTTCCCTTCAGACTCTTCTATGATTCCCTAATCTTCATCAAGAAATTTTTGGAATGGGGGAATGACTTGTTGATCTGAGTCTTTTTGTCTGTTGGGAGTGGTATTGTTTCTCCTAAAGTTTTGGTTCTGATTTTGGTTTCTATTTTGATTGCTAACTGTGACAACCATCTTTTCCATCATCTGTTGCAGCTTCTCCACGTTCTTAGATAATCTATCATAATTGGGATCAGATGTGGAGGCTACATTGTCATCTCTATAAGTTACTCTCTTTTCAGCTCTCAATCTTGCCCTCTTCTCCATCAAGTTTTCTTCTATAGTTATGGCTCCTTTCTGCATGTCTTCCAATGTTGTATTCATATCTCTAGCTGCGCTCGGTCATGTGTCAGCTTCCCCTCGGTGTTGCTGGCGACCGCTGCCTTGTGGAAGTTTTCTGTCTTCGACAAGGTGTTGTAAATGCTGTTAAATCTTGTTGTGTAATCATGGACACTCTCTCCCACGTTTCTTTTGAGGCTCATGTATTCTGCTAGGAGCTGGCAAGGGTTAGCCTTAACTTCCCGTTTGTTAATGAAAGTCTGATATAAACCGGGAAGGTCCTAGATGCTACCAGGAGGCAGGCCCTTAAACCATTTCTTCACATCACCCCCTAAGCTTTGGGCAAAGATCCTCATTTTGACATTATCATCATCAATTTCCATGTAGTCAAAAGAATCTTCCATTTTATCTATGTGTTGTTGAGCTGTGATGGATTCCTTTGCAGTGAAGTGTGGGATTTTTGACTGATAATCATTAGGTAAGGGTACTAGAGGCTGAGGTAAAACCAGAGGTGCATACCAAGCTGCCATGATGATGTTTTGATGAGTTAAAGGGTTGGCTTGGGCAACTGGTATATGGATGACAGGGATACTATGACCAGCAGAGGACTGATGAGCAGACCTAGGGTGACTGAGCCCCAAGTTTTGTATGAAATGTAAATCAAGAGGTGTAGATGGAGGGTTTTGTCTATTCCCAAGGTGTCTGCCACCTTGCTGTGGTGAATCAGGAAGCTCAGAGTCTGGCTGGTCTAAGCTACTGAATGACCTAGTTCTAGATAAGTTGTTTGGCTGGTCTAGGTCAAGGTGAAAATGTGAGAGAGTTTTCAGATCTTCTGGTGCAGAATTAGCTCTATGGATGTGTTTGGAAATAGTTGATATTTTAGGTGTAGGAGCTCCCTTGAGGATGCTCTCAGGATTGTCAACAATTTCAGGTGGGTCTGGGTTAGGGTAAGCTCTTGTATGAATGGTTCTAGAAGCCAGAATGTTGTTTTCTGATCCAGCAGCTTAACCCTACCTGTTACTTCTATTGTGGTCGATGTTGTTTTGGAGGTTGGTCTCCCAGTGGAGTCTTATGTGAAACCAAGATAATCAGCAGGCCTACTGATCACCAGTGGAGTCTTTAAATCGTTTAGGAATTATGGAGTCGCCAGGTGGAAAGTTTAGGATGTTTCTAGGGGGTACACTGTCCACCACAGTGCTCGTGAAATTTCCCTTTTCAAGGATATCCCGAAAACATAGCAAACTCTAACCAGAGATTGACTAGGAGGGCATTTACCAGATATGTCGCCTCCGGAAGAGTGTGAGATCTGGAGGCTACCTGGCCCTTTCCAGGCTCTGTCTAAGAGTATGGGGTAAAACACACAAGAGGTAAGTGGAATGTGAGTGTAAGTGTTTTACTACCAACCTAACCAGAGATTCTAGGTTTTCTGAGGCTTTGTGATGTAGTAGGATGTGAAATACTCAGAAATTCCCCAGTGGAGTCACCATTATGTTGGGGTTCCCATGTTTTGGCCAGGTTGGTAAGACCAAAATATGAGACAACCTCAGAACCAATTTCAGACCTTAGGATCTAGCCCTCCTAGGTCCAGAGAGGGATCTCTCTATGGGAGTCAAAGGTATATGTCTTTGAAGCTCAAAAGTTCAAGATGTTAGGCTAGTTATATGCACAGTGTTCTTTTGTTTGATTATGAGCTTGGTTGTTGGGAATCAGGAAGGAAGGGTTCAGCATGAGACAAGGCTAGGCAAAGAGGAATTTAGGCAAAGGAGAAATAGTCCAGGGAATACCAAGTCCATTGGGTAATGGAGTCAAGAAAGGACTTACTTGCTGTCAATATGCAAGCTTTCAGTTGGGCTAGTCGTCTAAAGCCTTGGATCCTAAAAGATGAGGGTGAGATGGAATATTAAGGAGAGAAAGTGAGAAGGAGGAGAAGACACCACTTTTTGTCTGTAGATCAGGTCAGAGGTCATTTAACTCCAAACCTGCTTGGACATACTCAAAGGCCACTCTCAAAGGTAACTTAAGGGATCTTAGGAAGGTAACTGAAGTGAAAAAAATCCTATTGAGGTAGAGACTAAGTTCAGTCCTTTCAGTGTTCCCAATTCATCCAATTAAATCCTCACAAGAACATGTAGGAAATAGATTCATTAATTCATACATCAGAGAGCAGGCAACGAAATCCACTACACTGGTTAAATTAATCGAAACTAATTATTAGATAGCACATATAGCAGAAAACATAAAGGGCTGGGAGAGCAGCAACATAAGGCACCTTACAAGGGCGAATCTTATGCCAAATTTCTGATCTGAGCTAGAAGAAATGAAATGTACTGGAAATAAACACAGAGATAGGAAAACATCACCACATCTTTAGATTAGGATCCAATGAAATGTGCGTATCATATTAAACATCAACACCAATCAGGTACAACATAGCCAATATCTTGGTCCTTCAGTCCGAATACATCTTCCTCAGCTTATTGTACAACTATACACAGAAGACTTATCTCAAGAGAAAATGCTTGCAATTCTCTGATATCTCATCAAAAACCTTTACAATAGTTTTCTCATATTTTTATAACTGAAAAAGAGAAGAGGAGGTTGGTAGAACACTAAATATAACATTAAACTCAGAAAAGAAGGAGAGGGTCGAAGCCCATTCTGTTTTAAACTCTGAGCATTAATCTCTGGCACACTTTGGAGAAAATAATGGTCTTCGTCAGGCTTCATTAATTCCAGGTATGTCTCTGATGCATTCTGGTTTGCTATACTTCGTAGTACCTTTGGTGAAAAAAAAAAATGGCAATAAAAAACGGAATGATCTTCCATACTTGAGCAACAAATTATTTGATATCCTTGGACTGCGTTCTGGGTGGAGATCTCCTCTGGAGCGCGGTATGGAATAAAAACAGTATGGACAACCCGTCCTTTCTGGGAGGAAAACATTCTGCTAATGTAGAGAAACCTGTCACCTATTAATTTCCATGCCTCTGTCAGTGAAAACCTTGCCGTTGTATCCATACTACGTATTTATGGAGGCGTGTCCGCCTTTTGTACCCTGCGGAACACGCAACTAGACCAAGAAAGTCGGTGCAATGGAAGGATGGATGAAATGGTAGTGTCGCGGGGGTGGAATGGATTCCTTTTACTAAATAATGGTGGAAAAATGTAACGCAATGGTGAAACCGTGAATAATAGGGTTTGGCAGTTGAAATGCAGCGCAGACCATTAGATCATGGTCCGGGAGCGAAGATCAACGGCGGAGATTGACGCAGCGGAATGATATATGAAAACGGACGAAACGAATGTGCAACGTAAGACTTTAATGCAAATATGGAACTTAAGTTAAAATCCAAAATGCACAGGAAATGGGCAGAAATGCAATGAAACAGGACGAGGTGGGACGCATCCGGAGGTAGAGGGAGGTCAAATCTTGACCGTTGATTTCAAATATGAATGAACGGCTACGATTGAATCAGTCAATCACAATCGGAGGGGGGCCAGGGGTGGCACACATCGAAACTTCCGATTGTGATTGGGCGGACTGAGCGATGACCGTCGGATCAAGGGGAGGATGGACGGTCAGGATGGGATCGGGGAATCACGATCTGCGGATGCGGAAGAGGGAATGCGAGGCAACTGGCGGGGTGCGATGAAGTACCAACTGTCCGATTTGGAGGGAGATCGACGGCGAAGGAGAAATCGAGAGATCGTAATCGAGGGATGCGAAGAGTCATGCATCTGGAAATTGCAATTGCGAATGGGCAGGGAGCACGATTGAGCGCTGGCCGTTGGATCTGGGGACCAGATCAATGGCTCAAAACAATAGCGATGGACTTGTATAATAAAATAATTGCATCGGAACTTTTCAGTGTTTACACAGGATTTAACGTTCCGCTCCGGTCTTCCGATGTGATTAGCGCTTAAGGCTTAAGCGTTGGTCCTAGGCTAAGGGCACATGTGGGGAAGTGGTCGGGGCTAGAGAGAAAGGGGCTTAGGCCTTAATATAAAGTCAAAAGTGGGTTTTGGCCCATTTTAATGGATTTTAAGGCCATTTAAAGGGAAACGATAAGGGGGAAAAGGGGAAAATTAACCAATCAAGGGATAAAAGTGGGGTTTAAAGGGGATTTTGGGAAGATTTAGGAGAGTAAGGGGGAATTTAGGGGGAACAAAGGGGACTTTGGGAAACAAGGAAAAAAGATAAAGTGGGGGAATTCTGCAGAGATATAAGGGGCGAAATAAGGCCTTTTGAGAAAAAATTTATCGTTCAGCAAGGCTTATTGACTTCATGACAGCAGAGGGAAATAGAAAAAGGCAGGAAACTATGCAAAAGGCTTCAAGTATGATGTGTTTTTAAAGGAAATGCATTCCTTGAAGGTTGAAAAACATTTAGCCCCCTGTTTGCTTGTCAAAAATTTATAGGGGGGCTAACAATTTCCAAGGTTTGAAGTTTATTATATGGCATATGGGAGCTCACCAATGCTGCCTCTAAGGGGATTAAGGGCGTTGCATATGCAAGTAGCCCCATGCAAGGCTGCTCTGCAAAGCACTTCCCAACATCTATGGGTGTGTTGGTCACATTGGGAGCGAAATTATCATTGTTCTGGAATCTCCACTTGGCCAGTGACTTCTAGAAGAGTTCACATGTGTCAAGCTTCGAATATAAGTGTCCATTTGACATCTAGAAGATTGGGAACATGTCTTGTCTATTATTGGAAAGTCATTTATTGCAATATAACCTTGATCTCCTCTATAAATTGAGCACAAATATGAGTGCTTGGTAAGGAATAATTTGAGTAGAGAAATGCTAGTGGATTTTCAATTGAGAGTTAGATTTGTGTAACAACTACTAGAGAGATTTATACTGTGATGAGGCTGAGGATCGTTGCTAGAAGGTCACTTCAAATTAGTCATTGGGTTGTAACCTCTCCTTCTATCGTCAATAAAGAATACAACTTACTTTTACCTATATGCATTTGTATTGGTTATGATTTTCCATATTGTAAGATCTTAGTTGATGTATATGGTTTGTGCTTAACGGTTGCTTCTTCTTGAATAGACATACGTATTATTGCTATCTTCTCTTGTTTGCATGATGATGCTTATATTTTGAGAAGAATTTTTCTTTAAACTTCTTGAATTTGAGCTACAGCGGAAGAAACGAGAAGGAGCCATTTAGAAGGCGCCGGATTACAAACCGCCTCTAATCCTTCATGGCGCTCTTGTTACGAGTTGCGGAAGTATTACAACATAGTCTTTAATCTGTTATTTTTCTGTCTGTCATCTTGTAAAGTGTTTTTATCCATAATTCCCAATTCTGTCCAACACATGAGATAAGCACCTTCTGGTATTCAGTGGACATTCTATATATTGGTTCCCCTTAGGGATGTTGAAGCTGATTAGGGATACGGGTGTTTACCCATATAACGTGTTGTCTATGACGGCGGCCCCACAACGAAAGTGTCTGTGATTTAGGGTATCTTTAGTTGCACGGAATTTTAAGGACTTACACAAGGTGACTAGGGTGAGCTTCCACCAGTAGCTAAAATAGATGGAATTGATCTGTCTTCGGTCTTTTTGAGGGTACTCATCTTCATCGAGTGCTTACACCTATTGTCGAGGTTCGACAAAGCTCTCGACATTAGCTTCATGTTTTCTTCCTTTGAGCCCAATTATCTATGTTAACGATCTTGGTTTCATCTCTTGGCAAATAATAAATAACTCTCTAAACTTGTTGAAATTCTTCTCTAAAGTTTGGCTGAATGGATACATTTTAGAAGTCATTTTTCTTTTTTCTTTTTTAGGTGTTGTGGTTACTATCACTAAAAATTTATAATATGCCACAATAATAATTAAAAACAAACGAGTCCATTGTGGCATCCTTGAACCTCGTCGTCTTTCTAGGCAACAACAAGGTCTCCCTCCATTGACACTAAGAGGTACGAGTTTGGGTGGGCTGGGTGCCTTCTCTGAAGAAGCAGGTCTCCATTGACAACCCGCTTTCATATAGCTCCATATCATATGGGGTTTCCGAGAGGATCCTTTTATGGAGGGACTTGTTTCTCCTGTGATTCTCCTCTCATGACTTTGGAGCACATTGTGAACCAAAGATTTACACACAGTGCCAATCATGTCTTTAGGTACCTACATCAATTTCTGGCTGGCGCCCATGGGAAGTCGATGTTGTTGGTGGAAAATTTGGTTCCACCACCATCTTCCTCGCCGATTGCTCACTTATACACAAATGATTAACGGCTTCTTCGGTGGCCGAGCTATGGGTCCACCGCTTGGTCCGGTCACAAAAAGCTAACAAAAGCGAACCTCTAAGCCTTCGGGATCTGCTCTATTGTGACTATGGGAATCAGGTTTCCTCTCCCACTGGTGAGGCTACTTCATTTCCTTTTGGCAACCCTTTAGATTGGAACCATTATTTGAGTTTCAAACACCTTGGCTATTATGCAGGGGCAATGTATCACCAATACATATATATGGGGTCACTTTACTACCCATACATTTACTAGGACAAACAGACAGCAATTGTTAACATTGTTCCTTTGATTGATACATTAGTATGTTAATTTTATTTAGATGACTAAATGCTTGTCAAGGTTTCTAGAAACAAACTCAAAGAATTCTTGTGAGTTCTAGAAAATATCCTTTGCCTTCATTATCCTTAAGAAAATTTTTCTTTTTTTTTTTTTATCTTGCTACTCTGTCAGCCATGGCCATCCTATCACTCCGAGAAAGACAAATTATGTTGGTGTCCTCACCTCTCACTATGCTTTTGCCTCTACTACTAACACTATGTTTGTGTTTGCCTAAGCCTATATTTTCACACCTTTGGTGTGCATGCCGTGCTTTGAACATTTCGTCGAGTCACCCAGTACACTCAAGGAATGGTGATTTTTAAACTCCCTTTCTAAGATCTTTAGGTAAATCAAAGTTTTTGTTGTCTGGGATGGCCGATTGCATAAGTGTGTGTCTAAGCCCTATCTTCTCCAAACCTTGATTCAAGATTTTCAGTCAAACTATTCAAGGACATCCCAAGGTCATATGAGAGTCTCAGGTTGTGCATTGTCATGGTTTCTAAATTCAATGTTCTAGATATTCAAGAGGGTAGAAGTCAATTAAAAACAAGGGTGGCTTTGATTGTCCAAAGAAATCAAAAAACTTCAAGGTATCTCCTTGACCAAGCATTAAATCTGCATAAAAGATAGTTCATCCATGTTCTGAAAGCTTTGCAGAATGCTTATAATAGTCAACGGAGATGGGATGCAAAAATGAAGGCCTAAACCTGCAAATGACATTCCACAACATGAAAGGATACAAGAGCCTAAGTTCACAAGGAGGATCTTGTCTTGTAAAGTTTTAAAATTAAAGGCACCAGCAACCCGGACATGAGACCCTCAGATAGGGGCACATGAGCACAGCGTGCATGTATTCAAAGAATCAATAAACATAAAAAGACGAATGGAAGCCTCCTTGGTGACTACACACGAGAGATTAGAAGATGATGTGAGGGAATAATTTAAGGTTGATGAACCAACATCTTTCTTGCATAAAAGACCAAGAGAATTGGTATTAGTGGAGTTACAACCTTTTAGCACAATAGAGTGACTACCTAGTGAGAGATCGCAAAAAATATAAAGAGAGGATGTGTCTAAGCACCATGAAGATAAACAACTTTATTTCACTACAGCAAAGGGTTATACAATTCCATCAAAGAGACAAAGGGTTTTTAGAGGACTTTGAAAGCATAAAGTTTAAAAGATGAAAAGGATATTAGTATATGAAGAGACTGAAATTCTCAAAAAAAGGTCAACATCAACCAATTTGGTCTCAAGTAGAGAAAATGGTGCCAATATGAAAATGTGGGAAAAACAAACAAAATCACCGAGTTTCAAGGGTTTTTGAAAATATACCAATCCAAAGATGATAAGACCAAAAACACTATCTTTTAAGAAAACACCATGAGAAAAGAAGGTTATTAAAGAAAAAAAAGGGCTGAAGCTGTGGAAAAGGTAGAGTTTATTATCTTTAATTTTTTTCAAAAGAGTATAAAAGACGACCCAAAACAACATCTCCCGGCTCCATTTGATCATTTGCAAAAATAGTCAAAGAAGTTTCCATGCTTTCCAAAAAATCCTAAGAGGTTTAGGTAGAAAAACTTTGCTGCCATACTCTAGAGTCGCACTACACACTGATGGTGCACGCATTTTTCGACGCATTGCGCGTTGCGCACACAGCACGCGTAATTGTACGCATGGAGCATCGCTGCGTGGCTGTGTGGAGGAGCACTTGACCATCACCTTTAAATATACTGTGGCTTTGTGCTCTGTGTGCCGCCGGGGGCACTTGATACCACGTTCAACACTTTTGTGCAAACAATAAAGGTGGCAAAAACATTTGGAGGATTGCATGTGAGCTGAAGTGGGGACGCTGACAACATTCGGAGGTTGTGCGGGCTCGTACGGGGAGCTACGCAACGTCCGGAAGGTGTCTGGCTCCATTCAAAAGTAACCGAAGCACCGGTTATTGCGCACGTAGAAGGCTGTCTCGGCCTCCTTTTGGGCGCACGACTAGGAGTTCAAAGGGTGGGCCTGGCGGGCATTTAAACGTGCACGTAGCGCAGGCAACTTCCCCACCATCGGTGAGCGGTATGCAATCTCAGCACGAGGAGCTTCCCAATGTGCGGGGGAGAAGGTGCATGCACGCCTATTCGTGGTGGCCGACTCCGATTGGGGGGCATTGCTACGTTCGGGACACTTTGGAAGTGTGTTGCACTCCTACCAACAACATGCAACCTACGCACGAAAAACATTTCAAGAACGCACGAATGTTCATTTAGGAAATTACTGACTTTGACCACAAGGTATTTTTAACGAATTTCTTTAGTTGTGGAGAGAATTTGGAGGAGTATTTGAGCTTTTCCCTCATATTCTTAACACAAAATTGTCATTATACATAAAATTGGAGGTTGAGCTTAGAGAAGGAAGTAAAGCCTAAAAAGGAATATTTTTCTCCACATTGGACCAATAGCATCACGCAACCTCACCATCTCCTCTACCCTTTTCACATCATTTCACAATCGTGCTCAATTGTTTAAGATCTTGAGGAAGGGTAAAAAACAAAATGTTCGAAGAAGAATATTTGAAAATGGTGAGACCAACCAAAGGCAAGAAGCAGAGAGGGTGGGAACCCAAATAGGTTTGAACCAATAAGAGCGAAGGACAGTGTATCTACTATATTTTCATGTTTTCAAGAATTAGGATGCTATGGTTCGCAAGGGTACAAAAGATCTGAGAGTCACCCTTGGTTGACCAAGATTTTCCTAAACCTTCTTAACCACCAAGTATACCTAGCTAGGGTGAGGTTTGGGTTGACCACCAATACACTGTCCATGGCCACTGGGAGAAATACACATGAGATAAAGGTGGTTCAAAAAAATGCTCACAGACCCTGAGCCACTATCACCATTCTTGAAACCAACTTCGCACAGGCGATTTGAAAAACCATGTTCCCTGTCTCTTGTCTGACAATGAGATATGCTCTCCTAATGAAGATCATTATGAAATATGGCTTTGGTGATTTATCTCAGGTACTACACATAAGAATCATCATGCATCTGCCAAACCAGGCATACATATGCCCTACTACCTTTGTAAAAGTATTGAAAAGCCTATGCCATCATGTAAAAGAGTCTCATCTAGCAAATTTCAAGCCTTTTTGTCATTCCCTCATCAAAGTGATTGTCTCCACAAACTAGAACAACAAGGCATCCCATGGGAGGTTTTCATAGCCCATGATAATTCTGTCCACAACCACATCCCCTCTTAAAGTCTTCCATCATCATCTCCATTCCTCCTCACACGCCTCCATCACCCCTCCACTGCTTCTTAGTTCATCCTACTACTTAGATACGATCCTCAATCTAGACCTTCCATGTCGGCTGCCTTCCCCCTAGAAATTAGAACATGGCTTGTTGAAGAGAGGAAAGATGACTAAGAAAAACGATGATGCAAATGAAGAAAGCAACGAGGAGAAGGGATGATGAAAGAAATGAAGAAAACGTTGATGCCAAATAGAAGAAAGAAGTGAGAAGAGGATGATGAAAATGAAGAAATAAGTGATGGACGAAGAAATTGTGATGGAGAGGATGATGAAAATGAAGAAATAAGTGATGCAAATGAAGAAATCGATGGAGGATGATGAAAATGAAAGAAAAGGGTAGCATGAAATGAAAAAATCGGTCGAGGGAAGGATGATCAAAATGAAGAAAAGAAGTAAAGAAGAGGAAGAAGAAAGTGATAAAGCGTTGACAAAAGAAGAAAGTATTGATAGTGAAGAAGAAAATGAAGAAATAAGTCAGCCCAATGATGAGAAGAAAGGCCAAAAACGATTGGGTCTAATTATGAAGAGGATGACTCCAGAAGGACCCGGTACAAAGGCGACATCGAGGGGAAGAGTGAGCTACGAAAAAGGAAAACGATGTGAACCTAATGATAGTAAAAATACGATGACGATCAGAGAAAAGTAAATAGTGAAGAAGGTGACAGAAAATGCAAAGGATAGTTTAGAGGAGGCATATGAAAAGAAGAAAAAGAGGGAAAAAGAAAATAACGAGAAAATATGACAAGACCGACCAGAAACGAGTTTGCAGAAATTTTTTTAATTAGGAGAAAACAGCGAAGATCGCTGAGCCGAATAATGAAGGTGATGAACGGGGACGGTGAAAGAGAAACACGACCCTGAAACTCACCTAGTGAGAATAAATGACCATCACGGTAAGGAAGAATAATGAGAATTCCCAAGACAACTGACCCTACAAGAGTGAAAACGGTGATACAAAAGACTGAGTTATACGGTGAATACAATAAGTCAAAAGATGAAGAAAGAAGACAATCATAGAGATGAAGATATACGTAGCAATGATAAAGACACCTCTAGCATTGCAAAAAATGAGATGACAATCCTAAGAAAGTCTTAACAATAATGATGGCATGATAGTAAAGATACTTATCAAAGGGGTAGTCGAGAGCAAGGCGAGAGATGCACACGGAAGACATCCATAAGGGAAAAAAAGAGTAGTCCTAAGGTGCTAATGATCAAGGTTTGCAAGTGGAACTTGTTGTACCTTTCCCCATTACCTATCAAAAGAGGGAGAGAGCATGTGTTTTCCTGCCTCCAAAGAACCGAAAGGACGTTCATCTTCCTCAACTCACGGATGACAAGGTAAACAGCAATTGAAGAGAAGAGACAATCATGAAGGAGAGATAATTTGAGCTCATTCACATGAACGGTGGTGAGGAAAATGGAACAAGAATTGCAAACTCTCTCCTACAAGGCACGAGGAATACACATATCAAGGATTTGGAAAGGCCGAATTAGAGATAGCTAAGGATGTCATTGATTTCTTGCGGATATTAAGAACAAGCAAATTAGTGGTGCATTTGAACTCTATGAAAAGGCGGCTAGAGATACCGGAAAGAGGTGATAGAGCACAAGTGAATTTGGAGGGTATGGGCACCTATGAAGAAAGTGAGGATGAGGAGGGTTGATCTGTAAGTAAGGCCTAGAGAGAGCGCGGGTCTGAAATTCTTTGGCAGAGAGGGAAGGAAAGATACGCTAGCTTTCAGCTTTCGCCTCATGAACTCCTTGCCGTAAATTTAGCATGACGGGGAATGATGGCTTGAATGAGGCCAACATACATCTTGAGCCAAACTGGAGAAAGGCCAACAAATATTTGACCTTGCAAGGAAGAATAGGCGGGTTATAAACAAATAAACCACTTTTGAGAAAAACTCCAAAGCGCCCAAAATGAGGGCACAACTTTAAAAATATGAAAAATATGACTAGGATTATTATTTTCCCAAGCTTCTCTACGAGGTCTCCAAGGACCCATGAAGCACCTACCCACAGAATTTGAGAGAAATTGAACATATTTTTTTTTTTTTACAAATTTGTGAAGCTAGGAGCGCGTAACGGAGACAACATGTCATGCCTTTCTCCCGGAACATCTTTAGGAGCGAGGGTTACATTTTCGACTTCCCATCATCTGTGGAGTATGATCACCAAATTTAAACTCATTTCGAGTTGTTTTGACTCCCCAAAAGGGTCTAAAACACTCGGTTTTTCCTTCTACACTTGCAGGCATGTGTTGCCTCCTAGAAGTCTTGGAATTTTCACTTTTTTGGAAAACACAGAACATATTGAAGAAATAAAGGCATATCTAGAAATTAGAATTCAAGAGACTTTCCAACGAGCCATCTCCATTTTCCAACATTAGGAGGGCCTCAAAACACTGTGATAAAAGGCATGTTTTGGGTTGCGCTCACGGCATAATTCCCGATTTTTGACAGGTATGTTTGCACTCTGTAGATAGGCGGGTAGAATGTGCATTTGGCAAGTTTTCACATGCTTTTCAGGGCCTGAAATCAATTTATTTTATGTTTGGGCCGGAAAATATGTTGTTGATGAATATTTTTGTGTGGGCCTTGCGAGCCTCACGGACAACTTAGTATATTTCTTGTTGACCAATAGGCTTCTAGATACTCTCTTTGGTTTTCCTCCTCCTTTCTTGTTATATATACCATGAGGATTCATTGTAAGAAGTTGGGGAACTTGATGTGCTTAAGAAAGCCTGTTTGTTTTAGAAAGTTGAAGAAAAATTTAGTGTTGTGGCGCTTGTGGATGAATTTCCTCGATTTATAGCCATTGATGAAGAGAGCTTGCTTGCAAGATCACGAGTTTAGTTAATGGCGATGTATCTCTCCTTGTATTTTCATGTTTTTTTCTTGTTTTCCATATGTCCATCTTTCTATTTTGCGATGGCTAGGAAGAGTATAGGATGATAAATGTTATTTGAAGAACCTCAATCCTCCACAGTAGCTATTGTTTTCATGCTATTACGCATAGGTTAGTTTAAAAGAAATTCTTCATTGCTCCTTGAGCCCACCTAAACTTGTATATTTCATTATTGGATTAACATGCTATTTTATAGGCTTGCATGATTCATGTTAAGCCCTACTTATTTAATGCTATCTAAAATGTTGCCTTGAAATCTCTTTGATGTATTGATTGTTAGGTTAAATCAAAAGAGGTCTTAACGACCTTGCCCTTTGAATATATTGTATCAGTTTGCCTAGAAGTCCTCTACAGGTTTAATGAATGATTCTATTTGTCTCTTATATGTTTTCAAACCTTCAATGTTGAATCATTGAAGTTAAGTAAGTGTTTTACAACACGTGTTCTACGGATTGTTTATCTTGAATGCTTATTTGTTTAAAATTAGTTTCATTGAGTAAATGAAGCAGTACCCTAACTCATGATTAGTATATTTTGCTTATCAATATTGAATACCTCCCTATTCATAGCTATTTGACAAAGTATTCTTAGCACTTGTTTTACTACCTTGGTTCCCAAACTTCTTGTCCATTTCACCTCACACATAAACTTAAAAGATCCATTGACTACACTAGGTTTTCTTTTGCTTGTGATGCTTTTCCCCTAATTCGCTACCCGAGGATATAAATGACTTCATAGACTCCATTGCCCAATTGATTTTGATAGCTCTCACTCCACCTATCGTACTTGATCATCTTACCCCAATCCAAAACAAATAAAAACAAACCTACACTTCACAAAACAACCTAAAATCGTCATCCAAAGTGAAAAAGTTCACATCCTTCAAAAAACATAATAGAAGGCCTCTGCGGGTCCGGAAGGCTGGGTCATAGGACTCCAAAGATTGGTCGATGTTGCACGTCATTTGTGGTTTACCAATCCACAAATCATGGAACACAACGTAATGGCGATCACGGTGGGACCTTCTATGTTCATAACAATCTAAATACCCTTGGCACTCCGGAATTCCTTCAATAAATGGTATCATATGATTTATAGCTGCCTCATCAATATCACTAACACAATGGTGATCATGATGCAACCGATGTGGGTGAAAATCTAAGTATCCCTTGAGCTTGGAAACCTTCATCGGAATCATAGAGAACTTAGTGATAGCGTAAGAGTAGAATCTGGCTTCTTCTGCATCTAGAAAATGATGAAGTTCAACTATAGGACACTCTTACATACCTTAAGGGCTACATATGAAACTGCGGAAACCCCCAAAATTTCTAGATTGGCTTTTTGTCGGTATTGGTGGTGGACCATAGACACTTATCTTCAAAAACCACTAAATATCCTTTAGTGACTCACTAGCCTCCAGTGGGCCTTCCTAACTTTGCTGGTATCCTAAGGCTCTAAAGTTGTGTCGAAACAACACTATGAAGTCTACAATCCTAGTCACATGTTGTGAGTTTAGAAAAAATAAAAAAGAGAAAAATTTTCGAAAAAGTTTAAAACTTTCGACCTCTCTAAATTTTGAGTTTGAAATACGCTTCGCCGAAGAAATCAATACCGGATCTCATGGGACCGAACCCTCCTACTATAGTCAATGACCTAGAAAATATTTTGTGGCAAACTTATGGGCGGAAACTTAGCCACTAATAGGACCATTCTCGTCAATCTCGATGCTGAACATCTTATAGCCTTGCAAGATCCCCGATTTGACTTGTGCCATAAAAAAAACCTTTTCGAACCAAGTCACAAAGTAAAATCGACCATATCGATCTTGAGCCCATAGACTTGCAACATAGTCCTAGCGGAAAGTTTCTCCTTCCACACCACTTCGATTTCCAACTTCTCACCACTTTGGCTCTTTTCACCCTAAGTCTTCTCGAATCGAGTTTGCGTACATTCCATACCTTACACCCATTCACACCTCCACTATGAATACCACTCCATCTCATATCACATATCCTCCACTTCTAAATCCACTATTAGTTCCCTATCATGGCAGCATGGTATGAACCCCTTCTGATACCCCAACCATTGGTACCTTTTCCAAATGATTAATAATCCGAATCCCACACTTCACAGGGATGAATCTACCATTGCCTAACAACATATAAATAAAATGAACGATGCTTTTGACTACATGGAATTGAAAAGAGAAACCATGAAGATGAGGATGTTTTCCAAAATCCTAGGAGGAGGAAAATTTCAAGAAATGGTTCAAAAGCCTAACTCTGACATGCCATGATCTCCCCTTCCCTTTACCAAAATTTCATAAACAAATGAGAAATCAAGAAAAAACCCTCTTCGAATCCTCTCGGAGATATAGCAATCTTAAAAGAAACACGAGAAGAGTGTCCAAGACTATTGCTACTAGGTTCAACGGTCTTCCACAACGCACTACTATCAAACATGAAACCCCATTAGGCATGTCCTTATATAAATTTCCCAAAAGGTTTTGACCCCATTGTGGCCTATGTTGAGAAAGATCCCTAACTTTAGAACATGCGAAGAGAAAGATTGTAAGCATAGAGGCCAACTTAATTGAAAAAGAGTTAGGCTAGGATGGGAAAAGAGGGTAACCTAAAAATATGACACCATTCCCTCCCTCCTCATCTGAACAAAGATTGACAACCTTCTTAGGACCATGGAAAGAATGATGGAAGAATAAGCATAAACAAAAAAAGAACACCCCCTAGGGACAACCAACCAAAATCCCAAAAATAGAAACAAAATCGGAGACTTTAGAAGAGACCCACCCCAAACAGGACTAAGGGAAAACTGACGACAAGTAGAATACCCTTCCATGATAACTATGTTGATGAAGGGGAAAGAGATATTGAACAAGCAGATGAAAATCATCTAAACTTATCAGGCTACGATAGTGGGGGTGATGTTTCCTCATAGAAGAAGAAACAGGGATTTTTCTCCTCAAGCAAGATGAAAAAAAGGCATGAGAATTCAAAGATACAATTGGGATTAGAAAATTCCATAATGGAATTCCATAGGCAATATGATCTTGAGCTGAAAAAAGCAAGACAACTCCGGAAAAAAGCTGGAACCTTTGCTTTGTTAAAAAACTCTATAAAAAATTCTTAAAGGAACAACGGAAGACAATAACAACACCATGGCTAAAATGATCTTAACAAGGATAAAACTAGCCAACCAAGTGTTGACGAGCGCCCTAGTACCTCTGGTAATACCAAGGAAAACTTTGTTGACCAAAGCAGAAACATAATCGACCAAATTAAAAATGTGTGAAAAGACACAACATGGCTAAAAACTAGTATAAATATGTCCAAAACCCAAGTATCTTTCATTTTGAAGGAGAGATCGCTAAAATCAAAATAACCATCCCTCTCACTAAATTGGTAGCTTAGGATGCGTGTTGCTCCCAAGTTTTAAAAATTTTTAAACATAGGGAACGATACGAGGATACGCTAAATTTGACGATGAAAACCAAAACATTGTTTGGTCCCAAGGTTAAAGGAGAAATCTGAAAGGTTATGTCCCTCGCTACATATTGCTTTAAACATACACGAAAAAATATTACACAATGCCATGTTAGATTCTAGTGCCTCGCATAACCTCATGCCTAAGGTGGTCGCCGAAGATTATTCTAGCGAAAATAACCAAACCATACAGAACTTATACTCTTTTGATTTGAAGTATAGTAAAGTTTTGGACCTAATCAAGGATCTATGTATCACTTTGGAGCAAATAACGACCAAAAGTCTAGTCATGGATATAGTGATTAGCGTATTCCCAAAGTATGACATGCTTTGTCTAGATCATGGGGAGACAAAGTGTCGGGGCAACCTCCAAATGGATATGACATATGCTACTATCCCTTTTTTCAATCAAGCCATAAGATTATCACAGGAAGTCCTACATGAAGTATATGGTGAGTAGCCTAGATGAGCCTAACAACACCCTAGTTTTAATCCATTCATTCGATTTGGATTCTTTTTATATTTGTATAATGAGAATAAGATTGATGGACAAGTAAAAGGAAGTGAAAGAGCTAGGTCTCTAGAACACTCACTCACCCTCAAATGAGAATATGATAACCAAAACTCTAGAAACCTTGAACAACAGCTCAATGATAAAAATGAAATAGAGACACTTTGGAACATGAGCTTTGATGTTTCATGTAGCAAGGCAGTTCAAGGAGCTAGTGTCTAGATACATACTTCAAATGAGGGTCATTCTTCTGATTGGAATTTCAATGTACTAATAACATTTAGGTATGAGGCTCTCCTTCTTAGTTTACACTTGTGGGAACTTAGGAGCTAAGAAAATATCGGCCCGGAGATTGAGAGGTCGGGTCATTAAAGCCGATCAAGGTGAATACTCGACCAAGAACCCAATATTAAGAAATTACAAAATTGCAACCTAGACCTCCCTCAAAGATTTTTGAGAAATATGAGCTCACCTACATTCCTGGAGCCCAAATAGCCTTGCCCGATGAGCTGCGCCTTTATTGCTTACCGACCAATTGCTAAATACTACTTTTAAATGAACAAAATATCTCTCAAAGTAAAACAGCAAATCCCTCACAGTACTTGACAACATTAACCATTAGTGAGTGTTTGAGGGTGATGAACAAATTGATGATTTCTGCCAATCTAGGAATGGATTTACATTCACTAAAAAGTAGCTTAAAACATGGGGAAGATGGTCACCTTTAAAGATAGAGAGATCATGAATCACCGTTTGTCTCATTGCTGATATAAATCTAATCACACATCCTTATGAAGGTAAAGGATGTGTGAGGACCTGAACCAAAAGAGAGACCTTGATGTCTTCTTTGTAAAATGACACATTACCAAGAGGCCTTGCACCTTCGGAAAGGCGCCGATTTTGATATGGCTAAAAAACCAAAGTTGGAATCTGAGGGCGACGTGAGAATACAAAATAGGAAGCATAAAGGAACCTAAAATGAGAAAAATTTCCAAGACCCTTCCTCCTCACATAATACGAAATCTATTAAGCTCCTTAAGGGTTTAAATATGTGTTTGCATGGGGGTATCAAGTTGAAATCTGCAGGACAAGCATTATTCAACACAAAAATCCTCTCAAGGAAAACTAGAAACCTTTCACGAAAAAATTTAAGAAGAATAAACCATGTCTTACTACCTCTAGTTTAACAAGAGATCGAGAAAGATGTATGATGCACGGATAATAGTTCCCTAGGATACTGCAGATAGGTTTCAACCTTGTGTCGGTTAGGAAAACGGAAGATCGGACTTTGAATTAACTTTAGAAATATTAATAGGTCCTCCTTGAAAGACAAGTATCCCTTGCCTAAAATGGACCACATACTTCAAAAATTAGTTGGCTCTAAGAAATCTCACTACTTGATGGTTTTTCCGATTTACAACAAGTGCTAATATTCCCAAATGAATCCTTTGACTACCTTCACAGGACCTTGGGCACATTCATGTATGTTAAAATGTCGTTTAGGTTGATGAATGCGGGGGCCACTTTCCAAATAGCCATGGACATAGCCTTTTCGGAAGACATAGGCTATGTCATGGTCATTACCTTGATGACATCAACATTTACTCTAATATCGATGAAGATCACTTGGTCACTTAATAAAAGTTTTCGAAAAATGTAGGAAATATGTAGGCTTGTCTTTGAATCCCAAGAAAACAACATTTGGTGTCGAGGAAGGAAAAATATTAGGCCACATAATCTATGAAGAAGAATCAAGTAATTTAAGGGATTGAAGCCATGCTACAAATCAACCATCCTAGAAACATTAAGGAATTGCAATCCTTGATTGGGAAGAAAATCAACTTCTTAGAAAATTCATCCCCAACCTGTTTGAACTCTTTGAGAAATATTACAAACATGCTAAAAAAGTGCAAGTTCAGTGGACTATTGAGGCAAGAAAAATCTTTAAGTGGTTAAACAGCACTCACCCAAACACCGTTCTAATAAGTCCTGATTTCACCAAAGACTTTTATATTTTCTCATTTCCATCTGAACATACGTAGGTACACGGTGTTGTACACTCAACTTACGTTTCCTAAATTGAGGTGTAATTTCATAATGGGGTTAGTAAGCTACATTGATGAAGTGCACTATGTGCCTAGGTATTTTTTTCTCACTACGTTGTGTTTAGTGATATTTTTTTCAATGTTTTTTGATTTTTGTGTTTTTATCTAAGAGGAAAGAACTAAGTTTTCCTTAAAAGAAGTTGTTGGACACACTAAAAACGAAATGACCACAGCTAAACTATGTGTGACACTTCGAAAACAGAAAATAAAAAACTCTTAACAAGAAAAATAACTCATAGCAAAACTAAATAACTCATAACATGATTCAATAACTCATATTGAACTCAGTCCAATTCATTCATTAGGAGGCTATATGTTGGAATAAATTTTGAGAAAGGATAAGTTTAATGCAACGAGGCTCTTCTAAGATGATACATGACATCCTAGTAGAAATTTCTAACTTCTAAATTAACCTGTAATCCCTTTTGAAATTAATCTGTTATTCTACAGCAAAATGTCACTATTAAACCTCTTTCAAAAATTAGGAAATATTTTGGAATAGCTTTGGAAATGAGGGCGATTCATGAAATTGTAAAAAGTTACGGAAAGCGGTCGAGGCCTTGAATTGATATCACTAATTCTTGTCCATGTGATGATGTGTGTTTGGAAAGAGATTAGTACCAAGAAGTAATTTATAAATAATGAAGGTCGTAAAAGTCTAATTAAACTAGATAATAAAACTTGAAATACGAGGGCTATATAACTAAATTAGTGCAATTAAACTAACCGAAACACGATGAACGAGCGAACTGGGGTGCTGTTAACCTGCGGAAGTATTACAACTAAACTAAGCGCTAATCACTAAAATGTGGCTTTCTGTCCAGTAGTCGGAGTTAGTGGTATTTTGGAATAATTAAATGTTAAACAAGGATTGGGTTTGTAACATGTGATGTAGATGAGCTTTCTAGCTTTAAGTTCAACAAAACACAACAAAGCTCTAAAGCATACAACTGTGTCTCATCAATGTTAGTGATATTTTGGAAAAGTTCATAAAGACAATACTGTTTGTAACAGCGAGTGTGGTTGAGCACAAAAACATAAAGTTCAACAAAACACAACAAAACTCCTAAAACATAGGTTATGTCTCATCCAATGTTAGTGATATTTTGGAAAGTTCATAAGAACAAGACCGTTGTAACAAGTGATGTAATTGAGCACCATGTAAAGTTCGAGCCAAACTAACTCCTAAAATACTACGATTATATCTCATTCATGCTAGCGTTGGCTCTTTGGAATAATTCATAGAACAAGATTGTTGTGTACATCAATGCAAGTGAATGTAAAACACAAGTTGAGAAAATTGTTTAAACTAGGAATGAAACAAGGCTAAAGATACATATCTAAACAATGTACACAAATATTCTCGGGAAGTGGGGGCCTCTAGCAGGATTGGCATACAAGTCTCAATATTGCCTCGGATCTTGCAATAGCGGTGCTTCTTTCATTAAAAGGAAAATTATTTTAAAAACGAGTATTACGGTCTTCGAGATCTATGTAACCGAGAAATAAATCTAGCTAGTTGTTTCCTGGGGTCTCCCGGAAGGTCAAATTTTGTTCTTGTGTAAATTACACATAAATTTCCTTGAGATAAAATAGCAATAAATGTCTTTCCCAACTAAAATCAATTAGAACTACGGTGGTCTCATACTATGATTAAATACATACGTACGGTCCTTGTCCTATTAGAAGTCTATCTCTTAGTTTTGGTTTCCCATGTGTAACCATGTAGAATTCGCTGGAGCTTCGTAGGAGAAAGGAATGATGATCGAGGGATCAAGTCTCTTGTGAAAAATGCTCAAAAATGAAGTTTCTCGAAATTGGTGCGAACCGGATGCGGCCAGGAAGAGCTCGAAAAGATGATTGTGGGCGTGAACGACAACGAAAACCGACACCGTATGCGGAAGATATTCGGTTAAATTTCGCCAATTTCAATTAAAAAATGCCAAAGTTGACTTTATGAAAATTATTTTATTAAAAAAATAATATTCCGCAGAATAATACCGGGAATATTTAGGCAGAATATTCCACAAAATATTCGAGAATATTACGAAACAACTCCAATTACGAGCATGATAGCGAGTGAGAGGGCATAGCTTATTTGAACGAATAATTGGCATATCAAAAAGTTTTGTTGCATCTTGTTGAGAATCGAATCTTAGGTCGTGAGATAATGGAGTCGCTTTGTGGATGAGCGACACGGTGGTTCTTGTTATCATTGGCGGGTAACTTTGTTATAAAGTTTGTTTTTAATATGGGCGGGGCGTAAAAGGGGCCAGCCCTTATGGACCAACCCCCTCTCCCGCCGGACTGAGATGCTTGGAACCCACGGCTACATCAATCAGCGCGCGGTGTTGGCTTATGGTCCCATGTATATAGCGCTCGAGTGGAGATTATTAAACTCTATGGTTTCAATATTAATATTTGTCGTTTAACGTTGGTTGGTTCAACCAACTGCGACGAGTGTCGGTTCCATGTGGGGCTTATCACTTCATGTCAATTTTGGCGGTCGATTCGGTGGGAACCCCAAATTCAGCGCTGTCTCCGGATTGGTCGGAGCTGTACGGCGGGTTGACGGACTTGAATGGAGTTATTCTGAAGTGGTAATGGGTTAGATAAAACCATAACTTTGGCTAGGAAAGGCCTTTTGATGTGGTGCATTTGATTTTGAGGTATTGGATCATTCTAGAGCTATTGGGAGTGTTTGCAAAGCCATCAAGGCACTCTAGCAGAGACTTTACCAGCGTTTTTGGTCAAGTGAGCCACCCGGAGTCCTAAGGAAAAGAAGAGTTGTTTTGGACTATCTTCATCCAATAGGTGTTTGTTTAGTCATTTTATGCGATTTGAGCTACATAAGTCTTAATTTGCAGTTTATTTTTCCATTTTAGAGGCCTCTATACATTTGTATTCACATTTTTGAGCATTTAATCAAAGAGGAAAAAGCCTAATTAGAGGCTTTTGGACCAAGCGGAGGTAGCCCCGAGAGAGGGTGAGCGCTTAAACGGTGTTCTTGTCCATCTTTTGTATAGTTTTGTTGCATATTTTTTCGAGATTCTACTCCTTTAAACGATGAAATTTTTATAAGTAAACTTTTCCCAAGAAGGTTTAAACGGAAGGAAGTGAAAAATTATTAGTTCATCTTCAAACCATTATACTCCATTTTTAGGAATACATAATCTTGCCTATTCACACATTAAAGTTGGATTAATGAATACTTTGCATAAAAAAATACTTTCATTGATCGGATCTCGGTGAATTACATTTTATTTCTTTAGGTAGGTACGCTTAAGAAGGCCAAGTAGCCACCGGATTCATCCTTTCTTTGAAAGGTGGAAAATGTCAGAGTAAATGCCCCTACGGTCGATCTACGTTATGAGAAATACTTTGTTCTCTGTAATTTCGAGATCGAGGTTGGTATCGGGCTCAAGGTTTTTGCTTAAGAGTTTGTGGGGCCTTTGAAGTAAATTGTGTTAATGCTGTAAAATTTGTTGATGCTTACTAGGCTGAAATTGCAAGGGGAAGGTACGATTACGTTGAGAACAAGTTAATCCTCAGCAAGGAGGGCTAGAGTGCCATTACATCCACCTTCCATTTCATCCTTGTTAGCCTTAGAATCAGCCACAAACACGTCTTCCAAGAAGGAAAGTACATGAGGAAATGGATCCCAAGGAGAGAAGAAAGAGTATTTTGAAAAGCTTTCTTAGACTTGGTAGGATAGTTTAGGATCTATACCGAGACGAAATGATAGGATTCTTTGGAGAAGGGTCTGAAACCAAAGAGAAGGAGATTCTTGGCAGGAGGAAGAAGAACAAAATGAGACTAAGAAAGGGAATGGAGGAAATTTTTGTCTTTGTCTCCCGCCACGTCATCTCTTCCTCCACATCATCCTCTTCTACTTCTGTTAATCGGTCACACAAAACAAAAACATCTCTTAAAAATCATTTGTTAAAGCTTGATGCTGAAGTTTAATTCACAGGTGTTTAGCTGGTGATGTGAATGTAGAAAAATTGGATAGCTAGTTAGATAGTTGGAAGTCTATGTAGGAGGTCGAAATTTGCATGATAAGCCTTCAAAAATCAATTAGCCTCTTTGAGAATGGATGGAGCGACTTTGGTTTGAAGTGAGGAAGCCAAGACCAGAGAG
Organism: Pinus albicaulis; assembly: GCA_034641835.2. Classification (NCBI taxonomy): domain Eukaryota; kingdom Viridiplantae; phylum Streptophyta; class Pinopsida; order Pinales; family Pinaceae; genus Pinus; species Pinus albicaulis. The sequence goes on from CM076570.1 coordinate 1,259,561,112, forward strand.
GAAATTAAAAAGCATGGTAAGATAACTCTAACATGGGATGTGTTTATTCGGCTAATGAAAATAGTTTATCCTCTTGCTCATATTGAGGAAAGAAATCATGAATTGGAAAAATTTTAGGCAACTTAAGGGTCCAAAAGTGCAAGATTATGCCCGAGTTTAGAAGGAGAGCACTTCTGCTTGGAGTAGACTTACAAATTCAAGACACCTTGTTGAAATACATAGGAGGTTTGCACAATTATCGTAGCATACTATTCTAATGTTCGATCCACTACCCAGAAGCAGATGAAAGAGTACGTAATGTGAGCTACACATGCAAAGCTAGAGGAAAGAATACTTTTGATGAGGATGTGTTCAAAAACAAAGGAAAGAAGAGAGTTGCAAATTCCAAGAAAGAAAAGAAAGTTCTTTTGCAAGAAGCATTCAAGGCAAGTCATGATGAAGATCATTGTTGTTGGAAGCTTCATCTGTTGGAAACCGAGAAAAATTCAAGAGTGACAGACCAAAGAAAAGGAGAAGACGCCGCGGACAGGCAAGACTTAGGGTCGAGACTCAAGAGATGAGACAAAAAGCATAGCCTGTGGTTTTAAAGAACATTAAGGAAAGAAGTGGTGCAAGGCTTTAATTCCCGAGTTCTAGCTCTTTTGAATTGTCACCAAGGATACTCATAATGAAAGAGGAGGATAGGAAGCTCTTCCATGTGAGGTAATTTCAAAACATGCCAAAATCGACACACTGTTTGACGTTGGGTCTGAAGCAAATCTTATATACGGTGGTCAAGCGACTTAAACTTGAGACCATTTTCCATTGAAGCCTTATCACGCATGGATGGATATCCAAGGATGTAGTTGCAAGTCTCGAGGAAGTGCATGTTACGCTTTGCAATATTTGCACCTTTATTGACACGGTGGGGCACTGATGTGGTGCCGCTTGATATCTCGGTATTGTTTTGGGAAGTCACTTATTTATTTGACGGAAAGCTATCTTTAATCGCCATGAAAACAAGTATCACTTGTTCAAAGATGGTAAAGAGTACATTGTGAGAGCTCACGAAGAAGGTACAGAATCTTATTACTCCATACCAGAGTCAATTAGAAAAAGGCTGGTTAATACCAAGTCAAATTCTAACTTTGTTAATGTTGAAACGACGATTTTGAGCATTACCATTTTATGATGTTGCTAATAGTTTATCTTAGTTTGATAATAGTTTGTCTTTGCAAAAAGATGATGTTATGTTACTTACGAATTACCTTTTGGGTCGGCCAGTACGAGAGAATGAAGTGTCAAAAAGTAGTGCAAGCAAAGAAGAGAAGGACACACAATTGACTGTGGGAAAAAGTTGGTTTCGAATGGTACAGTGCATGTGGGAACGATTTGCAAGGTGAGGTCATTTAAGTCTTAAGGAAGTTTTCATCGATGTAGAAAAGTTTGTTTTAAGATTACAATTGCTGTTCTGCCAATTTTAATCATTTGCATCATGAGCGCTACTGTCGATCTTAGCAATAGTCGATCGATTTGATTCCAAAGACAAATTATCATTTTCTCAAAAGCTTCGATTGATGAAATCGAGGTAGATTTTAGATATTCAAGGGTGGAAGAGTGGAGAATCGGTCTCCACATCATCGGTTCGATGATACGAGAAAGCTTTTGAGGGTCCAGAAATCTTCCCATTTGAGAGGTATGATCGGAGATCAAGTCTCTTGTAGAAAAATGGTGAAAAATGAAGTTGCTCGAAATTGGTCCAAACGGATAAATGCAGGAAAACTCGGAAAGATGATTACATGAACGTGAATGGCATTGAAAAGACGCACCGTATGCAAAAAGATGTTCGCTTTAAAGTTAGCGATTTCAATTAAAAAATGCCAAAAAGTTGACTTTATGAAAATTATTTTTATTAAAAAAAAGAATATTCCATAGAATATTCCGAGAATATTAGGGAATATTTTGTGGAATAATACATAAATATTACGAGAATATTAGGCACAACCAATTAGGGCGCCACGTGGCCTCAAGGTTGAACGAAATTGGCATATCAAGTTTTGTTGCATGCGGCGAGAATCGGACGCGGGTCATGAGATAACAATGGAGTGGCACGACCGTTAGGCGGTAACGATGGTTCTTGTTATTATCATTGTAGCGGGTAACTTTATTATAAAGTTTTTTTTAATATAGGCGCGGGTCCGTAAAGGGGCACGACCCCTTGCGAACCAACCCTACCGCAAACAGGATGCTCGGAACACCGACTACGTCAATCGGCGCACGGTCGGGAGTGGTCCGTGTATATAGCGCCGGAGTGGAATTGTTATTAAACACGGTTTCAATATTAACATTTTGCGCGTTTAACGTTGGTTGGTTCAACCAACTCCGACGGAAATCTTGTTCCATGAAACATCACTTGACCTCCAATTTCGACGGTCGATTCAACGGAACCCCAAATTCGGCTTTTGTCTCCAGTTCGTCGGGATATCTAGCGGTTAGCAGGACTTAGGCAAAATTGCTGAGCAAAATGGCGGTTGGAGGTAAAAGATCCCTTAACGTTGGCTATGAAAGGCCTTTTGATGACAATTGTTGTTGTTTTTGAGTGGATGCGTTGCGGAGTTGTTGGGGAGTGTTTGCAGACGCGGGGGTGCTCTAAAAGAGAATTTACTAGCGTTTTTGGTCATGGAGCCACCAGGGCCTAAGGAAAGAAAGGCTGTTTTGAACTGTCTTCATCCAATGGAGGTGTTTGTTTGGTCATTTTATACTGATTTGAGCCTTGCGAATCTTAATTTGTAGTGTATTTTTCCATTTAGGCTTCTATCACAGAGTTGTATTCACATTTTGAGCATTTAATCAAAGAGTAAAAAGCCTAATTAGAGGCTTTTGGACCAATGGAAGGTGGCAAGAGAGGGTGAACGCTTAAACAATTATTTATTTTCATATTTGTTTAATTTTCTTTGCATATTTTCAGATTTTAACTCCTTTAATGATGAAATTTTTATAATTAAATTTTCCCAAACGAGGTTTAAGCAGAATCGCAAAACTTGTTAGTTCATCTTCAAACCATTATGCTCCATTTTGCGAATACATAATCTTGCTATTCACATAACCAGAGTTGAATTAATGAATACTTTGCATAAAAAAATACTTTCATTGATCGGATCATTGATTACATTTTGTTTGCTATTTTAGGCAAAGTACGTAAAGAACCGGTATTTTGATTCATCCTTTCTTTGAAAGGTAGAAATGTCAGAGTAAATGCCTACGGTCAATCTACGTATAAGAAATACTTTGTTCTCACAATTTCGAGATCAAATGATGTGGATGAAGTACGGAAATTCACCCATGTCGTTTTTAGGTGACTTTGCGTTTTTGTGAAAACGAAGAAGAGAGGCACGGAATCGGCAACTAGCTACGGAATAGGCACGTGCAGCAGCTGATACAATCAAAAATTACTACAACAACAAAACCATAAAAGTGTATAGCCATTTAGTCATTATATACATTCTTAAAAGACTGATGCTAATCACTGTTGATCATTTTAAGCACGTAATTGATAAGGAACAAAAGAAATGAAGTGAAATGTGGTGAAAGAAAAGGACATCTTTGAGGCTCAACATACCCCAACATAAAAGTTTTTGCATGTCCTCATGCAATCAACCCATATGATAGGGCTTGCTAGGACATCTAGGCTCCTTCTTCTGCTTTGCACGATGGTCAATGGCCTCTGGGCTTCCATATGAACAACTTGAATCTAAAATTTATCGTACTGCTCAAATTTTTGTTTTCTTCTTCAATTTCTCGATGGCCTTGTACAATTTTTCCATTTTGCGAGAGAGAGGGTTTTATTCATGTCACACACTTTGAAACAACTTTGCTCCTTTAAAATTTCATTGCTATCTTCTTGATATTTGCTTCTATTGAGTACTTCTAACTCATATTTGTCCCTTCTTAGTACATCAGTGCAGCAGTTGCACGGTGGGCTAGGAGTTGCATCTATACTTTTTTTGAGGCTCTCTTCTCTAACGTCTCAACAATTATAAATTTGTTTGTTTATTTTGGGTCTATCTCCGAAGTTTCTTCATCAAGATCCTCTTCATATTGGTACTCGGGTGACTAGCGGTCGGTGTCTCTTCATCCTCAATGTCTGTTTATGACTCCCGTTTGTTTAATCCCTATTTTCTTCAATATACCCCTAAGTACGTGGCTTCATCTTGGTTGAGATGGTCCTTCACCTCTCTCCTTGGCATGCCTTCTTATCATATTCTCATTTTTAATGTTGTTTCCTAATTTCGGTCAATTTCTTAAATTATCTCTTCTTTATATCTTGTATAGAACTACCAATTTTAGTTTCAACGCTTTGGAAAATTTCCTTCTCCACCTGCTTCTTCTTGTAGAGGCTTGCCTTCGGATGGAGGTTCCTTGAGTTCTTCAAAGTGATTCCTCACTAGAAACTAATCCCAATTGTCTCCCACTTTTCTCAAATGATGCTCGATTAGGATTTTAACTAGGGCGTGGTGGTACAAAGTGGACTTTCGAAATTGAACCCTCTTTTGTGTGCAGAGGCCATTCTCCGGACTATGGGCGGAAAAATGTGTTGATTTCTTCATCTAAGAAATGCATCATTAACAGGAATATGATAAATATAAAGGAGTCTGTAGCTTCCCTCACGGTGCCAATTTTTGCAAATGAGCAACATGTTACGCATTTTATTCTTCAATGCGAAGTGAGAATACCCATGCTAAAAATGGAAACATCCATACCTGGTGTTTTAGCGGTTACTCCATGCCTCATTATAAAATTCTCTATTTTTGAACCACCGTTCTCCTTGCCTGAAGTGAATTCATTTAGCACGCAATGAAAGCTTTACACGTAATCTTGAATTTCGCCTCCTATTTAGGCCTGTAACTCCCATTGAAGGACCCAAGTGCAAATTTTTGGGTGTCTCTTTGCCCAGCCATTAAATTTTCCCAAAAATTGTAACCACCCGACTGTTTGTAGCATTTCTATAATTTGTGGATAACCTTCCAAGTACTTGGTTCCAGGCGGTTCGGATCTTTTATGAGACCCATGGCTTCTCTTTTCAACCTTCAATTTATTTCTCTTCATCACTTTGTGAAAATGGTTGTAAAAAGAGTTTTTTTGCCCCAAAGGTGTTGTTCTCTGTTGCATGTCAGTAGGAATTAGCTACGGAAGGGTGATATGAAGAGGTTATAGAATGAGTGATAGTGAGAGTGGTTACACAAATTAATGAGTTTGAGAACCATCATGGGAGAAAAGACCGCGAGAAACATTTCGTGAGCAATTCAAAATCATTCTTGAATACTTGGTGGTGACGTGGTGATTAAGTCACTTCGATTACTTAACCATTAAGTTTTAAATGATAGTTTGAAATGAGAGTGGAAGAGTATTTTGTCCAAAGTTTTTATGATAGGTTTATCTGAGTGATCAACATGAATAATTAAAACAACTTTTTGAATCATACATGACCTAACTATACTACAACTTTCATAGTATTCTATCATCTTAATAATTTTACAACTTTACCTTTGCCTTTCCTTTAACAATTGTGATTTTGATATACTTTGTCCTCCTTTGAAAATAATTGATTCTTAAGTGTTCATAATTCCTTTGATTTTTCTTGTTGACATAGGTGTGCGGGGGTCAATTTGCTGCTTGATAATTGTCTCTTGGGGATATGTGGTGAGAATGTCTAGCTAGTGAGAATGTCGACTGGGCGCATGAAGATGTACACATGAGAACTTTGAAACATGGAATGGAGTGTTGTATGAAATGGATCATTAAATATAGTGAAATGGATCGGGGTGAGGTGAAATGTAATGGAATGAAATGAATCACAATTGTGAAGTGGAATGAAACATAAAGTGGTACGAAATTTATGATTTGTAACACTCAATTTCAGAAAGAGATCAATTTGAAAATGTGAGATGGAAATGAAATGGACCATGGAATGGGAGTGAATGAAGTATGGATGGATGGAATGAATGAAATATGAATGAATGAAGCGAATGAAGGAAATATGAATGAAGTGTGAGACATGATGGAGTGAAACTTATAATTTTGTAATGATTGTACTTGAGAAAAACAAATTTGAAAAGCTAGTGCGGAAAGATTAAGTTTTCACTTTGTCTTTTAAATAAACATGCTAATCGGTGATTAGTTTCAATGTTTATACTTTATTTTTTATTTTTTTATTTTTATTTTTCATTCATTTGAATTTAGAAAATTCAACTAAGTTGATGAAGAAGAAAAATTCTTCTTCATTAACTTCACATTATTGTTTTCCTGGAATCTCTTGACAAATTATTCTCTTGAAAGTGGCTTATGATACAACTTCAATCTATGACCATTTACAAGAAAAGTGACCTTCTCTTCATCTATTTTCCTGATTTTTATTGCTCCATTGTCAAAAATTCTCATAATTTCATATGGCCCAAGCCAATGTGTTTGGAATTTACCTTGAAAATCCTTGAACTTTGAATCAAACAAGAGAGCCCAGTCACCTTCCTTGAACTTCTTTTCCTTGATGTACTTGTCATGCCATCTAGTCCTTTTCTGTTGGACTAGACTTTTTTTCTGAACTGCATCTTGTCTGATCTCATCCAATTCATTAATCTACTCCAATCTATGCTTTTGTGCCTCTGATAGATCAAGTCCTAGCTGAACTGCCATTTTGAAAGTTTGAATCTGGAATTCTATGGGAAACAAAACTTGCTTTCCATAAACAAGTTCATAAGGAGTATGGCCTGTTGTGCTTCTCCATGTAGTTCTATAGGCCCACAAGGCTTCAGGAAGCCTATCTACCCAATATCTTCTATGTAAATGAATAGTCTTTGTTAGGATCCCTTCAATGACCTTATTAGTAGATTCCACTTGACCATTTGCTTGTGGATGATAGGGAGTAGATTTTCTGTGTCTGATTTTGTACCTCTCCATCATTTGTTCCACTAGCTTTGATGTAAATTGAGCTCCTTGATTTGTAACAATTTCCCTTGGGACACCAAAACGAGTAAAAATATCCTCAAAAAGAAAATTAACTACAGATGCTTTAGTAGCAGAAAGTAATGGCTTGGCCTCTACCCATTTGGTAACATAATCAGTGCAAACTAATATATATTTCTTTTGTCTTGATGGAGGACTAATAGGCCCTACAAAATCTAAAGCCCATTTCTCAAAAGGTTCAATATGTACCTGAGGCTGCAATGGCATCTCACCTGAAGGAGAAGGTTTCCCTACCCTTTGGCAACTGTCACACCTTTTGACATACTCTTTAGCATCTTTAAAAAGGGATGGCCAATAGTATCCTAAATGAAGGACCTTATAAGTTGTCCTTTTATCAGCAAAGTGTCTGCCACAAGGTTCATCATGACATGCCTTGAGGATCTCAGGCATCTCATCTTCTCGAACACATCTCCTAATGATAAAATCTAGACCTGTTTTGTATAACTCATTAGCAACCCATGAATATTTTGCACTGTCATAAATGATCTTTCTTTTGTCTCTTGCATTCATTATTGAAGGAAATTTCCCTGAAACTAAATAATTATCAATGTCAGCAAACCAAGGAGTCTGAGTAGAAATTGCAAAAAGATATTCATCAGGGAATTGATCTTCAACTGGAGTGTTATCTTTGATGTTTTGGAGTCTAGATAGGAAATCAGCTACCGTGTTTTGTTTTCCAGGCCTATCTAGAATGGTAATGTTAAATTCTTGTAAAATAAATAACCATCTTATGACTCTGCCATTAGTAATTGATTTGTTCATTAGATATCTAATTGCAGAGTGATCTGTGTGAACAAAAGTTTCATAGCCTGTTATATAGTGTCTGAATTTGTTTATGGCATGAACAACAGCTAAAAAATCTTTTTCAGTTACAGTATAATTTAACTCTGAAGGAGTCAAATTTTTACTTGTATAATAGATGGCATAAAGAATCAAGTCTTTTTGTCCCAATACTGCTCCTAGAGCTGTATCTGAGGCATCTGTTGAAATATGAAAAGGTAACTTCCAGTTAGGTCCTCTTAAAATAGGTGCTTCAGAGATTTTTGTTTTCAGGGTCTCAAAGGCTAACTGGAAATCAGAATTCCACTTGAATTCACAGTCTTTGGTAAGTAATTTGAAAAGTGGAGATGCTATCTTGGTGAAATTTTCTATAAACCTTCGATAATATCCTGTAAATCCTAGAAAAATCCTAACATCTTTTTGACAACTTGGAATAGATAAGTTAGAGATGACTTCAACTTTTGACTCATCAACTCTAATCCCATCCCCTGAAATGTGATGTCCCAAAACAATTCCTTCAGTAAACATCATAAAACACTTTTCATGACTTAGTGAAAGATTTGCTTCTTTACATATTTTTAAGACTTTTTCTAAGTTTGCTAAAGCTTCTTCAAATGTGTTTCCATAAACTGTGAAATAATCCATATATACCTCTACACAATCATGTATTAGATCTGAAAAAATTCCTAGTACTGCCCTTTGAAATGTTGCGGGTGCATTGCATAGTCCAAATGGCAATACTTGGTAAGCATAGGTACCCCAAGGACAGGTAAATGTGGTTTTGTCTTGATCTTCAAGTGCTACTTGAATTTGGTTATAACCACTAAACCCATCTAAAAATGAGAAGTACTTTTTTCCCGCTAATGTATCTAACACCTGATCTATGAAAGGTAGGGGAAAATGATCTTTAAGAGTAGCTTTGTTTAATTCTCGGTAGTCAATACATACCCTCCATTTACCATTTTTCTTTGGCACAATTACCAAAGGAGAAACCCACTGACTATCTGAAATGGGATAGATAAAGTTGACATTTAACAATTTCTATAATTCTTCTTTAACAATTTCCCTAAGATTTGGATTCATCCGTCTTTGAGGTTGTCTGATTGGTTTACAATTTTCCTCTATGTAGATGTGATGAGTGCAAGTCTTGGGGCTTATCCCTTTCATATCAGTGTACTCCCATGCATATGCATAAGAATGTCTCTGTAATATCTTGACTAGCTCTGCTTGTTGAGATTTCTCTAGGTTCTTGTTTATGTTTAAAGTTTTGCCTGGAAATATCTCAATTGTAGAGCTGCCAAATTTATCCATGGAATAGAGAGACATATGTCTTGATGATAAAAACTCAATGTTGGATTCTTCTTGAAATTGTTCATGTTTGTATTCCAAAGAGGATTCAAAGTTTTCTAAGGTATTCAGAATCTAGCTATCTTCACTAATTTCTGAAATTGTGAAGAGAGGTTGTAAGTCTTCTTCATCCTCTATCCATTGAGTATCATCTAATTCTGTAATTGTTTTTGCTGGAGGATACAAGGTAAATTTCTTGGTTGAACTACCATCAAAGATGTACATATCACCGGATCTACAACTAATGAAAGCATCAGCTGTAGCTAACCAAGGTCTTCCTAATATAATAGGATGCCCTCCTAGATTATTCTTAGGAGTTAGGATCATGAAATCCACAGGGTACTCCCAAGAATCTAGGGACACTGGAATGTCTTCTATTACTCCATCAGGTTTGATCACAGTCTGTCTGCTAATTGTAATAATGTGGGTGTAAAAAGAGATTAAGGAGATTCAGAGTTTATCCATAGTTTGTCTACTCATGATATTTATTTTAACCTAAATCAATAGTCATGTTTGGATCTGATTCCATTTGATGTGTATTTTAACTGTTGGATTTCACATCAGTGCAGATACTTTGGGATAGACATCTCACCCATCATGATATCTTGCTATTTTCTGTTGAGTTGATTTCTTTGTCTCTCTTATTCTTTCTGTTTCTTCTTGCTCAACTCATGCTGTCTTTATAAGATTAATTTCCTTTATAGCTTCGTAGCTGGAATCTGTACAAACGACTGTGGATTCATCTAAGAAATCATAATTAGGCACCATAATTTGTTTTTCTACACCTCTATCAATTTGTAATCTTTCTGGAAAGGGAGGTGTAGAAGTGGATGTTGATGGCTGCTCTAATATAGGAGTTGAAATGATTGGTTCTTTTTGTTTTGATTTTTCAATGTTTGGGTCTTGGAAAGGTGTGTTATCTTCAAGATTTTTATTCACCGGTAGAGAATCTTCCTCATAATTGTTTTGCTCTTGTATGATTACAGAAGGTTTCTTCTTTTCAAGTATTCTTCCAGACCTAAGTTGAACATCACTAAGGTCTAAAGGAGTAATCAAATAAGTTGGAAACTGTTGGCCTTCTATCATGTATGTATTCTGAGGATTTTTATTGTTGGGGTTTGGTATGGGTTGGGCAGGCAACTGATTTGTTTTCTGAGGAAATGGTAATGGAAGTGGTGGATTTTGAGGATTTTGTTGAAAATTCTGTTGAGGGAAATGTGGATATGGTGGATATTGATAGTACTGAGAGTATCTTCCATAGGGATTTTGTACTCCTTGTGGTTGAGATTAGGTTACAATTGGGGCCAAGATTCCATTTAAAAGAGGTGCATTGGTGGGGGTTGATTATACGGTGATCATGAATCTTATGTTTGAGTCCTTACCTGACCTTCTAGGGCAAAATTGAGAAATTCTGTGAAATTTGTAGAGGTTTCTTCTTGAACGACAGCTTTAAGACTAGGAAGTGAAGGACAACTCTTGATCTCATGTTTTTCTAAACAAAATACACATGTCGCTACTACTTTTTCATCCAAAAGGCACTCTCTCAAGGCATGCTTCTTTCTACATTTGGGACAAAATATTGCTAGAAAGCATGATTGATTTTTACTTTATTTTCTTAACTTAAGAGGAGTTTATTTTTTCACTAAGACTCTAAAATACTAGGATTTAAGTTGCCATCAAGGCATACTTGTCATATTTCTACCCTACTTTATCCCAGCAGACACCCTTGCCACCACACGGCAGAGTCTGCGTCCTTTTTACGGTTTAGATTTCCCTCTGAAGAGTTGTTGCATAATTCAACTATTTGGTATGTAGTAGAATCTCTCCCCTTCTTCCCCATCATGTTAATGATATCTAACCATTCATCCCTAATTGTCTTCAATAAGAGAACTTTCAAAGTGTCTTGATCTAAGTTTTCCATTTTTTCCCTCTTGATGTTATAGTTAAACCTCTCCAACAAATCTTCCAAATTTTCATCCTCTTTTTGTAACATTTTAAACACTTCCTCCTTATGGTTGACTGGCATACAGTAATCCAAATACCTCTCTAGAAATGCTTGTTTCATGTCTTCCCATGTCCTAATAGAATTGTTGATCAAACTCATAAACCATTTTAATGCTGCTCCTTTCAATGTTGAAGGGAATAGTTTAAGTTTTTGAGCATCTTGTAAGTAGTCATAGGTTCTACATAAGACTTCAAATTCAAATAGGAAGGTTTCAGGATCTTCAGTTTTGAGTCCATAAAAGTTTGGAAGGACAGAGGGTGAAATGTTTTTCATAGTTGCATTGGTTTCTTCCTCTACTATAGGAAATCCAAAAGAGCTTCCCATTTCTCTTCTACCTCTTCCTCTGCCTCCTTCTCCTTCTGCACCTCTACCTCCTTCTCCTCTACCTCTACCTCTACCCCCTCCAAATAGTGTGTGTTCTCCATTAAAAAATCCTCCTCCCCCTTCTTCTGCCATAGTTGATTCTTTTGTGGAAGTTGAAAATTTTATGTCCCTAGCAGGGGTCTTAAGATCTTCTTCTAAGACAGGTTCAGTGGATAAAGTGGAAGGTCTTTCTAATGGAATATCTGATCTTACGTTCTCTGGAAGTCTAGGATCAGTAAGGGATGGAATGTGGGTTTGAGTTGGAGGTGTGCTGGCTCTTGGTCTTGGTGAAACAAGTGGTGTTCTAGGAATCAAGCTTCTGCTTCTTATGAATCTACCCCTTGAGTCTCTTTCTCTACACATATCATTGTTTTTGGGAGGTAAGAAACAAGGCTACCTAGTTACACTTCCCCGGCAACGGCGCCAAAATGTCTGCTCAACTTAGTGTTCCTAAGTTGATGTCATAAATTGTCAACCAGGGCTAGTAAATTGTTGAAGTGAAGTGCACTATATGTGCCTAGGTATCTGTTTCTCACTACGTTGTGTTTAGTGTTTTTCCAATGTTTTTTGTTTTGTGTTTTTATTCTAAGAGGAAAAGAACTAAGTGTTGGTAAAGAGAAGTTGTTGGTCACACTAAAATAGAGCAAAACCTATTCTAAACTATGTATGGCACTTAAGAACAGAAAATGCAAAACTTTAACAAGAAAAATAACTCATAACATGAATTCAATAACTCATAACATGAACTCATTCCAATTCATTCATTAGAAATATGTTGGAATAACTTGAGAAAAGGACAATTTTAATGCAATACAACTAACTAATGGCGGAAATACATTAGCGAAATTTTGAACAAGAGTGCAACCAATCGAACTTGAAATACGGTGAACATAATTGAACAGAGTGCCATTAACCTCGAGAGTTTTACAACTAAATTGAAACTAGTCAAAATACTACGATTTGTCTCATTCGGTGTTAGTGATATTTTGGAACAATTCATAAGAGCAAGGCTTGTTGTAACAATTGATGTCAATGAGCATAAAAATATGAAGTTGGAAAAAGCATACAACTAGACTCTAAAACACCACAACTATGTCTCATTCGGTGTTAGTGATATTTTGGAACAATTGTTAAGAACAAGACTAGATGTAACATTTGATGTGAATGAGCATAAAAACGTGAAGTTTAAAAAAACTACTTGAATTAGGAATGAAACAAGGCTAAAGTTTACTTATCTAAACAATATGCACAAAGCTTCTCGGGCAGTAGGGGCCCTCTACCACTGGATTAGCATACAAATCTCCTCAAGATTGCCTTAGATCATGCAATGAAGTTGAATGTCTTTCATTAAAGAGAAAATTCTTCAGAAACAGAGTATTACGGAATTTTGAGATCTAACAACAAAACATCAATCTAGCTAACTGTCTCCCAGTCTCCCGAGCCATTCTTATAAAAGAAATACATAACTACCCTTGAGAGGAAATAGGGATAAGTGTCTTTCCCAATTAAAATCAAATTAGAACTCTTGTGGAAGCCTCGTACTCTTGCTGGAGACATCTGTAGAGTCCCTGTCCTGGTAGGAATCTACTTCTTAGTTTTGATATCTTCCACATGCATAACCACCTATAGATTCTTGCTCAGACTTCGTAGAGAGCAAGAAATGATGGGGGAGTGTTGTGGAATTAAACCATATGCATTTTTCTTTGAAGTGACACCTGTAACCTATGAGAACATGAAGATAGTTGCGGAATAGGAGACTAGCTACAGAATGGCTGCATTCTGTAGCTGATTCTAGTCAACAATTACTATAACAACAAAACCACGAAAATATAGCAAGTCATTCATTGTATACATTCCTAAAGAGACTTTAATTAATCCTATTGATCATTTTAGCCTGTAATTGATAAGGGACAAAGGAAATGAAGTTAAATTGGGTGAAAGAAAAGGACATCTTTTGGGCTCAACATGGTGTTTTGAAAAATCCCTAGATGATCAAGAAGATGTTCACATTTGGGAATCCAATTTGCCCAAATATGTAGTCCCCCTGACTCACCCTTGTCAAGAAATTATCAGACTATGTCACCAGTACTACATTCCTGAACATAGAGCTATTGTCAATGCAAATAAAGAGGTCATATTTACTATTACTGCAGAGTCAATCAACCAAATGTTGCAGCTTTAACTAGACCCCCAAGCAGTTCCATTATCTATTGAAGCCCTCAATAAGTTATACATTAACTTAAACTTTTCTAAAAGGTTTATGATTTTCCAGACTTTCATGCCTCTGCATGTTTAAATTCCAAAATTAAACCCTCCATATTCAAATGCCAAGTTCCCTAAAGGTTCAAGGCATGTAATCTCCATGCTTTCCTTCATATTTGGGTATTTTACTCATGAGCATACTAATGAGTCTATCCTAGGATTTTTGTCCACCTTTTCTCTAGGACAACCACCTTCAATTGTAATTGACTATGCTGGTTTTATAGTTGATAGCATTCCCTATAAATTGACTAATTTGTAGCTGGAAGGAGTATTTAGATATACATCCTATCTTTTCCACTTGTTTCTATTCTTTCAATCAGAGATATTTCCAATTTCACTTCAAAAGTTGGATATAGAAGGAAAACCTCTATCAGTTGTCTTTTGGACATCTATACTCAGAAAATAAGGCACAAAATTTAGTTATTCAGAGTTTGCAGAGTTGTTTGTACATCCATTGACCACCATTTTGACAAAAATAGAGCAGCCTATAATTAGTGAGGAAATGAAGAGGATTTTGCAGCTATCAGAGCAAAGCAAAGTAGGTGATTGGTATTTATATAAGGAATTCACTGAAATTAGAGTTTTTGGTTCTAACTTGTTGCCCTACAAGTTACGTAAGCATCCATCTATGAGGATATTTGTCTTAGAGTAAATTAGACATATCCTAAATTCAAATTCAATCAATTTTATGGCAGCAAAGAAAAATACCCAATTTAAAATAAAAAATCAAATTGAGCCTTTCACATGTAATCAAAGAGATGCAGAAAAGGAAGCAGCAAGTCAACTACTGGAATACAAACTAGAAGAAAGCTTCCCATGGAATTATGATCCAAAAGGGATCTTAAGTAAACTAAGGGTAAAATGTAAATTGACACCCTTTATCCATGAGTCAAAGCCAGATATAGAGAAATTTTCTAATCAAATTGAGTGGGTTGAAAATACTTTAACAGAGGCAGTAAACCAAAGGAATACTAGTCACCCTTTGGAAGTTTCCAAATAGCCATAGACATCCACTAAAAGAATCAAAGAAGAAGGAGCTTATACTGCAGAGACTACCATAGAGACAAATTTTAAAATCATTTACAATAAGAGGCCAAAATTGGATACAACAGCTAAAGGTAAAATAACAATAGATGTTGAGGAAACACAGCCCTTGAATACCAACACTACACAGACAGATACCAATGTAGCCACTATAATCATCAGTGATCCAAATCAGAATCAAGAAAAAATGAGTAATGAAGAGAAACAGATGATGGAGAGGCAACAAAGTATGGAGGCTTCTTCCTCACATTCAGCTGAGGCGAAGGATTTAGATATTAAGGAAAAATACATGCAAATCAAATTGAAGAATGAGGAAATCAAAACTCAAATATATTCTCAGTTTTTGAAGCAAAATCCAGGTAACCAAAACAGATTCCTATCAGCATTTGATTATTCAACTCAAAAATTTATTATGTCAGTTTTAGAGCCCACTATACCAGTGCCAAAAATAGTGGCTGACTATAAAAAAGTTGATATGGAAGTAGCCATAGATAAAATCCATGAGTTGGATCAGATTGAATTTCACAGGAAAACATTAGAGATGCTCTATTCCACAATGACCACAAAAGCTATGAGTGATCATAGGCTTCAAAATACCATTTCTAATATGCCAGACCAAATGAAGATGGATAAAGCTTCATTATATGAAAAGGATTTAAGGATAAAGGCCTTAGAAGAGTTAGTATTGCAGGTAGGATATGATCCTACAAACATCAAAGCAGCTAAAGCATTGGTTAAAAAGAAAAATGAGGACATAGTTGCCTTGAGGAAACAACTCAAGCTTTCTCAAGGAGAGCATCCTCAAACAAAGGAAGTTTTACAGGATCAAAAGGAGAAAGATGAAATAATGAGCTTAATATTTCAACTGACAGCTCAAATCAAGGAAATGGAAGTGAAAATGGACCAAGTTGTCCAAGAAAAGGAGACAGTTAAGGAACTAGTCATTTCCACTGTCATCCCAGTCATTACAGCAGCAATGCCATCACCTTTAGGAGAAAATTTGGCACTAAAAGAGCCACTGGCCACTGCAGTGCTAGTGACTTCCTCAACAACTTCAGTAACTGAATCTTCTACAACACTATTGCCACCTACATATGAGAGCAATCAAGTAGTAAAGGCAGTGGAAGAGATGTCCTTGAAGACCAATGAAATCAATAGATTGACTAAGATAATTGAAAATATTGAGAAGAAAAGAAAATCAACTCGGATAAATGCTAAAATACATGTGCAAAATGCCCACAAACTGAGTGAAGAGGTAAAGAAGCTCCAAAAATAATTAACTCTCAAGGACCAAATATCATATATTAAAAACTACCTATGGAATAATGTAATTTAAGCCATTCATGATGTTTGGCCTTCAATTCAAGTAATTTTTTAGCAAAGAGAGTTACTATTGGCAGCACAAGCTGAGATCCAAAAGACACAAGAAGAATTGGCAGATAACCAGAACAAGCAGTAAGGTTAATAAATTTCCTCAACAGCAAGAATAGACAACAACTTGAAGAATTGAAAATAAATGACAGGACAACTACTATCCTAGAAATTAGGAAAGTAATCACCAAAAGAAATTTGATGAGGAAGCTGGAAGATAAATGTGAAGGAATGAACATTCTTGTCACTAGATTCATGGTTAAATTCATTAATTTAAGGCAAAAGGGACTTCCTGATATCATGGTGATCAATGATAAGTTAATGTCTTAGAATTATTATCACAAAAAGATCAGATAACATGCCAAAGAGTAGGTGAACAAGCCAACATGGCAAGGTATTCCCACAAGAAAAGTATTGTGAAAAAGTTTTGAAGATTTGTTTTATTTCCAGTATGAGATCAAGCATTTATTTGTCATCAAGCCCACATTTTCCAGATACACTGAGGCTGATGAGAATTTTAGGAAACTTAATAATATTAGAATTCCTAAAAGTGAGGAGTGGCAAGCATTGACTGATTTGTCCTGAAGAATGAAAAGAAAACACATGAAGATGAAAAAATCTGTTTGCTGATTTCATAGTCAAAATAGATTTTTACAGCAGAAATCAATCTTACTGAAGGTTAAAGAGTATCCGAAGTGAAAGAGTATCAATAATAAAGAGTATCAACGAGAAAGAGTATTAGTGAAGGCAAGTTAGATTCTAAAAATATCTAAAAATCCAGCAGAGAGGACACATGAGCAGCCAGTTGCTTGTTATCTTAAAACACTTTCTATTTATTTTGAATAAAATAGGACAACTTGTTGACTTGTTAAGCAAGTTGTCACTATTATTTTTGTAAGATATTTAATTTTCTTAAGTTAATTCCTAGAAGTCATCTAGGATATTTTGTAAGACATTTTATATAAGTACTTCACTCTTTGAAGTATTTTTGTGTGAAATAAAATTGCTGGAGATTATTATAGATATTTTCTTTGACTTGAAGGGTTTGGATTTCGAATTTGAGTAGCAGACAGGATCACCTATTTGGCATCATACTTCAAGATCCCTGTGATAAACTATCTGGAGTGAAGTACTCTCTTAAACTTGTCATTGTTATATTCTTTTTTTACATGCATACATCTGTGTTTTAATTCTAAAATCTGAATGTATAACTAGGAGTATTACTACAGGACATGTTAATAGCACCCTGTTTTTAACTAGTTATCATTTCTTTTTTTCTTCTAATTTCTGGTGTAGGGAATTCTTAATTTCTCCCTCTCCCGTTTGACCTCTATCTTCTACTTCCCTTTTTCGGATCAAAGGATCCTTAAGTGCCCTTTATCCCGATCATACCATCTCAAAAAACCAATTTTCCATAATCTCCAAGGGTTATCTACCTTGTCCTACAGACATTTGACCTCTTAGGCCTTGATCCCAGTTCTGTTAGCTCGACTTAGACTCCATAGCCCAATGGACAAGTAGATTTCCCTCTATCTACCCTCCATGTTAAATTTTCCCACCAAATCCAACAAAACCAAACCAAGTTGCACTTTAATAACTAGCCTAATATTCAAAATAAAAACTAGGTTAAACGTTAAAGAGAGAGCCCTATCTGAATGCTAGGAAGGCTAGATCCTAGAGTTTGAAGTAGGTTTGTGGTTACCTCTAGTATTCTTTGACTAAAAACCAAAATCCCACAACTTAAGAATTTACTGGAGTGATAATAGGAAACATGACAGTAACTTGATGAACCAAATATTCTAAAGTGTACCACATCTAGTTTCTTACCTGAAAAATATTCTTCTGGGTTATTCATCCCGAGAATCTGATGAGAACTCATGTTGTGCACATATACCATTGTGTTGCATGCTTTTTCCCACAAGTGAAATGGTAGGCCCTGATCATGCAACATTGCCTATGCAGCTCCCACAATACTTATGTTATTTCTTTACACATCCTCATTCTGTTGTGGGTTATGGGGTGATATTAACTCTTGTTGAATGCATTATTATGCACAAAATCCCTTGAACTCATTCGACACATATTCTCCATTGTTATCGCTCCTGAGAGCCTTCACTTTTCTGCCAGTGTCTTCTCAACAAGTGCTTTAAATTCAGAAAAATTTGAGAACATATGGTCTTTCTCTTGCATGAGGAATATCCAACACTTACGTTAGAAATCATCTACAAATATTACATAATACCTGTATTTGGCCATGGAGGCTATCGAGAACGTTCCACACACATTTGAGTGAACTCTTTCAAGCATCGGGTGCACTTTATTTTCCTTATCATGAAAGGTGGTTTTGGTGTACTTTCCCAATGTACACCCTTTGCATGTATCACACTGCTATAGTGCACCATTGGGAAGTCTTGTAGAAATATGTTGCATGGTATTCAAATATCCATGGTGCAAATTTCCATGTCACCTATACCATAATTCATCGATATCTTGGCTCTACACCTTCTCTTCTTTCATGCCCAAAGCAACACAATCTTCTACATCCAATTTGTATAGGTTTTTCACTCGAACCCAAATTTGCTTCACATGTCTCATGGCTATGTGATGAAGGAAATCCATTTCTTTGCTAAAAATCACTTATTAGCCATGGTTTTCCAACATATCAACAAAAACTAAATTCTTCTTCAGACAAAAAACATACATGAAATTTTTCAATGTGAGAGGAGAACTAGACTCCCTCTGAAAAGTAATAGTACAGATGTCAGTAATGTTATACCTTCCATCATCTCCCATCTTGATGTGCATCTGGAGGTCCTTCTCCTCTAAGTCGCTAAAGAATTTTTTGTTTCCAATCATATGGAATGAGGCTCCACTATATAGGTAACACACACTACCCATCACCAATGTTACCATGCATGCGATGAGGGTTACATGCAACTCGAAATGTGAAGCAAGTGCTTTACCTGCCGCTCCTCCTGAGGGATTCTTGTCGGCCTTCTTGTGTGGACACTTCATGGCATAGTTTCCTAGCTCATGACAATCAAAAAATTTAATCTTCGACAAGTCCTTCTTTCTCACCTGACCAAAATATGATTTTGAATGGGATGTCTTTCCTTTCTCTTTCTTTTCCTTTCTAGCTAAGTAAAAATTATCCTCATCATCATGTTTGGATGAGGATCCACCTCTGGCATTCCGCCTTATCTCTTCTCGCACCAAGTCAGACCATAAACACTCCCACTCTGGTAGCCTCTCCCTCCCATTTACTGAATCCTGGTAGTTGTGCCAGCTCTTGGGAAGGCTTAGAAGTGCTAGGCTGACCATATCATCTTAAACAATTGTTACAACAACACTCCCAAGAAAATCCCAACATTGGGTGAACTTGGTCAAGTAATTTAGTATTGTGTCACCCTTCTCGAGTCTTGATTTTCCTGAGCTTGTCCTTTAGTGCCAGCTTCTTATGGTCACTATTGTTCTGAAATAATTATGTTGAGTCCTTACACATTGCATTTGGATTTTCCTTACAGTGGAGGTTTGAGACAATATGATCTCAAACTACTTCCAGTAAGATCCCTCTCACCTTTGCAACATTCTTCTTCTAGTTCGCCAGATCTTGAGCATTAGTTTTCGGAGGCTTAATAACATTGGTTTCTATGAATTCCTTCAACCTGTTATCTTCCAACACTACCTCCATCCCATCCTTCCAAGCTATGCAATTTTAGATACCCTCAAGGGCATACTCAAGTCTCAACCCATAGAAAGACATCTTGTTGACCCTAAAGAATGAATTGAAAATTTGATTCACCTGCACAGAACAAATCGTATTATTCTCTTCTATAATGATTTCAACTTGTATACCATGTAGAAATTCGTTATAGATTCAAATTTCTAATATTAATTTTCTAAAACAATAGACTTGAATCTATCTAACAATTGCGGAAACCAATTTAAACGATCGTGAAATCACGAAGCATACAAGAGAAAGAATTCAATAAACGCATTACACAATGATTTCATGGGGAAAACCACAACTAAAAACCCCACTATTTGTATACTACATTAGTCAGAAAATATGAGAAGATTACAATTCTTTGCTCATCCCCGAGAAACCTCTGCACTATCTAGACTATATGTCTCATTGCTTCCTAGACAAGCCTAGGCCAATACTTAACCAATTTTATGCTTGCCCAAATCGTTATTTCCCTGTGTTGTTTCCTTGGGTAATTATCCCCTATTAATTAGGGAAATACCCATCCAATACCGTGCAATCCATCATAGGCCTTCCTCTGACTGCATGCACCACATATAAAATTTGGATGATTATATTATTGATAGTACACTACCCTTGAACTCCAATATCAATTGGGTAACTCTTAGTTCACACATAATTGAGTTATTTATGGTTGATTTATCAGTTAACTGGTTGATCATGAAATACACGCCCAACTACTTGACCTCCCACTAGTTCCTTCAACAGTTGGAACTAGTTAAACTAACTTTACCTAAGATGAAATGAATTAATTAATTACAACTCAAAATAAAATCAACCAGGGCTCCTAATAAGTATGAACCACTCTACATGATTCAATTTAGACCCTCAACTCAAATTAACTGAACCAAATAAGTCAAACTAACTTAGGTAACTCGTAAAAGATATCATGAGATGTGGAATTACAGTTTTATTCTAATTTAATTCAAGGGAAAATTAAAGTAGAATTTTTCTTGGTGCCATTTTCAACAATATCATTGGGAGGTACTTTCACATGCCCTTATTGCTATGATTGTGAGAGAGATATACCCACAAAGTGACTGTGTGGGTTTTTCACTCCAATTTGGGATTTTGGATCCAACGAAGTGGGATTAGAACTTGTTGAAGGCTGGAAAGTGACTTCCTCAACATTAGGGATTCCACCCGATCGAGAGCTTAAAATAACTCCTTTTCCGTTGAAAATGGTGGGTCCGACTAGGGATAAAGGGACCAGTTTCCCGTTTAATTAGAGTTTATATAACAAGAGAAATAAAATCAACGCCAACGGGGTGATT
This sequence comes from Pinus albicaulis, assembly GCA_034641835.2. Classification (NCBI taxonomy): domain Eukaryota; kingdom Viridiplantae; phylum Streptophyta; class Pinopsida; order Pinales; family Pinaceae; genus Pinus; species Pinus albicaulis. Next base: position 1,259,582,323 of record CM076570.1, read on the forward strand.
TATTCTAATGATAAAATAAATTAAAACCAATCTAACTATTTACTAGGATGGATTTTGATATATGATTAAGGCATAATATTTCACAAGCATGAAATAATATAGATCATTGCATAATTAATGAATATAAGCTCATTTAAGAAACTAAATCAATTTAATTGATTTAGTTGATGAAAACATTATTCAAATAAAAGATCTCTAAGTCTTATATCTAATAGCATATCGTTCAATACATTATATCAATAGTAATAAGAAAATATATCACTTCAATTATTTATCAGACCTAATAAAAAGAATAAGTTTGCTACAATCTCATAAACATAAAACAATCAATACACAGATAATAGTACCAGCTGCAAAATAGCTTTAGATCTGAAAAGATAGCTTCAAATTTTCATATTTTCAATTAGATAACTTTTATTCAAACAGTAGTGTGAGTTCCAAAAGCAATCTTCTCAAAGTTTTGGACCCCTTTCTAAATGCATGAAATGGGTTTAAATACTATTTAATATTACAAAAATAGAATACTTGTAAAAGAAGTCTTCTAATATTACTCTAAACTATATAACTATAAAATAGGAAAATAAAATGCATAAGTTATAACAGTCTATGACTGTTTCCTGGATTCATTGTCTAGTTGGTCCTTGAGCTGGCATGATATGATCATGTATTCAAGTTGGGGGGGATGAATTGGCTGCATTCTTATCTAGCTTGTGAATACTGCATCGTTGAGTGTTGGAAGAAGCTGAGCTAATACATTAGAGATGCACCTCAATATTATCAATTGGCTATGAGGCTTTATCAACAAGTACCAGTAAATCTCCATGTTTAATCTTGTCATATTTTATATTTCAAGCGATTTTCTATTTGATGTCTCTTGCCAAGATTGTTTTTGGAAACTAATTTATGGCAAAGTGTCTTTCAATGCTTCATGAATCAAATTGGCTTGTAGAAGAGAATATTTTATATATTTGGAGATGTTGGAGGATAAATTCTTAGCTCTAATAATAGCTAATTCAGCACTCTTAATTTTAATATCCCAATCTCCAAATATTATATCTCTGATTGATTCTACTAGACGGGAAATATCGGTCACTCTACCTTGTGTAGTATCTTGCCAATAAATGTATTTTGACACTTTGTCGTCAATTTCTTCATAATAAGTTCTCAGATTGGAAATTTGAGTAAATAATTGGTCACTGGTCTTGACTTTCTCCTGAATCTGAATGTACGTCTGATGAAAAATTGCTTGCTAAGTTACTAGTAATGCTTCCAACTCATTTTTTTCCTTCTTTACTTCATTGATTTCAGGCTTCTCTTGGAGATTTTAAATATTCTGTTGCATTTGATGAATTTCTTGATCCTTTTCTTTAATTTAATTTTCCAATTGATTTTGAGACCTTCAAACAGTTTTTGTAGATTATTAATGTTTGTCTAAAGCTAATGCTCGATTCTTTGTTTTTCATCAGAGAAAACTTGCTCCAAATGAGAAATTTTCTAGTCCTTTTCTAAAATCAATGATTAAACCTCGACTGCCTTGTCAATTGATTCAATTTCATAAGCACCTGAAAATTGAGATAATCTATTAAGACATTTCCCTAGAGATGATTGAGTTCCTCTCCAAAGGACTCGCATTAACGTAGAATCTATAGGCAGTTCGGGAGATTCTTCTATCTTTCACTTCTTATTTGACCTAGTTACTACAACTTTGTGCTTCGAGCTATAAAACACATCCAGTGGTGATATATCTTCGAATTTCAAGACTATTTCAGTAGTTGGAAATGCTAGAATGATTTCCATACCTTGGGTTGGTATTTCCTTTGGCTTTCCTTTGTATCATTGCTTCCTTGAATCTGACTTTGTTCAAGAATAATCTTGGAAACGTCTGTAGTGAATGAGATTTTTCTAATTTCTTCTTGATTCTGGGAGTTATCTATATCAGAAGAGACATGTTTCATACTTGATTCTCCTATATGATTCATGGAACTTGAAGCACCTACCATAGGCATGGCTTCTGACTGAATGACATTTTGAATGGCAGGGGTATTAGTTTATGACAGTGCTTTCTCAAATTCTTCCCAATTTTGGATGAATCTATCATCCTATTGAAAATTAACAATTTATTCTTCTTGAACTGGTGTTGGTACTCGAGTTGTTGTTGCAACTATAATTTTTTCTACCTTCGGTTCTAGTCTGTGATACAAATAATTCGGTAAATTAGTATTTCTCTTTTCCTAATACACTTTGAATCTTTCTAAATCTTCTGGACTGATAATTTCATTTGCTTTATGCTGAACGGTTGAAAATTCATGAATTGATTCAAAAATATCATCAAATCTATCAGGCTCACTTGAAAATGCTCTCACAAACTGAATTCATTATCTCTCTAGAAAGGCTATAGGGATCATAGCTTCTATTAGGCAACACTAGAAATTTAAAATGTTTTAATTGATCAATTTCAAGACAAGCATTGATCAGGAGATCAAGTCACATGCTAAAAAATGAAAGTGCTTAAAACAGGTCTGAACCTGAGTGACCAAAAAGGTCTCGTCGTTGCGATTCCAGTGCCACGAACGATTCGAAAAATCGATGTGGTAGGAAGATATTGCACTCTGTTCGTTTTCCCAAACAGCAAAAATTTGTTGACTAGATGCCAAGTCAGCGTGTAGGTACAATCAGTGGAATATTCTTGGAATATTCCATTTCTTCTGAGCCAACGGGATGGAAACACGTGGCACATCGTGGTACATTAGATGTAGAAGGTACGAATTGATCTGGACCGTTGGATGAAGTTTTGGTTGGGCATATGATTGAGTGACACATGGCAAGCATGCAGGCCACCATGTGTCCTCACAACAGTTGTGTAAAATTTTTTTATGGAGCCCGCGGGGGTTGACCACCCAACCTCGCATCCGCTAGCTCGCCCCCGTACCGGTCCATCTATAGGTAGTTCTTAACTATATATGTTCGACAGTTATATTTATGGTTTAAAGGGTTTCAGATTGGGGGCTTGGGAGGCCAGCCCCGAAGGGCCAACCCCCCCATATATGCCCGGTGCCAAGAACCCTAGGCCTAAGCCCCAAACCACCCTCCACCAACAGTTATTTGCAACGATTATCATAGCTTCATGATATGCGTTCACATGTGAAGGGTTTGTTCCAACATTTACTCTAACCGCTGAGTGTGATGGGTGACGTGCCCACATTTACAATGAAGTTTATTGCTAACGGTTTTCTCAAATAGTCTATATGGTGGGTTTTGGAGCGGCACCTTAATTTTAGGGTTTATTCTATTTTTAGCTCTAGTTAACTCCAGTCTCACCAAATTTGGTGGAGCTAATGTAGGGGTTATTGGGAAAATTTGTTTTTGGCTCTATCTTGAGCTAGGAAAAACCAATTTTTGAGTGCCAATAGTCATTTTTGACTATTTCCAACATTCTAAACTCATTGGAATAGGTTTCAAAGCCATCAGTGGTATTTTCACATAGGTTTTTCTTCTATATAGGTCAAGAAGCCACTAGGGCAACTAAGGTGTTTTCAGTGTATTAAGCATCCATTCTCTATTTTCTGCATATGAATAGTCATTCCTGACTAATTCAAGAATTCTGAAGCTTTTGTTATAGAGAGAATAGCCATTTGAGGCTTTTATCACATTTACTTACCATTTTTTAGCAATAATATATGAGGGACATGCCATTGGGAGTTGGACCAACAGATGTAGCCCAGGAGGGGTGAACTGCTTCATCAATTTGCTGAGTATTGATATGTGATGCTTTATTCTCTGTCATTTACTACTGAACAGTGTTATACAATATAATTTACATGCTTTAACCTCACATAAAAATCTATTTAACTAAGTTAAAACCATTTGTTTTACCTACAAACTTCAGTAAACCTTATGCACACAATTTAATTACTATTTGGATACTTAGCACAACAAAAATAATTCATTCCAATAAGATCAAGTGGTATCACAGTTGTGACCAGAAAACAACCCCCCTTTTTATTTAATATTAGTAATAATACTAAATAAGTGGGGACCCTTAGTTAAAAAATCCAAAAAAATCAATCATTATTTGTTTCCCTTTTCAAATAAAACTTTCTATCATAACTTAGGGAAATTCCTTAGAAAATCCTTAAGAAACACTTAAGTTTATGAAAGATTACAATAAAATCTTTCTTTGAGCGAAATAGCGCATCCATCGCAAATGGTAGATATCTTTTGTAAAACTGAATCTTTTAAACTGTGATTTTGCGATATTGCGATGATGCGATCCCAAAAAGCCTATACGTTAAAATACTGGTCGCAAATCGCATATCGCAGAAAAATGTTAAACGAATACTTTTTATATGTGATATTTGCGATTTGTGATATTTGCGATTTGCGATTTGCGATATTTGTGATTTGCGATTTTGCGATATTTGCGATTTTGTGATGGTTACATTTTGCGATATTTGCGATTTGCGATATTGCGATATTGCTCGCGCAGCAAATCGCAGATCGCAATGTCACAGATTCATAAAAGCGCGTTGTCCAAAGAAAATCCTTCCATAAATCAATATCCGTTTTGCGCTTTAATGATTGGATTAAATGAATGGATTGTCAATTAATGATAAATGGGATTTTGTTTTGATTGAAAGGTCGTTTCACATTAAAATAATATATTTCATCCGCCTTTTGCATTTAAAACTATCTCATCACCTTTCTCATGTCATTACTCTCACTTAACTCGTAAAATCACAGGCGCGAAGGAACAGAAGACTATACAAAGCGTTCACAGAGCATTATGGGTAAGAAGGAGAAGATTTCAAATTCTGAAAACAAAGAAATGGCTTCACTGTATGCGGATATTGCTTGCAATAAGGATGTCGGTATCACCACCTAGGAAGGAATGTATAATTTGCTCGAAGAAGAAAATCCCAGGGTAATGCAAGTCACGGCTACTGCAGGCTCAAGTAATTCATCTGAGGCAACCCTTAAAGACCTGGCTTGTTCATTTCTGCACCGGATAGTAGCAAGACCAAGAATTATTCCGTATTCAGACATGGTAAAATGGGTGTTGGACAGCACCGATATTTCAGACAGGCAATTTAGAACTCTAGATCAAGAGCTCATCGGGTCGTTCACTACGGAAAATTTGAGGCTGATGTATCATTTGCCGGAACCTCAGGCGACTTATAATAAACAATTTATGGAGAATTTTTCCAAAGAACATGCAAATTTGGCGGAATGCACAAGGGAATGGACCAAAAGAGATGAACCATTGAAGAAAAAAAAACACGGTATCTACAGTATTGGTTCACTCACCTCTCCATATTGTTTTGCTGCTGCTATGTTATGCAAGCTTTTTGGAAAGCTTGATATAAATATGGTCTTACCTGAATGGCTTCCATTGTTAAATGTTGCTGTTAACGCTACTATTGTAGACTGGGCCAAAATATTATCTGACAATTTAGCCACTGCTATTTTCAATTACCGGTCTAAACGAATTGTTTCTCAGATGATTTATCCTCCTTTTTATCTATCTGCTTATGTTATGGATGCTATTTGCTTTGTTTCTAAATTCCCTTTGATGGGTTGGCAATGGACGATTCAAGATCCTTTGCCTATTCATGTGTATCACAAGGAATTGTGGGAATCCAAGTTTATTCCTCATTTTTACAAGATTTTCCATGGCATAATGTTGCCTCTGCACAAAACATTGTATAATAAAGATGCTCCAAGGTTTTCCCCGGAAGCACAAGTCGACATTCTCCCTGTCGCACGATGGTTTGGGGAAGAGTGGTTTACCTATGTGAGGGTTTTTGGAAGCTCTGCTTCTCCTCATGTTTTACCCTTATATGTTTCTGATAAACTTATAGCTCGGGAAATTGCATACCAAACCTATGGTGAAGGAGGTTTGACAAAGGAATTAAGGGATAAGAAGAAGGCCATTTGGCCACAATTTCCCGTAGCTTGTGGGACATTTTCATTATTTGATGTTGGACATGCATTCAAGGAAGTAAGCAATATTACATGCTTACAATTGTTTAAATTTGCAAAAAGGTTATTCAACCCTAATGAAGTTGCTAAAAATTTCACCACTGCAATCAAAGTAAGGATATTTTCTGGAGAAGAGGACCCTTTCGATGATATATTCCTAGGAAAATCCACACTGAAAGAAATTCTACATTCAGCACAGATGCAATTATCTCCAGAACAATTTCAAGAATTTAAAGTTTACAGAGAAAGAAGACTAACTACTATCCCTTTGGAAAATTTGCGTTTGGAACCCGCAAGGGAACCAACTCCTAGTGTCAGTCTCAACGGCAGTTCAGGTACAGATAAGTCTAAGTCAAAATCTGAAAGAGAGACTTCTGAACGTTCTAATAAGTCTAATGAAGAGCAGGATAGAAATGAAGAATTAGTGAAAGATACTGCTCAATCGAAAGAACTTTCACAACAGCAAATTTTGACTTCTCAGCAGATAAATCCTCCTCCTACCAATGTACAGCAACAGTCAGTCACAATTGAATTAGACAAGGAATGGGAAAGCTTTAATCAATTGCTTAATGTGGAAGTACAGAATATAGAGACTCCTGTACAGACAACAAAAGTTTTGAACACAAGAATAAGTGGCACAGTCACAGAAACTGAGCATATACCTGTCACTCCCTCTTCTGAAATTGTACTTAATGTAGAGGACATTCCTCCTCTAGATGTATTCTACAGCCCAAAGTATAAAGCAGTAGTGAAGAAACAAAGGAAAAAGAGAAAATTAGAAGGTGCAATTGCTACTGAAGCAGAACAATTAGATGTCTTGTGGAAGGATCCTACCACAGAGCCTACTGATAATCTTGCTAAGTTATCTCAAATTACAGGGGCTTATGCTTCTGCAACTATTGACAAATCATTTGAGATACAACTCTTATTAAATGAAAAAGAAGAACAGATACAAGTTCTGCAACAGCAATTGCAACAGGTACAGGCCAATAATGAAGCACAGATGAAACTTGAAAAGTTACAGCAACAACTTCAAGAAATGCAAATTGGATATCAAAAAAGTTTAGCTGATAAAGAGAAACAAATACAGATTATCCAAGATCAGCACAAAGATGATCCTAAAATTCCAGAGTTTATTTCAGAAACTATTTCTTTAAACAATCAACTACTGCAACAAGAAGAAGTCTTATGCCAAAAAATCTTACAATGGAACTCTTTTTGTCAAGAAAGTGATAAGATCACTAATCATGTCGTAGATTTACGAAATGATTATGATTTAATTAATGAAAAAGTTACTGATTATTTGGTATGGAAAAAAACAGAGGAAGGAAGAAAAGCTAGTGCACCAATTATTAATGAAAACCATAAAGAAATACTTTTCAATGACTGGGATGCACAAATCAGAGGGGCAGAGAAAGCAGCAGAAGAATCGGCTACAGCAGCAAGCAGTCTTACTGATTTTGTAAATGAGAATTTGCACAAAGAAAATTTGATTTCAGAAACTGTTCCGGGATATCTTCCACAGGCGCATCAATTGCAAACAGAATGGACACAAAAGGCGGAAGAAAAAGCAAAATCAATCCAAGGATTGACAAGATTAAACTGGGATTCTTACTGGACATATTTAGTGAAACCACACAGTCAATGCAGTGTGCTTAATTGCATCATTAGTTCTGCTGAGAAGATTGCGCCTACACTTGCCGATTCTGTCTTTTCAGGACAGTTGAAATATGAAGTCGGCCAACCACCTCTTCTCAAAACAATGCTGGATGCTTGCAAGTTTAAAGATCAAGTTCATAAGTAGTTACTTAATAGTCTTTATTTTTAGATTTAGTTTTAGTTTTACTGTATTTTTGCCTAGGAAAAGGACGGTCATTTAAACCGAATCCTTATTTTTTGTAATAAGCTATTTTTAGATTTAGCTAGTAGTATTTAGACCCTTCTCATGCATTTAGAGAAGGGTCCTGAATTATAATATTTTGGAATTGGAGATTACATTTATGTACTCCACCGGCTCTTATATTTTATAAAGGATCACATCTGGTGATTTTATGCAGAATTATCTTTAAAGTGTTGCATTTTTGTACCTTGGATTTGATTTTGCATCAGAATTACTGGATTAGAGTATCAGATTTCAATTGAAAGCTTTCAAGATGGATAAGGTATTTTTATCTATTCACTGTTGATTTCTTTTGTCATATGATATTCGCTTTAAAATTTGCTATCATTTATATATATTTGGTTTTCACAACGTTTCTTTATATATCATTTTTTAGTATAATTGAAATGTTATCTTTCATAAGTGTATGTAGATGATATACAATGATGAATACAATATGCTAATATAACTCTATTTAATTTCTTAAACAGAGTTATCTTTATTTTTTTCTGCACATTTCAATTAAACGATAATACATTTTTATGGTTATTATTAAATTGGAATAATTTTAAGTTGTATTCACATATGATACCCGGGTTAATTTTAGAATTTCTTTATCAGTATTTAGATTAAATTAGATAGTTTCATTTCAGTCATTTAGTCCCATTTTCACTCATCCAAATCAACCCATCACCAACCCATTAGTTATAAGGAAACTAGTCCTTTCAATCCAGTCGGAGCCACCATACCAAATGGATAAGAACATCTAAAGATCGACAGGGTGGTTTTCCCCAATGTTTGAAGCGAGAGATTTTTTAGGCTTCAACGGTATCAAAGCTTGAGTTAAGCTAGAGTATTTTCTCTGTTCAATATTTGTGTAGGGATTTTTTTAACAATTTTCAAGAGTTTTAATGCTTACTAGGTTGAAGCTTAAGAGAGGAGAAGGTCAATTGGTGAAATTTCAAAGCAATCCTTAGCCAAGGAGGGCAAGAGTGACATTATCTCCACCTTCAATTTCACCTCAAAGAGAAGCAGAAGAAGCCATAAGCATGACTTCAAGGGAGGAAGGAACCCATGAAGAGGTGGATCCCAAAGAGGAAGAAAGAGTGTTCAGGAAAGAATTACTTGACATGACTGAAATGGTGAGAGTCCTTTATCAATAAAGGAATGAAAGACTAGAATAATAAGGATCCAAACTTCACAAGGAAGTTCAGGGATCATTAGGAGGTCACAATGATGAAGATAAATCAAAGAAATGCAATGGAGAAATGGAGACAGTGGAAAGTTTCCATCATCACCCTCATCTTCATCTTCATCATCCTCTACCTCATCTTCAGTACACCAGCCATACAAGTCAAAGAACATGGGTAAAAATCCTTTTCTAAAACTTGATGTTAAGTTTGAATTGCCAATGTTTGATGGTGAATTTAATGTGTAAAATATAGATAATTGGATTAGGCAATTAGAGGTTTATTTGAGAAACCAAAAATTTCATGATGATGACATCAAAATCCAACTAGCTTCATTGAGAATGGAAGGTGCATCACTTGTTTGGAGGGAAGCCATGACAAAGGAGGAGATCAAGAAATATGGTAATACTATCTTATAATGGATTGATTCCATTTTAGCAATAAAACAACAATTTTATCTGTTAGCTCACATGCAAAAATCCATAATGAATTGGAAAAATTTTAGACAATTGAAAGTACAAAATGTACAAGTGTATACCCAAGAATTTAGAAGAAGAGTTCTTTTACTAGGAGTATATTTGCATAGCCAAGACACTTTTCTCAAGTATATAGGAGGTTTACATACCTACCTAAGACATACAATCCTCATGTTTAACCCTACAAGCTTAGATGAGGTTTGTGTTCAAGCCACACATTTAGAGGCAAGGGGAAAACAAAACTTAGATGGGAATGAGGAAAGTGAGTTTAAAGTCATATGGAAGAAAAAGAAAAATGAAAATACTAGAAAAGAGAAGGGAAAACTATTTTGCAAACACTGTTCTAAAACTATTCATGATGAGGACCATCGTTGGAAACTTCATCCAAAGTTGAAACCATAAATTTTTAAAGCCAAAGAGAAAGCCAAGGAGAAAGGCAAGATAGTTGCAATAGATGAACAAGACCTAGGGTCAGATTCAGGAGATGAAACAAAAATCATAACTATGGGAGTAAAGAACATAAAGGGGAAATATATTGTAAATAAACCCAGTTCTAGTATTTCTAACTGTCACGTAGAAGCTCCAAGTGAAGAAAAGAGAATTGAATTGTTTCATGTGAGGGTCATTTCCAAACATACCAAGGTTGACACATTGTTTGACAGTGGGTCACAAGCGAATTTAATCTCTGAAGACTTGGTCAAGAAACTTAATCTTGAGACCATTCCACATCCAAAACCATATCCACTTGGTTGGATTTGTAAGGATGCAAATTTACAGGTTTCAAAGAAGTGCATGTTGCAATTTGCAATAACTGCACAATTTATTGACACGGCTGAATTAGATGTTGTTCCGCTTGATATAACAGGTATGGTGTTGGGCAGTCCTTACTTGTATGATAGGAAAGCTATCTTCCATTGCCACGAGAAAAAATACCATCTATTCAAAGATGGCAAGGAGTACATCATAAGAGCTCATCGCAAAAAACTAGACACTTCTTTAGTTAATGCAGGGCAGATGAAGAGGCTCGTTAATGCAAGCCAAAAATTTACATTGAAGATGATTAAGCAAAGAGAAGTTCTACATAATCCTTTTCATGCAAATACTGATGAATATAATGAGTTGTTTCAGTTTGAAAGCAGGTTTTCTTTGAAAGAAGATGACAAACAGTTGTAGCAGTAGACTTTGGTGTTGAATGGTGCTAAAAACCAAGTGTCAGTGCAAGAAGTTGCAAAGGTCCAAGAGAGGGCAAAGCAACTTGACAAAGAAGGCACAAGATTTAGAAATTTTCATTGCTAGTTTCAGAAAGGCATGGTACAATGGCAAGGAAACTTTGTCAGGAAACGACACAAGTTCAAGGCTAATTCAACAAAAAATCGCCATAAGGATAGGATGAAAGGTGAGAGTAATTTCAAGTTTCTTTGATTATAAACCAGTGTAGAAATAGGATGTTTACTACAAAGTTAAGTTTCTATTCTACAAGTTCAAAAAATGTGGAGCATGACAATGTCAAAAACAACAATGGTTGGTCAATGGAATCAAGGAAAAATTTGTCATTTCATGAAAAGCTCCAATTAATGAAATTAGGGAAATTTCAGTGGATAAAGGTTGGAAGAGTGGGGAAACAGTCTCCTCATCTTCATGTTCAGTAGTCTAGAGAGCTTTTGGGGTCCAAAAGCTTCCCAGTGGGGAGGTGTGATCAGGGGATCAGGTCATATGCTCAAAAATGAAAGTGCTCAAAACAGGTCCAAACCTGAGCGACCGGAAAGGTCTCGCCATTGTGATTCTGGTGCCGAGATATCGTGTTCTTTTCGTTTTCCCAAACAATAAAAATTTGGTGACTGGATGCCCAGCCAGCTTGCAAGTACAGTCAATAGAATATTCTTGGAATATTCCATTTCTTCTAAGCCAACGGTATGGCAACTTATGGCACATCATGGACCGTTGGATGTATAAGGTACGAATTGATCTGGACCGTTGGATAAAGTTTTGGTTAGGTGTATGATTGAGTGACACGTGGCAAGCCCGCACACTGCCACGTGTCCTCACAACGATTGTGTAAAAGTTTTTTATGGAGCCTATTATCACTCTAATATTTATCAAAGTTGTGAGATTTTTTATTATAGTTTAAAGAATATGAGAGGTAACCATATAACTACTTTTAAGCTTTAAGATCTAGCCTTCCTAATGCTTAGAGAGGTCTCTCTCTATAAGATTTAATTTTGTTTTTATATCTGATTTTAAGATAGTTATATAGGAAAAATTGGTTTTGGGGTTTTGATTTGAGTTGGTGGGAAAATCACTTACTGAGATGGATATCTATGGATCTGTAATACATTGGAAAAATGGAGTCAATGTGTCAAGCATATAGATCAGGATCAAGGTCTAAAGTCAAATTTTCATTGGGTAAGATAGTAGAGTCACTTCAGATCTTCAAAGGCTGATGGTGAAATGGTTTTAATTGGGATAAAGAGAAATTAATAATTCTTTGATCCGGATAAGGAGTGAAAAGGGAGAGGTCAATCTAAATTAGGGAGAAATTAAGGGTTCCCTAGTCTGGATATCAACAGAAAACATTTAAATCACAGAGTGATTTTAACAAGTTATGATGTAACAATTCTTGATTTCACATTAAAATTTAGAACACATTCATGAATGGATGAAAAACATAAGAAAATTGACAAATAACATTTATAAAATACTTCACTTCAGTGGCCCAACACATGAATCCAACAATATGATGCTTTATTTCTTGAGATTCAGTCTTCTGACTTGAACTTGATACAAAAACCCTTAGGTTCAGAATATAACAGCCATAGAAATATTCAGCAATTAATCCACCCCTAATACTTCAAATGATGAAGTATTTATACAAAAAGTAGTACAAAATATCCTAGAACAATCTTAGGAATTTTTCTTGGAAAATAAAATATCTATTTACAAAAATATAGTGACAGCTGCCTAAAAAATTGCTAGTTGTCCTATTTATTGAAATTAAATAGCTTGTTGTTTGGATTTGGGCTACAGCTGGGTAGTTGAGGTGTCCCTCACGCTGGAATTTTTATCTTCAATTAGTTTTGAACTTTATCTTTCATTTGATACTCTTTGACTGCTGATACTCTATAACCTGATACATTTTGACTGCTGAAAACTGTTTTATTGTTTAAAAATATGTTTACTATGTAGTAAAAACAACAGCTTTGTTTTTCATTTTTTCTTACTACAAACTGATTTTACAACAAATATGTTAGCTTCTCCCAGAATTTTGCCTCTGGTAATTTTATCTTCATGAGTTTAATGAATTTCTCATCAGCTTCAGTGTACTTTTCAAAAGTTGACTTGACCACAAAAAGGTGCTTTATTTCATGTTGTAAATAAAACAGATTTTCAATGCTTTTGTGCAAAAATTTACCTGTTGGAATCCCTTGCCAATCTGATTTGTTCATTTGTTCTTTGGAAAATTCCCTTATATTTTTAGTATAATCTTCTTGTTGCATCAATTTATCATTGATTACTAGAATATTCGGAAGGCCTTTTTGCCTCAGAATGTCAAATTTCACCATGAATCTTGTGATGGCTATATCCATATTTTAACACTTTTCTTCCAACAGTTTCATCAATTTTTTCTTGGAAATTACTTTTCTTACCTCAAGAATGGTTTTTTTCCTGTTTGTTATTCCTATTTCATCCAATTCCTGCTTATTTTTAGAGTTGAGGAATTTAATAATTTCCAATGCTTCTTCAGGTTTGGTGCCCAGTTCTTCTTTGGTCTTCTATATTTCTTCTCTTACTGCTTTCAACAAATCCTTTTGTTCATAAATCACCTGTATTGATGGCCAAGTATCATTGACTGATTCAATGATATTGGACCATAATTGATTTTTGATATGTGCCATAGGCTCTTTTAAGGTCAACTCTGTTTATAACTTTTTGAGTTGTCCACTTAACCTTTTAGCCTTTTGTTCTTCAATTTTAGCAATAATATGTGCTAGCTTCTTCGCATCTTCAACATTCTTGATTTCCTCCTTCAACCTGTTTATTTCATTGTTTTGTATGGACATGTCCTCCATTTCCTTTATTAACTTGCTGGCCTCATCTGATTTTTGGACTACTGTAGTAGAAGACTCAGTTGCAGAAGTGGTAGATGAAGTTACTAGCACTGTTGTAGCTAATGGAACCTTTGGAGATAATTATTCTACCAAAATGGATGACACTGTTGTTGTCACCATAGGAATCACAGTAGGAGGGACATTTTGTGCCTTGACAGCTTCTTTTTCTTGGACTAACTTGTCCATCTCAATCTCCATCTCCTTAATGTTTGTTGTCATCTGTAATATGAGTTTCATCATTTCATCCTTTTGATTTGCTTCCTGTACAATCTCCTTGGCCTCTGGATGCTTTGTAGGGGGTAATTTTAACTGTTTTATGAGTGCTGCAATATCTACATTTTTCTTTTTTACTAGTTCTTCTACAGCTTTCACATTAGAAGGGTCATAACCCACTTCAATCACTAACTCCTCTAAAGATTTTATTATGGTATCTTTAACATATGATGAAGCTTTTTCAACCTTGAGCTGATCTTTCACATTTTTCAAAGCATTCTGGAGATTTTGAACAATCATTTCTTTTGTAGTCATTGTGGAATATATCATTTCTGAACTTTGCTTGTGGAATTCAATTTTGTCAAAGGGGTGAATGTCTTGGACTGGTACTTCAAAATCAACCTTTTTGTAATAAAATGCTATTTCAGGAGCTGGCACTGTGGGTTGAAGTACTTTCATCAGCAATTTCTTTTTTTTATAATCAAAGGTTGAAAGCAGCCTATTTTGTATGCCTGAAGTTTGTTTCAAGTATTGAGAATAAATTTCATTCTTAATTTCCTCATTCTTAGCCTTCATCTCTTTATACCTTTCCTTAATATCCATATCTTTGTCCTCTGGCTGTTTTGATGATGAAACTTCCATACTTTGTTGTTTCTGGATCAATTGTGTGTTGGAAGTAGCAGTTTTTTGTTCATTTACAATCATTGTGGGAGGCACAATGTCTTTATCTGGAATATCTGTATCTAAAATCTTCATTGTCTCTTTTGCTTTATCTGCAGGATATATCTTTGGCTTCTTGTTGTACCTGAGTTTAAACTTTGTTTATGTGGTAGTTTTAGCAGTGTAAGAGCCTTCCTCCCTATTTATTTTTGTACCTAGGAGAGTGACATGGTGTTTGAATGCAGATAATGGTGTCAAAGAATTGGGAGAGTGACATGGTGTCAATGTACTTATCTATTGTGGTAACCAAACACCATTGTGGTTGCCATCAAGTCCAAAGGGGGAGATTGTTGGAAATATGATGCAGAGTGTTGTCCTTGATGGCAACCCACAGAATGAAGATGAAGACATGCGACTGTTGACATGTGTTGTCCTTGATGGCAATCCACCTGATGAAGTTATGCTTGACTTGATGGACTTAGTAAATGATGTAAATCTGATGTGATATAATGTTTGATGTTGAGTGTTGTCCTTGAAAGGCAACCCATCTGATAAAGATGATGACAACTTACTTGATGAAGTTGTGCTTGATAGAATATGTTCTTGATGAAGGAAATCTGATGTATCTACAGTGAGTCCAGAAGGCAATGAAGAAAGGATTTCAGCATGTGCTAGATTCTATGATGAAAAAGAGTATGTCTCTAGGTATACGCGGATTGGCCTAGGGGAAGTCGCGTATGCACGCGGAAAAGAACGTGCCAAGTCACGTATGGGCTAAAGCGCTCAAAAAGTACAAAACCAAGGGTAACCACCATGGTATTGACCCATGGTATTGGGTAATGATCCGCCTAATTGACCCCGTCCAGGTAGTTTTGGGCTCATGATATTGTTTTGGCCCATGGTATTGAAAAAGGGGCTCATGGTATTGAAAAAGGATAAACCTATATAAGGAGAACAAATTCATTATGCATATGAGATGAGTGAGTGCAAGATGTCTGAGCTTGAATGAATACTTCTCTCTGAAGTATATCTGAATGGAAAGGGTTACACTTGAATGATAAATCTGAATGTATGATGCACCAATGATGAAGAAGGGGATCTAGATCTGAATTGCTCTTGTATTTGCTAGATCTGATTATGGAAGGCTTAGATCTGTGATGAGGCGAGCATCTAGGCGAACATCTGTCTGAAGCAAAAGGGTAGATCTGAACTGAATATCTGATCTGTTGAAGTATGCTGCTCTGTAATGATTGAAGATCTATACGCTACTTCACTGAGAGGAAAGCAAACATATCTGTGACTTCGAAGAAAGCGCGTATGCGCAAATAAATATACAACGAGGTATCTGTTGGTTTGTGGACGGACGCGTATATGGGAGCTTATCGATGAAGTGAGAAAGCGCATTAGTAAACTAGGGTTCTTTAAAAACAAGGTATGAAATATACGATCTGTTCTTTGTGTTTACTATCACAGTACGTGTTGTTAAATCATTGGTGAATGTATGTTTGTGCTTAAAAGTTTGGAAAGGGTCCAGTGTGAAAATTGATGAAACGTGGTCCAAGGTGGTGCTGAGGGTTGTAGCCTTCAGTCAGGGGGTCGTAGCTCCCTTCCAGGTGAGGCTGGTAAACGAGTCAGGGGGTCGTAGCTCCCTTCCAGGAGAGGCTGGTAAACGAGCGCAGGTGGGTGCCTGCGTGCTGGTCAAGTCTGCGCCAGCACATATGTTGTAAGATGTTTTTCTCTATAATAAAATATTGAAGGCTGAGCAACTGCAGCGGTGGTTTTCTCCCGATTTGGGTTTCCACCTAAAAATCCTGGTGTTCATGTGTGATGCTTTGTGTGATGGTTTATTCTGTTCTTACTGCACCTATTTTCTGTTTATTGAGCATCTGATGAATGAATGATGGAATAATATAAGTAAATATTTAATGACTGATCTAGATCTCTGAGTATACGCTAGTTTCATAAAGGGGATCCGCGTATATACGCTAGTTTACTGAAGGAAAGTAGCGTATGGGTTTTAAGGAATGAAAAAGTAAAAAGATTTGATTATGCAGTAAATACTGATTCACCCCCCCCTCTCAGTATTTTTCCCAACATGTGGGAGGCACAATGTCTTTATCTGGAATATCTGTATCTAAAATCTTCATTGTCTCTTTTGCTTTATCTGCAGGATAGATATTTGGTTTCTTGTTGTACCTGAGTTTAAACTTTGTTTATGTGGTAGTTTTAGCAGTGTAAGAGCCTTCCTCCCTATTTATTTTTGTACCTATGTCTTCCTGAGTTGGAGTTTGCATAATGTGACTAGTATCACTCTATTGATCAGCTTCTACTAGTGTATTTTCTAACCATTCAGATTGGTTAGAAAAATTCTCCATGTCAAGCTTTTTCTCATGAATGTAGGGAGTTAATTTACACTTCACTTTCATTTTGCTAATTATTCCATAAGGATCATAGTGCCAAAGAAAACTTTTGTTGAATTTGTAGTCTGGAAATTTATTTTCAGCCTCTAGACCATCTTCTTTGTTTTTGCATATAAATGGACCCACTTGGTTTTTCAATTTAAACTAGGTTTTCTTCTTAGCAGCCAAGAAATTTACTGAATCTGAGTTCAAAATCTGTCTTATATATTCTACAGCAAACAACCTCATTGGTAAATACTTTGGCAACTTTTAAGGAATGAGGGTTGTTCCATAAACTCTAATATCAGTGTGATTTTGGTATAAATACCAATCATCTGTCCTGCTCTATTCTGACAACTATAAAACCCTCTTAATTTCATCACTAATTCTATGTTGCACACTGTTTTTAAGCAAATTTACCAGTGGATGAATGAAACAGTCTGTAAAGTATGCATATGTGAATTTAGTTGACTCCTTTCTAATCAAGGAGGTACAGAAAATAATAGATTGTGAATTTTCCTTCTACATCAATCTTTTGAAGAGTTATTGGAAACTTGTCTGACTGAAAGTAGAAGAACATATGGAAGAGAAATGAGGTATACCTAAAAAAACCTTCAGTAGGTAGTTTAACAAGCTGTTCATGGATGCTATCAGCAATATACTCAACAAAATTATAGATGACTGCAGGGGGCTGAACAAGCACAAAAATGGACAGGAAACGAAGTATAGATGCATCAGCATGTTCATCTCTGAAGTAACCAAGGATAAAAGACAACATAGATATGATGTGTCTGGTTCCTTCTGGGAATTTGGAAGAGGAATATGGAGGGTTAAGCTTGGGGCTTTCTACATAGGAGGGCGTGAATTTTTGAAAGATTTGAAATCTTTTGGGAAAATCTAACTCTAAATAGAACTTTGGCAGAGCTTCAATGGAAAAATGGACTGCATTGGGCTCAGGCTGCAAATGAAGCATTTGATTTATGGATTCAGTTGTTATAGTGAACAATACTTCTTTTTCAGCATTGACAATTGCTATTTTATGTGGGGAATAATGAGTTTGGCACAATCTGATGGCTTCAGGGCATTGATGGGTGTGAGGAACAACATACTTGGGAAAATTATATACCCAAACAAGCACATCATCTACTTGGTCCAAAGATTTCTCTTAGCTCCAGCAGTGGAGCTCAAGAAGGTTAAATTCAGTCACTAGATCAGTGATTTTGTTGTCCACATCATCCAATGGGGTATGTTATACATATACAACAGGAGGATGTAGTGGATTGATTACAACTGTGCTTTTAGATGCCATTGATAGGTTTGTTTTTAAAATTTAACCCCTCTTGATGTCTAAAACTCTGTTTTTAGGTCTTTAACACAAGTTTGTAAGATTAATATATTTACAGAAGTTCTTTTAGTATAAAAAATGTTTCTCTTGGACTGTGAAAGGTATAATTATGGTTACTCTGACTTAAACTGTCAATTTTTCTTTTAAAACCAATTTCTTTGACTTTTACAGACTTGGGAAAAAATATTAAGGGTTTTTCTGCAAATTTCTTTGATTAAAACAATCCTAAAATAGTCAAAGCTTATGCCAAAGGGCTTCTAAGTATTGTATAAAGGCTTTGGATAACTCAGAGGTCTTCTTTTAGGTCTGCAGATGGCTAAATCAATCAGATTTTGCTTAAAAAACAAATTATAGCTTCAGAAACTATGAAATTCTTAGCGTTTGCAGTAGAGATGAATTTATGAGGTAATCTGGTTGTTTCTAAGGCAAGCAAGCTTAAAAAGGCTTCAATCCAACGGTATAGTTCTTTTAATGGATGGACATGTCTTTTTTCTGAAAAATACCTATGAATTTAGGAATTTTGACGCAGAAAAAAGGTTTGCTGGGAGTTAAAAGCTTTCAAAATCTTGTTGTGACCCTTTAAATGCAGTCTGGAGACTTTTGAGTGATCGCAGCAGTGAATTTGGTTGAATTCTTTTGGTTTGTGCACTCAAACAGGGGCAGAAACATTTTTCTCTCAGTTTGGAGTGGTTTATGAGCATAAAGTAACAGAAAACTTAGATTAATGCAGTTCAGGTGTTTTTCTAAAGAATTTAAGTTTAAATAGTAATCACATTAATTACTAGTCGAATCGGGAGTTGTTTAGGCGTGGGGGAATGATTTACCGCTGAGTAGTTTATTACATCGTCGAAGGATGGTATATGGTTTTTCTTGAATGTATGTGATCCAATACAACCACGAGGCACGGAGGAGAGAGGAAGGGTTTAAACGAATTTTATCGCAAATCTCATTTTGTATAAATACCACGATATGATATTTGCGATGGTAGATATGCGTCGTTGGATCTGGCAGGTGAAAGCGAATAACTAGGATTAAATGGTTAAGATGTGGGGTAACAAGCATGGGGCCCAGGATTTGTTTTATGCGGCTGGTTTAAATTTATATGTTAAAACAAAGTTTTAACATAGATTTTAAATGTGAAGTAGGATAGGCGGATTTAATTTTTATTCAACCAATGTAATGGATATAGGTGTAATGTCAACATTGGGAGGGTTTTTTATATAAAGGGATAGTTTCAACCTATGGGGATCGGGATAATATTCACGTGGGGAAAATACACCATAGGTTAAAGAGTAAAATATGGGTTGGGATATGAAATATATAAAAGGAATTAATATACTACGAGATTGAAGGGTATATAAAGGAGTTAATACATTATATTAGTATGTTTTTTTTTTTCTAAGTAAGATTGATTCTATTAAGCGAACATATGGTACAAAGAGAGTTTACAATCAATAGAGACAAGAAACAAGCCAACTGGAAATGATAAACTATCATCCTTGGTCCCGAAGAGAAAAACATAGAACAAACAAAGAACATAGATGCAAGATTTGAGAAACAAAAGTTGAGAGAAACATGGTTCTACCCAGATTGGGCGGAAGTCTCCATGCAGAGTTTTTTCCCTTTCTTTTTGATGAATTTTACCCAAACCGAATGGTGCGGATGGGCTAGAACCACTTGTAGAGTATTGTTGCCTAAAGAAGGAGTCTCCTTATCTATGTCGGAAGAGGAGGACTCATGGTTACGTTTCTGAGTAGCTGTAGTGACAGTGGGACCCAAAGGTGCTTCAAAGGAAAGGTCCTGCATATTCTTAGCCTGCTCTATTTCTGCCTCGATCTCCTCCTCCTCTAAACTGGAGGATTCATCGTCATCTATGGGAGGCAGATAACTATGTATCCATCTCTTGGGTTTATGTTTGGGGAGGTTTTGCTTCTTTTTTTCCAAAAACACAGGGAAGGAGTGTTGAAGGTGCTCTGTCTGGTAACAATGTCGGCATCTGAAGGATGTGTTCTCATAATCTAAAGTCTGTGTCCACAGGAAGTCACCAATATTGAGATTGATTTTTTCCAGCAACCCTTTGTTGATATCTACTTCAACACAAATTCTGCCATGTGTATAGAGCCCCTGGAATTCCAGATACAGATCGGTAGTCAGATAGTGACACAAGGTGTTTCCAATACCTTGAAATATGGAAGGGTGCCATAAGAGAACTGGTAAGTTGGGGAGTCTAACCCACACTGGAATCTTGGTGATGATGGTTGTGGAGGGATTGAAATATGGGAACCAGGGTGTGAGGAATAACCCTACCCATCCCCAAAACCACGGTCCTTTTTTTACAACCTTCTGGTAGTCCTTGTCGTGATCAAAAACTACAATAAAGAAGCCCTTTGAGTAGAATATGATAGTGCAGTTGTGGGTCCAGTTGGCATAGATCCATTCGTAGAGACCCTTTTCTTGAGGCCATAGCCCGTTGAATCTTCAGATAATAGTAGCTTATATGTACTTTTGATGTTGTTCTTCTAGTTCTAGATGTGATATCATTCAGTCTGTCAACCAAAAATGGCTTGGGGGTTGCAGGGGTTTGAGCTTCTTTCTTGGGATGTGCATGTACAACATCCTTGTAGGAGAAATTTGGTGCAGATGAGGAGTGCCCAGAAGCTCCCCCTCTCAAACAAAGGGTTAAATTTAAGGTAGCATCTCTCTCAATATTATAAAAAGAAATGGGAAGGAAGGCCTCGATCTATTTACCTCCATGAATGAGTCTTTGAAGATCTGTAGGTATTCTCAATCGATCCTCCAGGGGGAGTAATATTTTTTGAATGATATTCGTTGAGCAGACACAAAGCATCAAAGATCTATCTGTTAGGAGCCTCATGTGAATTTGGAAGGAAGGAGAAGGCAGAATGAGGAGATCCAAGTTGCCAAGATGTGTTGCATAGCCTGGAATAATGGGCCATGTATGATCTCTACTTGCACCCACCTTTTTTGCATGTTGGCCACCTTTTCGATCCATGGACGCGCACCAGACCCAAGCGCTATTCTGAAATTTTGGGTTGTAGGGCACCGTCTCGGCTGCATTCGGTAGATGGCTGGGGTTCTGCCGGCTTGGAGAGGTTCGAGCCACTAGTTTTGCATTCAAAGCACCCCTTGCATGGCTCCTGGGGTGCACCCATAGATCCATTTTCGGATGAAGGCAACATGTGTGAGATATTTCCATATCGATCGTTGGCGATGGCAGGAAGAGTGCTCGTTGATCGCCAGGTTCTGTAGAACCTAGGAGGGACTCGACGACGTTGGCGACAATGAAAGCCATAGCAAAGGCTCTAGGGTTTTTCCAAATCTCAAGCTCGTTCAATCATTATATTACTATGTTAATAATGAAATGAATGCGGGAATAAACAAATACGCTAAGTAAAGTGTAACTTATGTGTTTGGGCGGGGCTTTCATAGTGGTGGCCCCATATTTAACATTTCACACTTATACTTAGGATAATAGCATTTTTGTGGGTTTTTGGATATTTTGGTATGAAAAAGGGAATTAGTCAAGGGGGGTTTTACTTTTCCTAGGTAAAATGTGTTTTAAACTTTAGGAAAAGGGGATTTTGTAAAGGAAAATGAATGATGTAAGAAGGAAAATGGTTTTTTATGTAGGAGAAGGGTTTTAATGAGGGGAATTTCAATACCTTGGTGCCAATCAGTAATTAAGACGTGGGTTCGGTCCCACCAAAAGTCAGAGAAATGCTCTGAGTCTTTATAACTGAAGGGTATAGTACTAGAACACATAGTACAGAGGGAAATTAGTAATTTTCCAAATGATATTTATCCATTCCTTGTGAAACTTCTTTCTTCTTACCCATATGCTATTCTACCATTTTTTCATTTATTTGCATGGGTGCATTTGAGCTTGCATACCCTTATTCATTTTTCTTTTTAAAACAAGAAACTATCTAATTCTAATCTTATTTCACCCAAGGACTTCAATTAAATTGTTGAGCTCTTCATTTATTCTCTACCTAATTACTGATCTGCCAAGATTAAACTGTCTGGAAAGATATTTATTCTCTATCTATTAACATAAAATTTAAAGCATGAAAAGTCAAGATTAAGCTATTCGACTAATCATGGATTATCGAATTTTGAACAAGCTACACATAATCATTTATTTTTGTAGTAAAAGTAATTAGTAGCATAATTTTTACTTGCATCATTTTCATGTCTTATTCTTATCTCTTTTTGTTTGGGGTCCATTTTTTCTATTCTTTTTGATATTTTTTCTTTTAATTCCTTTGATTTTTCTTTTAGGAATTTTACCCTCTTTTCATTTTTTTTATTTTCTAATATGGGAAAA
Source organism: Pinus albicaulis (assembly GCA_034641835.2). Classification (NCBI taxonomy): domain Eukaryota; kingdom Viridiplantae; phylum Streptophyta; class Pinopsida; order Pinales; family Pinaceae; genus Pinus; species Pinus albicaulis. The sequence continues at coordinate 1,259,604,918 of CM076570.1, forward strand.
CAACTTGCAAAAATCAAAGTATGTACATGTTACAAGACTAATCAAAGTCAATTCAAAAATTATGAATCCTATTATTATAGGACCCTAACAGTGGCTCCACATGGGGATGGCATTTCCTGGCGAAATGTCAAGAACTTTGAGACTAGTAGCCTTTGAATTTTGACTGTGTTGGCCTTGTAAATGTTGTCTGAGCTCTGCAATTATTCATACTAACGATATTTTATCCTTCAAAGATTATGGCCTTCTCTCCGAGCTTCAACTTTGTTAGGAAAAAAATCCAATCCAATCTAAAATCTGTAATGTTATGTACAATGAATAAAATAAACAAAGTTAACTATTGGTTATTTCTGAAGAGTAGTAATTCTTCAACATTCTACCATTGAAAGTTCCACCTAGCAGATCTAATCCATCCATCTCTTTCAAAAAGAAAGCATTGTTACCTCTGTAACCATAAATAACATAAGGTCCTTTCCATAGAAAATCAAATTTCCCATGTTTACCGTTCTCTTCTCTCATTGAATCCCACTTTAGAACTTTTTCACCCATATAGAGATCAATCTTTACTCTTCTTGTCAAAAATCTTCTTAATCTTGTCTTAGATAACTTGAGACGTAATATAAACCTCTTCTCTTGTTTGTTGCAAGTGTATGGTTTGGCTAATCCTTCTTTGAATATCATTGGTCTCAACTTGTAGGTATTGGATTATCTTCATTACTGGTACTCCTAAGGAAGATGGAAAAACAACATCCATCCCATAAACAAGTTGGTAATGGGATGTACCAATATGTTTTTTAGTGGTAAGTCTATCTAACCATAAGGAATTAACTAACCTCTTGTTCCAAGTTTTCTTGTTGTCTTATAGTAATTTCTTGATGACGTTTACAAGGTTTTTATTGGAGGATTCAGCAAGGCCATTACCTTGAGGGTAATATGTAGTAGAATGGCCAAGGGTAATGTGGTATTTATGATAGAAATCAATCATATTTTTGGATTTGAATGCAGCTGCATTATCAGTGATGATCGTTTGGGGGCATCCAAATCTTGAGAGTATGTTGTTTTCTAAAAAAGAGATTATGACAGTGTCAGTGGATTGCCTAGAGGGTATGGCTTCTATCCACTTAGTGAAATAGTCAGTGGCTGTCAGAATCCAATTGTGTTGAGCTGAGGATGGAGGATGAATTTCACCAATGAAGTCAATACCCCATTGTTGAAAAGACATATGTTGAGATGGGTTTTAAGGGAAAGGGTAGTAGCTTTTTCTTTCCTTCAAAGATTTGGCACTTGTGACAGGAGGTCACATACTTTTTTACATTTGCAAACAAGGTAGGCCAGTAAAAACCAGCTCTCAAGATTTTATCTGCAGTAGTATTCCAGTAGAGATGTCCACCACAGTCACTTGCATGAAATTCTTCCAAAACTTTGTCAACTTCTTCTTTAGGCAAACAATTCAATAAAATTCCACCATGATCTTTCCAAAAGAGTGCATTGTCTATGATACAAAATCTTATTGCCTTTAGCTTTAAAATATAGCTTTGGTTCTTTTTAATCTAGGAGGAGCTTGTAAATTTAGTAATACAAATACAATATTTGCATACCATGGTGAGTCTGAAAAGACTTCACTGAACTCTGGAGTCGCCACATGTTCCTGATCATCTATTTGGGCAATAAAATTGATATCTAAAGCATTAAAATTTGATTCAGCCATGAGTTTGGCTAAAACTTGACATTTTATGAGTTTGGTGGGTTTGATTTCTATGTCATATTCCCAAAATTGTGGCAATCCACTTGCCTCTTTTACCATCAGGCCTATTCTGTGTTAGAATGTCCTTTACAACTGCATTTGGAACATAAGCAATGATATGTGAATAAAGAATGTACACTCTAAAGTCTTTGATGGCCTTTACTAAAGATAAGGCCTATTTTTCCATTATGTTATATTTTAAAGTGGCATCTCTCAGTGACATTCTAAAGAAAGCAATGGGCTGCTCATAGCCTTGATCATTTTTCTGCATTAAAACTTCAACAATAGTGTGTTCTGAAGCAAAGGAGAAAATAATGAAATATTTTTTAAAGTCAGGACTTATAAGGACTGGTGTTTTTTTTTAAGGCTTGTTTAATTGATTCAAATGATTGCTTGGCCTCAACATTCCATTTAAGTACTGAGTCTTTTTTCAGCATATTGTTAATTTCTCTGATTATTTCAGCTATATTTGAGATGAATCTTCTTAGAAAGTTAATTTTACCTAAGAAAGCTTGTAATTATTTAATATTGCTAGGAGGAATAATATTTAGAATGACCTCTATTCTAGCTAGGTCTATCCTAATTCCCTTTTTAGATAAAATATGTCCTAATAATTTACCTTCTTCCAATCCAAGTAAAGTTTTCTTAGGATTTAGAGAGATGTCAAATTTCCTGCATTTGAGAAATACTTGTCTGAGATAGTCTAAATGTTCATTATCAGTCTTTGAAAATAAAATAATTTCATCTAAATAAATCACAAGGAATTCATGAATTTCCTTTGCAAAGGCTATATCCATAGCTCTTTGAAAAGTGGCTCCTGCATTAATTAACCCAAAAGGCATTTTCACGTACATGAAAGTGCCCTATGGAGTAGTAAAAGTATTTTTAGCTTGGTCTTCTGGTTGAACTAGAATCTGGTTATATCCAGAGAATCCATCTAACAATGAAATTCTGGAAGAACCAACCACGCTCTGTAGAATGTGATCCATCTTAGGGAGAGGGTAGTTGTATTTTAAAGACACTTTATTTAAATTTCTGAAATCAACACACAGTCTAATTTCTCCTATCTTTTTCTTAGTGGGAACTAGATTAGAAACCTAATCATAATATCTGATTGGTGCAATTATTTGGGTATCATACATTCTTTTTACCTCTTTCTCAATTAAAGGCATCAAAACAGGATTGATCCTTATTAGCTTATGTTTAGAGGGTTTTTGGTCTTCTTTTATAGGTATTTTATGTTGTATTACGCTAGTGTCATAGGATTTAAGTCCTCATAACTCCAGGAAAATACATCCTGAAATTCCTTAAACAGATCTATTTATTTTAATTTTTATTCTCGAGGTAAGGCTTTTGAAAATTTAATCATTTTAGGTTTTAACTCTGTACCTATATTACACTCCTCAATATTAGATCTTAGTGGCTCCATCTTAGGTTTCTGGCAACATCATTAGAGTCAAACAGATCTTCTAAAGGGACTAATCCTTTTGGTAAAAAGTTGTCTTTGAGATTCAAAATATCAGATTCATCATCTGCTACATCTTCAATTTCTACTTTTTCTAAATTATCTATGTCTAATTGACTAAATTTAGTAGGTTTAGAAAAATCTAAATTATTTACATCTATATTATTTAAATCAATTTCACTATCTAAGTTTTGATCTACTGTACAGTCTGTGTCTATATTACAACCCTGAAATTCTCCTTCATTGTTCATGAAATGATAAATCTGTTCATCCTGTGAAAAAAATTTCCAATATTTAAGATTGTCTGGAATTATAGGTCTATGTTTGACTTCTGCAGTGTATCTATGATTTGGTTGAAATAGTAGATTACAGGTACTAGAAAAGGTTTCCAAGCAGTGAGCCTGTATATTCTATTTTCTTGGGATTGTAGAAAAGTCACATTCCAACAGTTCCTTAATTAAATATTAAATAATGTCTCTATATCAAATTAATCTTGGATTATAAACCATAATTGACACTCTTTTACCTCCTAAATTCCTAACAATCTGCAGTCCTAAAATAAGAGCTTCATATTCAGCCATGTTGTTGGTACATTTAAAATTTAGTCTGAAAGCATGACCTTTTGCATGATTGTTTTCCATATTATGTATCCAAACTCCTGCTCCTGCTCCTAATTTATTGACCGATCCATCAAAATCTAGGTGCCATAATGATTCATGAAAGATGTTTTCACTCTCTGGTGCTTTGTTTTTCTCTTTTAGTTCAGTTTTGATTTCAATATTAGTTTCAGAGTTGCATAAAATGAATGAGTCCATGTCAGTATGTGTAGATTAAATTGGACAATTTCTTGGTCTTTCTACACTACTTACCATATATTTCATCAATGTTTATCTATAAAGTTTCTTTGGTTGGCCAAAAATAGATATTGTTGCATATGACATATCAAGTTGTAGAGATCCCTGTAATTTAGCTCCCGATGAGCGAGATAAGAGCATTCCATACTTGGGAGGGATGTCAGCTACTACAATGTCCATGACTATGTTTTTAACAGGATATTGAACTAATGTGACACATAAATATTTTATCAAACCTAAACATTTCACTTTGCTGGAATCAAATGAAAAGAGATCTTTGTAAGGCCTAGTGATATCTAAATTCAGGGTTTCCATTATTGCTTTTGGCATTAAATTGTGTGAAGTGCCTGAATCTAGCATTGCATTATGTAATATTTGATCATGAACAATTAAGCTAATGTAAAATGGTGGAACTGCTCTATATTGGTGTTTTCCATTAACATTAGGACCAAAAACTAACTTTGGTTGACCATCACTTAGATTTACTGAATCTTCTCCATCATTCATGTTTAAAGTTTCAGTAATAAGTGTTTTGTATAAATCATGTTTTACCAATTCAGTCAAAAGGAATTGGTAATTTTAATTTGGAAATTTCAGCTTGGATATTAAATGGATCTTGTGATTTTCCTAACTGAATTATCTCTTCTTTTGTAACTGTAGTTTGGGTAGGTTTATATTCTTTTTCTACATTTGTTTTCTCATTTTCTGTTTGTGTTTCTACTATCTTAATGCTTTTAGTTTTCTTTTCAGGGACAGTTTGAGAAGCAGTAGATGTCTTTGCATATTTTGTATTTTCAGCAGCAGCAGTTTTTGGATTAGTTTATTTTGGATCAGTAGTAGGTGTTTTGGAGTCTAAAATTGTTGTTTTAGCATAATTAGTTTTTTTTTCAGCAATAGATTTTTGTGAATATTTTGTTGTTTGGACAGCATCATCTGTGATGTCAACCATTTTGGGACTAGGTAAAATCTTAGGACTTGAAATTTTCTGAGTAGAACTAGAGTTTTGCTTGGTTTCCCTAGGGAGAATCTGCAGAACTTTAGTGGTAGGAGCCTCTACTGTTTTTTGTGTTTTTTTTTGGAAAGATTTCTTAATAGAAGGCTATACATTTTTCTTGATCCTAAGGTTATATTGCTTATGTACTTCATTGATATCAAACTCATAATCTTGTCTATAATCAAAATATTCACCAGAATCTAATTGCAGTTATTGTAATTCATATAACTCCTGGTCTTCTTATGTAAGAAAAATAGTGTTATCATCATTAATACCCATTGGATTTATGGTGTCTTCATCATATTCATTTTTATCAGAACTTTCAGCATAGTTATGTTGGAAAGGTGGTCTTATTTTTTGGTCAGGTGTTGATTCTCTAGATTTTCTAGTGTTGGTGTTTTTCCTGAAATTGGGATTTCTAATTTGAGGTCCTTGTTGTTGGTTATCCCACTGTGGCTTCCTTTCCATATTATCTAAACTATCCATCACTCTCTCTAATGTTTTTTCTAATTGATCTATTTTTAAATATGAAGTAGATGTTTCCTCTTTTATTGTTACTCTTCTTTCATTCCTTAATCTAGCTTTCTTTGCTAATAGAATTGCCTCTACACTAACAACATTACTTTGCATCTTCTCTAAAGTCTTTGGATTTCTCTCTCTTAGTTGATAGGATATATCAATATCAAATCCATCAGGGAATTTGATAAGTACATAATCTAGAGGAGGTTAAATATTAGTAGGAATTGCATTATAAATACAGTTATATCTAGTACAATAATCTTTAACTGTTTCATTTGGTGCTCTTTTTATATTTTCAAATTCATATAAGATTTGTAGTGGAATTTTCTTATTTTCCCATCTATTAAGAAATAATCTATGAAAAACTTATAAATGAGAAATACTACCAGCATTTAAACCTTTAAACCATTTTTTTACTTCACCAGTTAAAGTTTGAGCAAAAAGTCTTACTTGGACATCAACCTCATCAATTTCATGAAGTTCAAAATAGTCTGTCATCTTATTAACATGCTATTGGGCAGTGTAATTAGTGGTTGCATCAAATTAAGGTATTTTTCTTTCATAGTCTTGTGGCATGTCATGTAATTGTGTTGGAAGGACCAAGGGAGCATATCTGGCAGCCATGGCTGAATTCTAGCTTGGTTAGGGGGTAAGTTGGATGTACTTGGAGAAGAAATAGAAGTACTTGTTGATGTAGTTAAAGAAATTTCATATAAGATTGGAATACAAGATGTATTGGAAAATGTGGTTGAGATGCTAGAAGATGAAGTTGGGATATATGAAGAGGTGCTTGGGAATGAGAATTATGTATTGGAAAATGGAGAGGAAAAACTAGTGGATGGACTTGAGGTGGTGGAGGATGGGAATAATATTCTAGGTTGAAATGGTTGCTTTGGAAAAAATGAATATGTGGAATGAAGTGTGGTGGAAATAATGGATGAAGTGGTAGTGAATAGAGATGAACTTACAGATTCTATAAGGCTGGTATCTAAATGAGCGGTAGAAGGCTTAGGGGTATAGGCTAATAAATCACTCAATTCAACTGAATGTTGTAAATAAGATTCATATATTTCCTTAATCAAAGTAGAAATTATTGCATCAATATTATCATAAAATTCAAAATCTTTTACTCAGAATCTACTGAAACAGTTTCCTTCTTGGTTTCAATAAATGAAAGAAAATCAGGATCTATTATAGTGCTATGTAAATCACTTTTTGATTTGGTTCTGAATAAAGATTATTCAAAATTTAAATCAAATTCTATGTCTTGTAAACTTGATAGTTGTTTTGGAAGATAATTTTCTTTGACTAATGAAACTTTATTACCTATATCTTCTACATTTTTATTTTTCTTTCCAATTCTATCAGGATTATCTGCTTTGGCAGCGGGTTGTGGATGTGGATTTGACCTGGTATAGTAGACTCTTCTCGAAGCCAGAATTACGATTTTTATGAAAATATACTCACAAATTATTAAAACAGTCTTAAGGTGAAAAGAAAATTAAAATATTTCCTTTAAGATTTATTTTAAAACTGAGGATTGGTTAGTCCCCATCGGAGTCACTAGTATGTTAACTCTCTAATAAATATTAAAGTTGTGAGATTTTTTGTTATATTTTAAAGAATATCAAAGGTAACCACAAACCTACTTTTAAGCTTTAGGATATAGCCTTCCTAATGCTTAGAGACGACTCTCTCTATAAGATTTAACTTTGTTTTTATATCTGATTTTAGGCTAGTTATATAGGGAAAATTGTTTTTTAGGTTTTAATTTGGTTTGGTGGGAAAATGACTTACTGAAATGGATAGCTATAGATATTTTTTCCATTGCACATATGGAGTCAATGTGTCAAGAAGACAGAATAGGATCAAGGTCTAAAGGCAAATTTTCGTAGGGCAAGGTAGTAGAGTCACTTCAGATCTTCAAAGGATGATGGTGAAATGGTTTTCATTGGGATAAAGAGAAATTAAGGATTCCTTAATCTGGATAAGAAGTGAAAAGGTAGAGGTCAATTGAAATCAGGGAGAAATTAAGGGTTCCCTGGTCTGGATTTCAACAAAAAACATTGAAATGAAAATTAGTCAATAACAAAGTGCTTTTAATCAATTTTGTGATAACAATTCCTGATTTCACATAAAAATTTAGAACAAATTCATGAATGGATGAAAAACATAATAAAATTAACAAATAACATGAGAAAATACTTCACTTAAGTGGCCCAACACATGAATCCTATAACATGATGCTTTATTTCCTTTGATCTAGTATGTTGACTTGAACTTAATACAAAAAAAACCCTTCAGGTTAAGAAAATATGACTACAGAAATGTTCAACAATTAATCCACACCTAATACTTCAAAAGATGAAGTATTTATACAAAAAGTAGTACAAAATATCCTAGAACAATCTTAGGAATTTTTCTTTGAAAATAAAATATCTTCTTGCAAGAAGACAACTGCGTAACTAATTGCAAGTTGTCATATTTATTGAATTTAAATAGATTGGTGTTTGGATTTGGGCTGCAGCTGGTCAAATGAGGTGTCCCTCACACTGGCAGTTTGGTCTTCAATCTGTTTTGAACTTTATCTTTCATCTGATACACTTTTTCAACTGATACTCTTTGACCTGATATACTTTGACTGCTGGATTTGACTGCTGAAAACTGTTTTACTCTTTGAAATATGTTTACTGTTAGATTAAAAAGCAACAACTCTATTTTTATCTTTTCTTACTCCAAATTGATTTTTACAACAAATCTATTAGTTTCTCCCAGAATTCAGCTTCTGGTAATTTGATCTTATTTAGTTTTTCGAAGTTTTCATCAGCTTCATTGTATCTTGCAAATGTTGGTCTCACCACAAAAAGGTGTTTTACTTAATGCTGCAAGTAAAACATATTTTCAATACTCTTGTGAAATTTTTTTCCTGTTGGTATCCCTTGCCAATCTGATTTGTTTACCTATTCTTTGGAAAATTCCCTTATATTTTTGTTATAATCTTCATGTTTCATCAATTTATCATTGATTACTAGAAGATTTGGAAGTCCCTTTTGCCTCAAAATGTCAAATTTCACCATGAATCTTGTGATGGCTATATCCATTTTTTGTCATTTTTCTTCCAACTGTTTCATCAAATTCTTCTTGGAAATTACTTTTCTTACCTCAAGAATGGTTTCTGTTCTGTTTGTTATTCCAATTTCATGCAATTCCCGCTTATTTTTAGAGTTGAGGAATTTGATAATTTCCAATGCTTCTTCAAGTTTGGTTCCCAATTCCTCTTTTGTATTATGTATTTCTTCTCTAGCTGCTTTTAGCAAATCCTTCTGTTCATAAATCACCCGTATTGATGGCCAAGTATCATTGACTGATTCAATGATATTGGACCATAGTTGATTTTTGATATTTGCCATAGGCTCTTTTAAGGTCAACCCTATTTCTAACTTTTTGAGTTGTTCACTTAATGTTTTAGATTTTTGTTCTTCAGTTTTAGCATTAATCTGTGCTAACTTCTTGGCACGTGGATGCTCTATAGGGGGTAATTTAAATTTTTTAATAGAGTGCTGCAATATCAACATTTTTATTTTTTACTAGTTCTTCTAGAACTTTTACATTCGCAGGATCATAACCCATCTCAATTACTAACTCCTCCAAGGATTTGATTCTTGTATCCTTGGCATATGAAGAAGCTTTTTCAACTTTAAGCAGATCCCTGACATTTATCAAAGTATTCTGGAGATTTTGAGCACTAATTTCTTTTGTAGTTAATGTAGAATAGATCATTTCTGAACTCTGTTTATGGAATTCAATTTGGTCTAAGGGATGAATGTCTTGGACGGGTACTTCAATATCAACCTTTTTGTAATCAACTGCTATTTTCAGAGTTGGCACTGTAGGTTGAAGCACTGTCATCAGTAATTTATTATACTTATAATAAAAGGCTGAAAGCAACTTATTTTGTATGCTTGGAGTTTGTTTCAAGTATTCAAAATAAATTTCATTCTTAATTTTTCTCATTTTGAGCCTTGATCTCTTTATACCTTTCCTTAATGTCCATATCTTTATCCTCTATCTGTTTTGATGATGATACTTCCACACTATGTTGTTTATAAATCAACTGTGTGTTGGAAGTAGTAGGTTGTTGTTCATTTTCAATCTCTGTAGGAGGCACAGTGTATTTATCTGGAACCTCTGTATCTATAACCTCATTTGTTTTTTTTTTCTTTGTCTGCCAGATTTGTCTTGGGATTTTTTTTGTACCTTAGTTTAAAATTTGTTTCTGTGGTAGTTTCAGTAGTGTATGAGCCTTCTTCCCTATTTCTTCTTGTACCTGTGTCTTCTTGAGTTGGAGTCTACATAATGTGACTAGTATCACTCTCCTTGTCAACTTCTACCAATGTATTTTCTAACCATTCAAATTGGTTAAAAAATTTCTCAATTTAAGTCTTCTTCTCATGAATATAGGGGGTTAATTTACACTTTACTCTCATTTTGGCAATTATACCATAAGGATCATAGTTCCAAAGAAATATTTTGCTGAATTTGTAATCTAACAACTGATTTTCTGCCTCTATACCTTCTTCTCTGTTATTGCATATAAATGGACCCACTTGGTTCTTCAATTTAAACTGAGTTTTATTCTTAGAAACCAAGAAATTTACTGAATCTGAGTTTAAAATCTCTCTTATATATTCTAAATCAAACAACCTCATTGGTAAATACTTTGGAAACTTTTAAGGAATGAGGGTTGTCCCATAAACTCTAATCTCAATGTGATTTTGGTATAAATACTGATCACCCATTCTACTCTATTATGACAACTATAAAACCCTCTTAATTTCATCACTGGTCCTAGGTTGCAAACTTTTTTTAAGAAGATTTACCAATGGATGAATGAAACAATCTGTAAAGTCTACATATGTAAAATCTTTTGACTCCTTTCTGATGAAGGAGGTCCAAAAAATAATAGACTGTGCATTTCCTTCTACATCCATCTTTTGAAGAGTTATTGGAAACTTGTCTGACTGAAAGTAGAGGAACATATGGAGAAGAAATGAAGTATACCTAAAGACACCTTCAATAGGTAATTTTGACAATTTTTTCATGTATACTATCAGAATATACTCAGCAAAATTGTAGATAATTGCAGGGGGCTGACCAGGTACAAAGATAGACAGGAAACCAAGTATAGATGCATCAATATGCTCATCTGTGAAATATCCAAGTATAAAAGACAACATAGAAATGATGTGTCTGGTTTCTTGTAGGAATTTAGAAGAGGAATAAGGAGGATTTAGCTTTGGAATTTCCACATAGGAAGGCATGAATGTTTGGAAAATTTGGAATCTTTTGGGAAAATCTAATTCCAAATATGAATTTGTTAGAGCTTCAATAGATCGGGGAGCTTCATTAGGCTCAGGCTGCAACTGAAGCATTTGGTTTATGGATTCAGCTGTTATGGTGAATAATATTTCTTTTTCAGAATTGACAATAGCTCTCTGATTTGGAGAATAATGGGATTGGCATAATCTGATGGTTTCTGGGCATTGATGGGTATGAGGAACAACATACTTAGGCAGATTAGATTCCGAAATAATCACACCATCTACTTGGTCCAAGGATTTCTCTTGGCTCTAGCAGTGGAGCTCAAGGAGGTTAAATTTAGTTACAGGATCTGTGATTTTGTAGTCTGCATTAGACAATGGCGTATGTTCTACATCTATAATGGGAGGTTGTAGTGGATTGATTACAATTGTGCTTTTGGATGCCATTGATAATTTTGTTTGATCAATTTAACCTCTCTTGATCTTTAAAACTCTGTTTTTAGGTTTTTAACACACTTATGTAAGATTAAACCATTTATAGAAGGACTTTAAGTATAACAGAGGGCATATCTTGGACTACAAAACGAATAATTTAGGTTATTCTGACACAAATTATTAAGTCTGTATCAAAAACCAATTTCTTTACCTTTATAGACTCAGGAAAATATATCAAGGGTTTTTCTGAAAATTTCTTTGATGAAAACAATCCTAAAACATCCAACCTTATGCAAAAAGGGCTTTTGAGAATTGTAAAAAGGCTTTAAATAACTCAGAGGGCTTATTAAGTTTATAGATGGCTAAATCAATCAGATTTTGCTTTAAAAACAAATTCCAGCTTCAGAAACTGTGGGAATGCTCAAGTTTACAACAGAGGTGAATTTTTGAGGCAATATGGATATTCCTTAGGCATACAGGCTTAAAAAGGTTCCAATTCAACAATATACTTCTTTCAATGGATGGTTGAGGTCCTTTTTCTAAAGAATACCTGTGATTTTTAGGAAATTTATTGCGGAAAAGGGTTTGCTGGGAGTTGAAAGCTTTAAAAAGCTTGATGTGACCTTTAAATGCTGTCTGGAAGCTTTTCAGTAATTGTAGCAATGAATTTGGTTGAATTCTGTTGGTTCATGAGTAAAAACAGGGGCTGCAACATATTTCTCTCAGTCTGGAATGGGTTTACGAGCAAAAGAGCAACAAAATGTTTGAAATGAATGTATCCAGTTGTTTTTATAATGAATTTGATTTAAACAGTAATCACATTAACTACTAGCCATTCCAACTCAGGAGCGGTTTGGGCGCGGGGGAAAGATTTACCGTTGAGCGGTTTTCGCATGATTTAAAGGCGGCAAATGGTATTGTATGAATCGATGCGATCCAATAGAAAGGTGATGTGTGGAGGAGAGAGAACGGCCAAAAACAAATTTTATCACAAATCTCATTTTGTTTAACGATTGCACTATCAAATCTGCGATAGTAGATATGTGCCATTGGATCTGGCAGGTGAAAGCGAATGGTCAAGATTAAGTGTCGAAGCTGATGGGGTAATGGGTGTGGGCCTGGAAGTTATTTATGTGGCGAGATTGAAATTGTATATTAAAAAACGTTTTAATATATATTTTTATACGTGAATATGATAGGCGGGTAAGGTTTATATGCAACAAATGAAATTTGCGATATGTGTAATGTAAACATTAGGTGGGTTAATATATAAAAAGGGATAGTTTAAACCTATGGGGAGTGGGGAAAATATCACGTGGGTAAAATATACCATAGGATAAATGTAAAATATGGGTTGGTTTTATTTAATATACAATGAATTAATATACTATGGATTGAAAGGTATTAATATGGAGCTAATACATTATATTAGCATGTTAATAATGAAATGAATGTGGGAATAAAAAAATACACTAAGTAAAGTGTAACTTATGTATTTGGGCAGGATTTTCATAGTGGTCGCCCCATATTTAAAATTTCACACTTATACTTAGGATAATAGCATTTTTGTAGGTTTTTGGATATTTTTGTATGAAAAAGGGAATTATTCAAGGGGGTTTAACTTTTCCTAGCTAAAATGTGTTTTAAAATTTTTAGGAAAAGGGGATTTTGTAAAGGAAAATAAATGATGTAAGGGAAAAAAAGTTTTTTATGCAGGGGAAGGGTTTCAATGAGGGGAATTTCAATATCTTGGTGTCAATCAGTCATTAAGATGTGGGTACGGTCCCACCAAAAGTCAAATAAATGCTCTGAGTCTTTATAGTTGAAGGGTATAGTACTGGAACACATAGTAGGGAGGGAAATTAGTAATTTTCCAAATGATGTTTATCCATTCCTTGTGAAATTGCTTTCTTCCTACCCATATGCTATTCTAACATTTTTTCCTTTATTTGCATGGGTGCATTTGAGCTTGCAAAACCCTTATTCATTTTTCTCTTAAAACATAAAACTATCTAAATCTGACCTTATTTCATCCAAGAGCTGAGATTAAACTGTTGAGCTCCTTATTTATTCTCTACTTAGCTACTGATCTACCAAGATTAAGCTGTTTGGCAAGATCATTATTCTCTATCTATCAACATGAAAAATTCAAGATTAAGTTATTTAACTCATCACGGATTATGGCTTTTTGAACAAGCTGCACATAATCATTTATTTTGCAGTAAAAAGTAACTAGTAGTGGCATTTTGACTTGCATCACTTCAATGTCTTATTCTTATCTCTTTTTTGTTTGGGGTCCATTTTTATATTATTTTTGAGGTCAAGAGGGTTTGTGATAGGAGGAGGGTCCCCAACCTCCAGAGGGACCAGGAATTCCATCAAAATAGTAGGAGGGCCACAACCCAGGGCAATAGTTAAGTCGGGAGGAGTCCGCGGGGCACGAAAGAAAATATCCCACTAGGTGCAAGGGTAGAAGGAGTCGGGAGAATACATCGGAAGCCAAGGGAAGGGAGATAAAAAAAAAATGAGAAAAGTAAACAGTGGGAGGGGGAGAGGAAATAGTTACTTGCTAGGGGGCGAGAGTGTTGTAAGAGAGCCATAGTTCACAGAGCTCCACCCCGCCACACTTCCTCGTAGATTGTTATGAAAAGTATTATTAGTAAAATAAAAATGACTGGATAACATTGTAGTAGAATGAAAAATTAGCTATTACTAACCAAATCCCAAAGTATTATAATCATCCAAGTATTATAGATAAGCTTTGAAATTGAGTTTCATTAACTCTCTGTGATCATAGATCCCACTTCTAAGGACAATTAAATCTTAGATATTGTATGAAAAAATAATGATATAGGACTCAATATTACCTTAAATCCATTCTTTAGCAACAAATTTATGGTTTTTTTTTTTACCCTTGACTTCATCCACGCATGCTTCCCTTTGATTGTAACACTATAGAGTAACCATCACATGTGTAGACAAAATCCCTAGTTTGGTTGACACTTCTTTAGGAGGAATTCCCCATTTCCCGTGAGTGTCCATAGCCTGGATGGGCTTGCCTAGTGGTATCGTATGTCTGATACCACTGTAATATTCCAAATTAGGAACAACTCATGAAACATGCATCAAAAACGCATTTCCAGAAACATATGAAATAAAATACTGAAATGGACCCTTGGATCCCATAAAATAATCAATATAAAATATAAATCCAATATTAGAGCTAAAACAAAGCAAACTAGGTGGGTTAAATAGATCTCCCACACCTAGGATTGCTAAAAAGTGCTAAAACCCCAAGACTGCAAAATGACGGAGCAATTGCTCGAGGGACTG